>CM076574.1:1216238467-1216556465 GCA_034641835.2 Pinus albicaulis
CTCTCAAGCCTCGTAGTATTGGTACACAAGAAGGATGGACTGCGGAAAAATGTGTAAGTTCTGATTATAGAGCTCAATAAGCTCACCATTAAAGATAAATTTCCCATTCCGTGATCGCTTGATGAATTATCAGATTAATTACATGGAGCAATTTATTTTACCAAGTCAGATCTTCGTTCAGGATATCATCAAATTAGAATGAAGACTGAAGATATTCCAAAAACAACATTTCGAACTCATGAGGGTCATTATGAATTTTTGGTCATGCCTTTTGGCCTTACCAATGCACCTTCTACATTTCAAGGGTCGATGAATTCCATTTTCAAACCCTTCCTTAGAAAATTTGTGCTAGTATTTTTTGATGATATACTAATCTACAGCAGGTCTTGGAAGGATCATGTTGAACATGTTGACAGGGTGTTCAAACTATTGCAGGAGAAACAATTATATGCAAAAAAGTCCAAATGTTTCTTTGGAGTACAAGAGGTGGAATATCTGGGTCATATTGTATCTCACGAGGGTGTTAAAGTAGACCCTAACAAAATTAAAGCCATTAAGGAATGGAAAGTCCCTACAACCATAAAGAAGTTGCGAGGATTTCTCGGGTTAACAGGGTATTATCACAAGTTTGTTAAGAATTATGGGAGAATAGCAGCACCTCTAACAACATTATTGAAGAAAGATGCATTTTCATGGACTCCTGAAGCAACTAAGGCCTTTGAATATCTTAAAGAGGCAATGTGCCTAGCACCGGTCTTAGCTACGCCAGACTTCACAAAAACCTTTATTGTGGAATGTGATGCCTCAGGAAATGGAATTGGTGTTGTTTTAATGCAGGAAGGAAGACCCATTTCTTTTGAAAGTCGTCCAATCAAAGGAAAGTATTTACAAAAACCCATTTATGAGAAGGAAATGCTAGCAATACTGCATGCACTAAAGAAATGGAGAACTTACCTAATGGGAAGACACTTCAAGGTAAAAACTGATCATGATAGTCTTAAACACTTTTTGGAACAAAGACTATCTTCAGAAGAGCAGCAAAAATGGGTCACAAAGATGTTGGGTTATGACTTTGGAATAATCTACAAAAAAGGAAAGCTTAATGTTGTTGCAGATGCACTCTCAAGAAAGAATGAAGAGGTGGAAGCATTGCTTTGTGCCATTTCCATTATCCAACCAGATTGGATAACCGAAGCAAGAGATGAATGGAAGAAGGACAAAGATGTATGGACACTCATTCAAAAGTTGCAGCAAGATCCTAGTACATCTCATACATTTAGTTGGAAAAATGATTCCTTATGGTACAAAGATTGCTTATATCTTTGTAAGAATTCCCAACTAAAACAAAAGATTCTTTTGGAATTGCACACTTCTCCTTTAGGAGGACACTCAGGATTTTTAAAAACTTACCACATGGTGAAGAAAGAATTTTTTTGGGATGGCCTTAAATCTGATATTCAAAAGTTTGTGGCGGAATGTTTGGTTTGCCAACAGAATAAAGTGGAAACAATTAAGACCCCGGGACTTCTACAACCTTTATCCATTCCAAGTCAACGTTGGGAGGAGATTTCAATGGATTTTATCACAGGTTTACCTAAGTCCCAAGGAAAGAGTGTCATCATGGTGGTAGTTGATAGACTTACCAAGTATGCACACTTTTGTGCATTATCTCATCCATTTAAAGCAAGTACAGTTGCTACTACATTTATGGACAGAATTCAAAAGCTACATGGAAGCTCAAGGGTTATTGTGAGCGACAGAGATACCATTTTTACTGGAAATTTTTAGACGGAGTTATTTTCTTGTTTGGGTACTCAATTAGCTCATAGCTCATCTTATCATCCTCAATCTGATGGTCAAAATAAGATAGTAACACAATACAAAGAATGATGTATATCTTTGAAACTCAAAATGAGGTATTAGGCTAGGTATGAAGCACAGGGGTTGTTGTTTTGTTCGTTTGTTTGTTTGGTTGTTGGGAAACATGAAAGAAGGGTTCAATGTAAGACAAAGAGTGAGCAAGAAGGATTTTAGACAAAGGGGAGATAATTCAAAAAACACTCAAGACCATTGGGAAATGGAGCCATAAAAGGGTTTACTTGCTATTCAATATCCGAGGCTTTCAATTGGGCTAGTCATCTAAAACAGAGGATCTTCTTAAGACGATAGTGGGATGAAATGATAAGGAATGAAGGTGAATGACAAGGAAACCTCCAAGGTGACCACTTCGGAAGAAAATCTAGGGACAGGGCATGCCTTAAACACCTATGATCAAACTCCTAAGAGGCTAACTCTTCAGACAACAAGAAACAATTAAGACTTAAAAACAAAGGTGAAGCCTAAGATCAGAGAAAGGCTTTGAACTTTCAATGCTTTGACATTCAACTTAAGGGAACTTAGAAAGGTTTAACAGTTAGAAAAGGACCCTAGTGAGACAGATTCAACTCTAATCTCCTAGTATCCCAATTCTCTCAATTAAAACCAGTCAAGAACATCTAAGAACAGATTCTAAATTCATGCATCAGTAAGCAGGGAAAACCAACTACTATACTAACTAAATTATCTTGAATATGTTTTCAGATTGCAAAATTAGTAGAAAAAATCAAAGATATGAAGAGAAGGAAGTATTAGGGTACCATGTAAGGGTATATCCTAACACCGGATTATTGATTCTTATCAGAGAAATGAAATGTAATGAGTTACAAAAGGAAAATAGAGACAAAGATAGAACACATCACCGCTACTTTAAATCAGGATCCAAAGAAATTGCTTGCCATATTAAAGAGCAACACCAATCATATACAACATCGTCCGACAGCTTGATATTTAGTCTGAAATCATCTCCTCAGCCTATTTTACAACATTTGCACACAGAAATATATCTCAAGAGAAACAACTTACAATTCACAGTTATCTGGTCAACAACAACCTTTACAATATATTTTTCATGAGTTTTATAGCTGAAAGAGAGGCTAAAGAGGTAGATAGAACTTTAAATGAAACATTAAAATAGAGGAAGAAGAGAGCTCGAGGCCCATTCTCTCTTAATATCCTTTTATTTCCTTTCAGTACTCTTTGGGTGAAAGAGTGGTCTTCGACAGGCTGGTTATAACTTCAGGAGTATGTTCTTTGATGTACTTCTGGCTGTTTTGTACTTTGTAGTACTTTGGGACAAGTAAGGTAGTTTAAATAAATTTGTGGCCTTCCATACTTTGTAACTGATGTTCTGGCAATCTTAGGACTTTCTGTCAGGGTGGTGATCTTCTCAGGAGTTGGTGAGAAATAAAAAATACGTAGGGAAACTGTCCTTTCTTAGGAAAGAACCTTCTGCTGATGTGAAACACTGATATGGCTTGTTTCATGTGCTGTGGGCCTTATTAGCCTTCTAGAACACTTTTAAGGTCTTCAATCTGCATCATCGTCCTTTCAAAATTGGATTATAACGTTTAATCTTTAATATTGTGCTGTTAGTCCCCTTAATCTGTCATTGACATTCTTTTCCACTTCTTTTTGATCGGTCTGTGAAAAATGTATGTTTTGATGGAGCTGGAGGGTTTGGCACAGGGTTTGACACCAATCCTTGACAAAAATCATGTGTTAAACGCTTTCTTGGATGTCTTCCCTGCAGTCTTCGTCTATGAAAACATGGCATTCTACGCTCTATAAAACCCTGTCTGTGATGGTGAGATAGAGTGAGTTCACTGCCTGTAACACCTGCAAAACCAACAAAATTGTTATAAAAATCCATGGGAGTGGAGGAGAATGCTGTGGGGGCTCGTGGAGGATAGAGAGTGGGGGCGGAAATGTGAGTGCAGTGGAGAAAAACTACGAAAATCGCGAAAGAATGGTAACAACAGAGCTGATGGAGGTTGGCGGCGAGATGCGTTTAAGACCGTCGGATTAGCTCTGACTTAGGAAATCAACGGCTGATATTGCACGATGGGGATTCGGGGGATGTATGAAGAAATGAGGGGATGGGGTGAAGTTGTATCCTGGCCATTGGATTGAATAAATGAACGATGGAGATCATTTGAGTCGGAGTCATTAGGGAGCAGGTGAATGGAGAATGGGCCGGGTAAGATTAGATCATATCCGTCGGATCATATCAACGAATGGTGGAGATCACTCAAGGAAACACATAATGGAGGAGGGTGGTAAGTGTTGGGCAGTGAAAGAGGTATGAAATTACAATATATTTACTCATTATTTATCATAAATATACTCCTGTTTGCCTTGAAAATGTAATCTAGCATAGAAATTACAATGGAATTGGAAAGGTTTATGATTACTATGAAAGATGACTAAAAGCTACTTTTTCGTTGACAAACAGGAATTCAGAGAGGTGAACAGCTGTACCAGAGGCGGGGTTGAGAAAAATCTAACTACTGCTCCATCAGAAGTGAATCATATCCAGCCAAAGGCAAGGAGATCTAAACGAATAGCCCAGAAAAGGCAGGGAATAGCTCGGCCTCAGTTAGCACAAACAGAATGATGACTAAACACAGAGGAGTGAATTCCTCAGGATCTTTCGATCTTGAGGGATTGCTGTTCAAACTTATCTTGTTCTTTGATTGGTCCGTCGAAGAGTTGATATATAAAACCACGTCCTTTAGTGACGAGGAGGGGGGATCATTATTGTTATTGGGAATCGGTCGAAAGACTTTACATTTTCTCTGTTATATTAACTCTATGTTTGAGAGAAAACCTTTCTGTAAGAATTTATGTTGGTTTAATACAAAGCACGCGTTTTATTTACCTTCTGCAATTCTGAATTAGCCCAACAGTATTTCACTAGCGCTAAGGGCCCGACTTTGGTGGAATTACTTCGCTCTTTGTATTCTAATCTTTGTTTACTGTCGTGTGGAGTGCGTTTAATGTTTGAATTGGTTTATTGTTGATCGGATCAAATACAGAGTCATCGTTGTTTCTTTTCTTTACAATAAGCATAATTCACTGTTCTATTATTTCGCTGTTATCATAAAAGCTTCACTGACTCGTATCTGATTTGAATTGTTGTTCCTTTATTTTATAATCTGTTATAATTGGTGGTTGCGTGGTGAGAAGATGTCGACAAAATTGAAGCATAGAAATCTAGTGCCTTGAATATGTTAGAATTGTAATTGCTGTTCAATTCGCGTTGCTGTTCCATTTCTGCTCATTACTTATTTATAATCTTTGACTGGTAGATAGAAGAGTTTTAGTCACACGTTGTTGTTCCTTTTCAGATTTCGTTTTGTTTAAGTTGCTTTCATCAAATCTGCTTTCGGTTTGATTTCTTTAAGACCTCCAACTGTAGAGGATAGAGGCTTTAGCTTCCCAGTCCCCAGATTGGTCATCTTGCATCGATTTCTAAGGGAAAGAGTTACTGCTACTGCATCCATGATCGATGTTCTGCAAAGATTGAAGTAGTTTAATCTTTCCATTCATGTCACTGTAATTAGGTTTCTTTTCAAGCATTATTTACTTTTGATTTTGTTATCTTATACTACATCTTCACAGCATTGCTCTTAGAAAATTGTAGCCTCAGACAGAGTACACTCTTGGAATAAAAAGATGCACTTGGATTGATGATTAATGTTGACTAATTAGGTGTTCAAAAGATACCTTTTTATGACTCAACATTTTGGCGCCGTTTCTGGGGAGAGTGTATGCCATTTTAAAGGAGTAATGCACAGCTGATTTTCTTCTGCTTGCGAAGAATTGGGTATTAAAGACGGAAGGTAAGAACCTGCGCACTTGGCAAGAAACACACTTGCTCGCAGCCCGCTTGACAGCAGAAGTAGGTAAGCTTCTTTCTTTAGGTAGGAATGAAGGTTTTTTTCTTTGAATGAATAAATCAACTAAGCGAAACAAAATTCCTCCTAAAACTGAAAAACCTAAGGGACCGGTTACCATTGGGCGCACAACTTTTATTGACGAAATATTTAAAAGAACTGAATCTCAGCCATCAGTAGGATTTAAAAGAACTAATTCTAGACAACCTACTAGTTCCCTTCAGGCTACAGAATCACCATCTGAAGCCTTTGCTGAGATACACAATCAAACTGAGGGAATTGATCAAGATTCTCAAGAAATTGAGAATCCTTGCACAAGTTTCCTTCAAGAAGGGAATGCTAGCAATCTCCGAGAAGGAGAAGGGGAAACGGGAGAAATCACAGACTTGAAATCTCCTATTGAAACTGCCCAAACAATAAGCAGCCCATATAAGGGAAGTGTTGTTCAACTTATTCAGAACCAAGGTCCTGAATCACCTCAAACAGTAGGTCGACAGGAACTACTTATTATCCCAGACAAAGGGAGTGCTGTCAAAGCCACTCCTATCCCTGCTCGCCAACCTAGAAATTCCTTGGAAATCCCACAGGGATATTGGCATTTCTTCGATCAAATGGCCCAGAATCAGCAGCAGACCTCTACGCTGCATTATCCTATAGTAGATACTACAGTTAATGCACCCATGGAAGCTATTACTCTTCAACATATTCCTACATTTCACGGCTTAACATCAGAGGACCCAAATGCATTTTCATTTGAGTTTGATGTGCTATGCAGAGGATACGATTACACCACCGATGCCCAGAAACTAAAACTATTCCCTTCTACATTAAAAGGGGCAGCCCTACAATGGTTTATGGGATTAGGTGGGGTTGTCATTACTGATTGGGATCATATGAAGGCTGAATTTTTAAAGAAATATCAAGATTATTGTAGATTTATGGAATTAAAAGATGAGATATTCCAAATGACAACAAAACCAAATGAGACCTTGGAAGAGTATGTGGAATGGTTTCAATATAATCTTCAGAGATCCCCTTATGCATCTTTACCCTTACCTGATAATGTTTTGAAAACTACATTAATTAGGGGAATGAAAGATCAATGGGTTGAAAAATTGAACATTATGGGAAAAGGTGATATATATCAGGAAAATTATCCTAACATCATTGATTTGTGTATCAGGTTGTTACACAGTAATTTGTCACCGTCCCTGCAATCCCCATCTCTCCCATTGGATGGTCATTTCTGTGACCAATAATCAGTGTCATGCCTTGCAAATACCATCATTGCATCCCTTTCCATGAGGACAACATTCCTTCTGTTGATCATTTCCTGAGCAGACCCCTAAAAACACCTGTTTTTGCCTTGGCGCTGGTAGCCCATTATGTACTCGCGCCAATGAGGAAAATTAACACTGAGCCCGCGCCAATTGGTGCTCTGTCCCGCCATACCCGCGCCAATCGTTTTTGGAAAGTTTTTTAAAAAAAGAGGCGAAGTTTCTGACACAACAACTTCGTGATTGAGAATCATCAGAGTGGTTTCGACCGAATAACCATGGCCTTCCTCCTTGGCTCTGTTTCCACCCAGGGGAACCTCCCAAGGATAAGGCCTCCTTCCACTCATTGGGGTAGGGATCCCAACCCTCCTCCTCTCCTCTATAAATATAGCCATCTTCCATCGATGAAGGGGTCGAATGGTCAATAATACTTTCCCAAGAGCTATCAAATCCTAATGCTACAAGAGCCTTGATTCATTCCCTTAAGGCCAAATCCAAGCAAGGAGATTATTTTCGAGACATCCGAAGAGAAAGGCTTGTCCTATCCCCGATAGGATTTTTTGAGACATGTTCCGCTGGCGACCCTTCGAAGGAGAATTCAGCGTCAGAGCTATGATTGTATTCTTCTTTGATTGATTAATGATAAGCGACTATTGGTTATGGTTCCACTCCTGTTGTTGATTATGATGATGAGTTATGTCTTTTCTGACTGACATATAGCTGTACAATCGGATTTACGCTTGCGTTGTTTTTTTCTTGCGTGTAAAGTGTGTGTCCGATCACTTCCGAGATCGTGAGGATTGTGATCCGGGCCGAGTAAAGAATGGGAACGCTACTTTCTACAAGCGACAGCGTTGGATTCCAGTAAGCCTTCATCGCGCAATGGGTTTATTTGAAATTAGGAACCTGCACTATAGTGTGTTACGATTGTTGCTAGACCCGCTCTGGGCTAGTAGGGATCGCCTTTGTCCGCAAAGGGGATTTACCTCTTCACCAAATTGGCGACCATACTGGGGATCGTCTAGCTTGTTTTTGTTCTGCTTTGTAAACTACAGACGGAGCCTGAAGTTAGCCAGATAGCCTTCGAAACGCTATTGCTCTGCATTAGCGAAGTAGATCAAAGCTGCTTCAGTCAATCTCCGGTTTAGTTTATGAACTGAACACTTGGAGTATTGTCTTGTCTTTTCGGTTGTTTCTCGATTCTGCTTGCTTGATCAGCTCTTTTGGCTAGCTCTTTTTGTGATTTTGGCTTTTGGTCAGCTTGATCATCATTGGTTTGCTTGTTGGAGTGCTTTTTAAAAAAATTTTCCATAGCAAACTCGACTAGCGCGCTGACAACCTGATACGGCGCCATTGGCGGAAGGTGTATTACCCGCGCCAATTTGCTTCTCGCGTTGGCCACTACGCCGCATTCAATTCGTGGAGGTACTAGGGTTTGCCCTGTTTTGACCTTCCTGAGCTTGTTCAGTGTGTTTGGTTTTGTTTTTTCAACTGCTTGAGTGTTATGGAGCCTTGTTTGACTGGATGTGACCTTTGTCCTTTGGTTGTTTGCCCGTTTCCATCGATTTCACATTCTAGCCCTAGGGCATCTAGGTGCTCTTCTGTGTCAAGCCTCCCTTGGGATTTTTTGGTTTCTATTTGTTTAGTCGACCTTGTGATTGCTTCTTTACATTCGTTTGGCAGTTGTTCATCATTTTATTGCGTTATTTGAGTGTTTTTTCTCTTCTTCATTCAAATTGCGCTTTGTCTCGTTTTGGGCCTAGATTACATGGTCCATTTGGGTCTTTGGGATTCTCTTGGTTTTGAGGGACTGTTTTGTTAATTTGGAGATCTGATTGTGTGTTTGCGTTGAGTGAAATTTGTGTGTTTTTCTCTTTCGTCATCACTTCTCAAATTGCTCTTTTCATTAGTTTTCATTTTGTTTAGTGCACTTTGCTATTAAACATTGAAAATATAAAAAATATCTTTTGCTTTTGATTAGTTAGTGAAAATTAAAATCTTTTCGGTGTTATTAGTGCTTAGTGACTTTGAGAGAAAATTTTTTGGTTTACATTAGCTGCATTAGAGACTTTGTTGGTTGTTTTCTGATCATTTTGTTTGTGTGAAAAGCTCTCAACTCTCTCATAATTAGCTTTCATCGAATGGAATGATATATTGTGGCATATAGTGTGCATTTAGGAGATTTTGAGACATCACACTCGCTAGGGCCTGAAAACTAAAACGTAATTGAAGATAAACATTAAAATTTATTCAATTTACACTAAGGCAACATTGAAACATTAACGAAATATTTAGAGGTCTAGGCTAGTGACGTGTTCCGACGTCGTTAAACCTAGTAGCTATCGTTCGCCTTTTGGCTTTAGACAGCGCTAGTACGGACTTGTGCTCCCCGTACAATCGCGTATATAAAGGGAGACCCCACTAGGTTGCTATCCTTTATCCATAGGTAGCCGAGTCTGCCGCCGTCTCTATACTGCAGATAACGGACACAAAGATTCTAGGAGATCGCTCGCACGTACGTTAAGTCCTCAGTTGATTTCTTCATTTTGAAACCATGTGGAGCACAGCCACGGTTATTTGGTACACCTCTTTGGCTTGGCATTCCCGAGTAGTCATTCTTCGATCTTTTATTACTCTTTAAATTTGAAAGGATCATCTACAGCTTGTCCTTTCACGCTTGTGTCAAACTCGAAAGAGATAGAGCTGCTACCTTTCATCCGTTGACTTTAAACATGAACGGCAGTTTCTAAGTTTCAATGTGGAAATAAATCCATTCACATCACATGCCCTTTCAGAGTTTGCTTGTTGGCCGCTTGATTGTGTGCTCTGTTTAGCCCGTGTGGTTTTGAGTTTTGATGGCAACTTTTTCAGAGTTCACTAACCAAGGAATCCCCTCAGAAGGGAATCCTGGTCATTTTCCTCCTTTTGGAAATGTTGGTGCTCCTTACATGGCGACGTTGTCCCTTCCTGGGTTAACTGTTGGGTTGCCTGTTTGGTTGTTCTCAACCTCTGTCGTTCCGAATGTCTCAGTTACTGGTCAATCAGCTCCTCCACCCGAACAACATCATGTTGATTCCAAGGTGGACCTCTCCCCTTTCGCTCGTCATTCTTACTGGCCGTGAAAGTTTGGATTTGAGTAACCGTGGCTAAGAAGAAGAAGAAGAAGACAAAGAAGAAGAAGCCGTATAAGAGAGGCTAAAGTTAAAATTTAATGCTTCTGAATCACCTCCTCTTGATAAACCTCCCAACCCTCCACGGAAATTCAAGTTCCCTTGCATGTTATGCACGAGAGACCATCTTCTTCGAGATTGCCCTGGCATTCCCAAGGTTCTCAAAGTATGGTCCAACGGTCGTCCGCTGTTGCCTTTGGCTTCTGGGAGTCAAGTTGGGGGCATGTCTTTAGCTGCTGCTGGTAAGGCTCCTAAGAAGCAGGGTAAGCTCACCAATCCTTGTAAGTTGTGTGAAGGGCACCATGCTATTCACCTTTGTCCATATATGAATGGCCACATTAGGCTTTGGGACAACTCGACTGTCTTGACACCATGCTCTCGGACAAGACACGTTGCTTTCTCTTATATCCTTTCACCAGTTGATGCCACGATTGGTCAAGAGTTATCTTTGATCAATCCCACTCCCCCGGAAATTCAAATTCAGGAATCCATCCCCGACCAACCATTGGTCGTGGGATCGGTTGAGTTGGCTCCATCCACGGTATGCCAGGTCCTTTTCGTTGAGAGTGGATCTCACACCCCCCATGTCCTTCTGGTTTCTTCAGATTCTTCAGACTTGGAGAAAGATTCTCCTGTCCCTATACCTAAAGAAGTGGCTCCTCCACCTCCCGTGATGGAGGTGTTAGAGGATACTCTTCCCGACTCCATGATGGAAGTCGTGGAGGATGCTCCTTCTTCTTCCGTAACACCAGGGGAAGACCTTCTTGGTTTGATGGTAGCCCCTCCGAGTAGTTTGGTCGCTTCCTTTGATTAGAGTCGATTTGCAGGATACCGCCTTCCGTCTTATGTGCCTTTCGAGATTACAGTACAGGCTTTTGGTCTGATCGTACCCAGCACCATTATAGATGAAGGCGCGTCTGTTAGTATTTTATCCTCAACTACTTGGCAAGATTTTGGCTCGCCGCCGCTTGCGCCTGTTACACAGAATCTGTTGGCATTTAACGGAAGAATGAGTCAACCCTTAGGGATCCTTCCAAGGTTACCTGTTACCTTGGGAGGTAAAACCGTCCATATGGACGTGATGGTTGTTCCAGGCCCCTTGGATTTCAATATGCTCTTGGGGCGCGATTACACCTATGCCATGGGAGCGCTTGTCTCCTCCCTTTTTCGTGTGGTCTGTTTTCCACATGAAGGACGGATCATGACCATTGATCAGCTTTCCTTCTTTGGTCCTGATGTGGTAACTGGCCCCCCATCATCCCTTCCTAGTTTTTATCCACCCATCAGACCGCTTCCAATCACAGTCAACTATGTGGCTACATACCCCGTGCCTGTACTCAGTGATGATGCCGTCGTGCATAGTGTGCTGGGGGCATTGGGTCCTGACTTCCAGGATGTTTTCCTTCCATCGAGAGTGGAACTCTTGGAAGCGATGACTTCTTGTTCATTATGATGAGGTCAGTCGGAGCATGGTTCTTTTCCTGTGTCAAGCTCCTTAAAAAATGAAACTAGGTCATCTGAGTAGCTCTGCTCAGGTCAAGTCTAAAATGGTAGCAAGGTTGCTTTGTTGTGAGTTCCTTGTCTTGTGCCAAGCTCCTTAAACCATGAAACAAGGTGTCCCGAGGATAGTTCTTTTAATGTGTCAACCTTGTTAAAATAATGAAACACGTTCTTGTTCAATTCGAGCCTTTGATCAGATCTCGTAAAATCCCAGTCAAGTCTTTCTTAGATCTCGTAACTTGAACCTTCACTCCTTCCATCTGTTTACTCAGGTGCATGGATTGAAGCTTTGGGGGCATGTACCTCGAATTGAGTCACCATGCTAGGGGGCATGCTTACTTTTTCAAGCATAGTTTGTTTCCGTTTCAAGCTTGTGTAAAAATGAAACCGGTTTCAAGCATAGTTTATCTTTGTTTCAAGCTCAGGTAAGCTGTCCAACTTGGCAGAAGTTTTCTGATTTCAAGCTTGTGTAATAATGAAACCATTCTATTTTATCTTCTTAGGGATTGCCATTTTATCACCTCTTTTTTGCCGTAGAGCCTTTGGCTCTTCTACTCCATCGTCATTATCTCGTCACGATCATATGCCTTCACTTGGTTGTTTTACCTGCCGAGGAATCACAAGCATGAGTGGTCTTGTTAGCTACTGCCTAACCTTTACTTGTTCTGGGAAGGGCCTCCACCATTACCGGGAATCATTGCTACCATTTATACCACTCTTCCTCCGTGAGGAGTCATCTTTCAGCTCTTTTCTGACTCTCTAAACATGAAAAGATTGCCGAGGCCCTTGTCGTTTCGATCTCGTTAAAGTGGTTGCGAAACGACATCTACCCAGTATACGTTTACCCCTTTTTCGGGCTGGGATAGATTATTTACGAAAAAGGAATACCCTAGCCTATCGCGACTAGGAGGTTTTCTCAGACATAGTTTTCTACCTTTTCGGATCCGGGCAAACCGTTTAATAAAAATCGTTGAGCTAATTTTTCAGCCAACCCCCTAACATAGAGAAAAAGACACCGAGTTCTTCCTTTGTCAGACTCGTTAAACCTTGATGACATTGGATTCAGTCGTGATGACGATATTCGAGTTCCTCCGTCCTAGGGCTTGTTAAATATACTAGGATGAATTCGTCCGAAGGACATATTTATATGACAAGCATATGGTATCCTCTTCAAGCTTGTGTAAAAATAAAGAGGTACTCACTGAAATGGTGGGGGAAAAATGGAACCAAAATCATTGTCGTGTCGGCAGTAGGTCGCTCTTGAACATGGCACTTGTCTGCATTCGTGTCGGGTTGGGGATATCTCATCTCGTTTTTCACTTACCTCCGTGGGTTTGGGTGAT
Source organism: Pinus albicaulis (assembly GCA_034641835.2). NCBI lineage: Eukaryota > Viridiplantae > Streptophyta > Pinopsida > Pinales > Pinaceae > Pinus > Pinus albicaulis. Next base: position 1,216,251,532 of record CM076574.1, read on the forward strand.
CCCTTTTGACCTCTCATCTTCTCTTTGCCTCGTCATCATGACCCCTGATCTGTTGATGTCAACAATCGCTAAATCCATCGTCGTGCCGCCTAACAGCGTGCTCCCAAGAGAAGTGGACCGCAAAAGTTTCAACATTCCTCCGATTCTCATCTCTTCCTCCGATTCTCATCCGATCTTGATTCACAAAGACATTATGTTCCCATGCTCGTGGTTGATGATGTGGGAAACACTATGGCCCACCTTCGATCAAGTTCACTTCCTGTCGACTTCAGCTCATTATCCAGGAAGCTGATCTAGAGACTCCCTTCTGGTACCTTGGAGCCTGCATGCCTCAATGACAGGTTCTTCGCATTCGACGTGAGGTTTTCGTCATTGGCCTCCGATCGAGTGATTATGCGGGTGTTCGATGTCATCTCATTATTCACATGCCATAGATTGTACCTGTAGTACTGGAGGACCATTAGCATTAATACAATAACCTTTCGTCATAATGTTTTCATCGTCAGTCAGAATCAAGATGTCGCCATGTTCGACTTCATCTCACTTATTCACATTCTTGAACTTGTACTTTTTCCAGGTCGAGATGGAGCGCAAGGCCCTGGATTTTGTCTTCTGGAATCCAAGCTACGATTTTGTGGATTATTATGATTGGTTACATGACTCATTCACTGGATGGCTGCGGCCATACCTGAGTCTATTTATCGATCCTCATTGGATGGCTGCGTCCATTCCTCGGATCTAGATTATTACATACTCTGTTATGGATGGCTGCGCCCATACCACATATATATCATGTATTTGAGATATCAATTGTACTTCTCTACGCAGGTTTTCCGACGGCGGTGTTTTCAGTTGGACACGTTCTCGTAAAGCATTTCACCCCTCTCTCTCTTTCGGGCCTCATGCTTTAGGGGGCATCTGTTACATAGTAATTTGTCACCATCCCTGCAATCCCCATCTCGCCCATTGGAGGGTCGTTTCTGTGACCAATAAGCAGTGTCATGCCTTGCAAATACCATCATTGCATCCCTTTCCATGAGGATAACATTCCTTCTGTTGATCATTTCCTGAGCAGACCCCTAAAAACACCTGTTTTTGCCTTGGCGCTGGTAGCCCATTATGTACTCGCGCCAATGGGGGAAAATTAACATCGAGCCCATGCCAATTCACATCGTCCTGTTTAAGCACTCGCTAATCTACTTTTGGAAATTTTTTTAAAAAGAGGCGAAGTTTCGATTACAACAACTTCGTGGATGAGTCATCAGGAGTGGTTTCACCTGAATAACCACGACCTTCCTCCTTTGGCCTCTTGTTTCCACCTTATGGGAAACCTCCCAAGGGATAAGGCCTCCCTTCCACTATTTTAGGGATCCCAACCTCCTCCTCTCCTCTATAAATATAGCCTTCATCCATTGATGAAGGGGCTGAATGGCTGAATAGCTAGTTCCCAAGAGCCATCAGAGCCTTATGCTGCAAGAGCCTTGATTCATTCCTTTAAGGCCAAATCCAAGCAAGGAGATTATTGTCGAGACATCCGAAGAGAGAGGTTTGTCCCATCCCCGACAGGCTTTTTCGAGACGTGTTCCGCTGGTGACCCTCCGAAGGAGAATTCAGCGTCAGAGCTATGGTTGTATTCTTCTTTGATTGATTAATGATAAGCGACTATTGGTTATGGTTCCACTCCTGCTGTTGATTATGATGATGAGTTATGTCTTCTCTGACTGACATATAGTTTCATATACTGGATTTTACGCTTGCGTTTGTTTTATTTCTTGTGTGTGTAGGTGTCCGATCACGGAGATCGTGAGGATTGTGATCTGCCGGAGCTAAGGAACGGGAACACTACTTTCTCTACAAGTGACAATGTTGGATTCCAGGTAAGCCTTCATCACTAGTTGGTTTATTTGCAATTAGGAACCTGCACTATAGTGTGAACGATTGTTGCTAGACCCGATCTGGGCTAGTAGGGATCGCCTCTGTCCGCAGAGGAGATTTAGCTCCACAACACAGGTGTTCGAGGGGCAATACAAGGTTGAAATCAACAGAACGTGATACGATCACAAGGGAAAATAAGACCTCTAATGAAGGTGTGACTCGTGCAGATATTGGAAATCTGTTGGAAGACTTTAAGACAAACATACTTGGGACTCTAACAACACAGTTCGATATTATGCAAGCCAAATAGAAACAGGCAGAAGCAGAGCAGAACTTGGAAATATTCTGTCCCAGATGTAGAAAGAAGCACAGCCACAAAGAATGCCCGTTGGATGTGATTAAAGTCTGCGCCATTTGCACGAAATATCACCCTACAAAAGGATGTCCTTCGCTTCCTGGCCTAAAAGAAGTCTATAAGGAGGCAGAAGAAGAATTGGAAGTGGTATGTCTGCTTAATTAGTGATGAAAATGGCAGACACGACCATTAGGTATGCCAAATGATCCATTTTCTTTTCAACCTCCTCAATATAATGCTCAACAATATAGTGGGATGTGGCAGAATCAACCATCTTTCCCTAATTGTTCACAACAGCCATTTCCTCCCACATCTTGGCCAAATCAAACAAATCAAAATAATTGGCCTAAATTTCCTTTCTATCCACCTTTCTGGCCTACACAATGGTCCCCTTCTACTTCCCAGAATCAGGCTTGGCAGTCAAACTGGAAAAAACCTACAAATAAGCCAGCTGGATCAATTCCTCTCTCTCAACCTACACTGCCAGCTCCTTATACAAACCCCCAGACCAATTTAAGACCACAACTCCCAGCCCAGCCCAACCCAACCCAAACCCAAACAATAGGCCAGTTCAGTCCGTTCAAATCATGGAACCCCTAGAAGTAGAAACTGAACTGAGGGAGTGTAATGATCTTCAATTAAGGTCTTGGCGCATAGTCGAAATAGAGAGAAACAATGATGTCCACATTGAAGATCCGTTACCTGCAGAAAAAACAATACAAAGTGAAAAGGAAGTTCGACAACAAAATCAACAACGAAATCGACAACAAGTAACAACTTCCTCTCCACCATTCCCAGAACGATTAATTATACCTCTTCCATTAGAACAACCTAATTTCGATCTTCTGGGAGAACTAAAAAATTTGTGCATAAAAATCCCTCTCCTCCAAGCTATTCAAGATATTCCTATATATGCAAAAAATATTAAGGAATTATGCATAAAGAAGCCGAAGAGGAGAACAAAAACCAATCCTACTGTCCAAATAGTCAGTACCTTATCTGACTTATTATCAGGAATAGAAACACCCATCAAGTATGAAGACTCAGGAAATCCTATAGTGACAATGCAGATCAATGGTCAATCATTTCCAAATACCTTAGTTGACTTGGGGGCAGCAATCAAAATTTTAACCACCACCACCTGTCAAAAACTTGGCATTACATCACTGGAACCAACAACAACCTTGTTCGAATTGGCTGACCGATCAGTAGTCAAACTAGAAGGTATACTACAAGATGTAATGGTATCTGTAGATTCCTGGGAATACCCTGCTGACTTCCTGGTTATCAATCCAAAGAATCGACTAGATGGACATCCGTTAATTCTAGGTAGACCTTGGTTGGCAACTATCGATGCCTATATTGGATGCCAACAAGGCAACATGACAATTACAAGGGGAAATTATGTTAAGAATCTAGCCCTATATCCCCCAGCCCAGCCAAGTCTATCAATAATCAAAACAAGAAAACCACCTGCATCATACCTTATGGAGAATATGAGATCACCTCTAACCATAGAAAATTCTCTTGATTTTAAAGATCAAATAGAGGATGATATCATTAATAATTTTATTAATAGGTCACAAACCAGATCTCATTTGCAATGTCACATGATCAAAGCAGCATTCAATAATAAAGAAGAAGAAGATCCTTTCAAAGATATTCTTGATCAAACAATACCTACTACTTCTATGAGCAATATCAAGGTTGTAGAATTTTAGCCGGGAAAAACTTTAAATATTAATAAAAATCTCACTGCTGAACAAGAAGAGAAATTGGTCCAATTATTACAAAAATTCAAAGCAGCCTTTGCATGGGATTACCCCGACATGAAAGGAATTGATCCTCAATTGTGTACTCACCACATTTACATTGAAAAAGATGCAAGACCCATTCGCCAACCTCAAAGGAGACTAAACCCTCACCTTAAAGACATTGTCAAAGATGAATTACAAAAAATATTGGATGTTAATTTCATCTACCCAATATTTGATAGCAAGTGGGTCTCTCCACTAGTGGTCGTACCAAAAAAGAATGGGAAGTGGAGGATATGTGTAGATTACCGTGAACTTAATAAAGCAACACAGAAAGACCACTTTCCCCTTCCTTTCATTGACCAGGTATTAGACACATTGGCAGGAAAGAAATTCTTTTCTTTCCTTGATGGCTTCAGTGGGTACAATCAAATCCAGATTGCCCCTGAAGATCAGGACAAAACTACTTTTACCTATCCATGGGGGACATTTGCCTACCGAGTCCTACCTTTTGGCCTATGCAATGCCCTTGCTACGTTCCAAAGGGAAATTCTCAGCATTTTTGCAGACTTAATAAATGAAGGCCTCGAAGTATATATGGATGATTTCACACCCTATGGGGATGACTTTGAGCCTGCATTAGAAAACCTAGAAAAGTACTGCAAAGATGTATCGACACTAGGCTTTTCTTAAGCAACGAAAAGTGTCTTATGATGATGATCGAAGGAGTTATCTTAGGGCATTATATTTCAGCAGCCGAAATTCAAGTAGATCCGGCTAAAATTCAAATACTCTTGTTAATTCCTACACCTACTACACAAACAGAGGTACGTAGCTTTCTTGGATTTTCTGGTTACTATAGAAGATTTATAGAACATTATTCTCGAATAGCTGCACCTTTATATGCACTAACTGGAAATGTTGAGTTCACTTGGACAGATAAATGTGACAATGCCTTTAATGATCTGAAGAAGCTTGTTTCAACAGCCCCAGTATTGAGGGGCCCAAATTGGAATTTGCCGTTCCAAATCTCATCTGATGCCTCAAACACAGCAATTGGAGCAGTACTTGGGCAAGAGGAAGACAAGAAGCCATATGAAATTTACTATATTAGCAAAAATCTATCCCCTGCTGAATTAAATTATACTGTGACTGAGAAATAATTTTTAGCTGTAGTTCATGCTATAAACAAATTTAGACATTACATAACTGGGTATCCTGTAGTACTATATACTGATCACTCTGCCATTAAATTATTAGCAAATAAACGTGTTACAAATGGAAGAGTGTCAAGATGGTTAATTTTATTGCAGGGATTCGACATCACAATCAGAGATCGACCTGGGAAAGAGAACCCTGTAGCTGACTTTCTGTCAAGAATGCCAAAGTCAACAGATATTGAAGCAGTTGAAGACCACTTTCCAGATGAGCATATCTTTGCTCTTACTATCAGAACACTGTGGTATGCTGATATAGCGAACTATTTGGAAATAGGTAAATTACCTAAACATCTGTCTCTTAATGAACGTAAGAAAATAATACATCGCAGTACCCGCTTCTCCTGGATTGGAGGCTACCTATTTCATACAGGTGCAGATATGAAAATAAGGAGATGCGTTAGGGAGGATGAGGTTTTTGTCATCTTGCAAGCATGCCATGATGGACAATGTGGCGGACATTTTGCAGATCGTAGAACTGCCCACAAAGTTTTACGAAAATGCTACTATTGGCCTACTATATTTAAAGATGCTAAAAATTTCGTGCAGGCCTGTGATAGCTGCCAAAGGGTAGGTCGACCTGAGCAGTCTGATGAAATGCCTCTGAATCCCCAACTAGTGATTGAACCATTTTAACGTTGGGCCCTTGACTTTGCTGGTCCTATTAACCCCCCATCAAACCAAAAAACGTACATCCTAGTTGCAACTGAGTATGTCACCAAACGGGTTGAGGCAGAAGCTCTTTCAAAAGCTATAGAAGACTCTGCAATACAATTTATTTTCCAAATATTTGTGCGCTATGGCCTCCCAAGGGATATAATCACAGATGGAGGACCACACTTTGTAGGTAACAAATTAGCTGAAACATTGCAAAACTACCACGTTCAGCACAAGATTACGACTCCATATCACCCACAGGCCAATGGCCAAGTAGAGAGCATGAAAAAAGTAATCGAATCTATATTAACAAAAACAGTTGCCTCTCATAGACGAGATTGGGCTTACAGATTGCCAGAAGCATTGTGGGCATATCGAACAACGTGGAGACCTACCATAGGATATTCACTATACCAATTGGTATTTGGAAAGGAACCCATCTTCCCTATAGAATTCGAGGTTCAAACATTAAGAACAACTCAAAAGGTGGGTCTGGATTTGAATGAAGCCCAGGCTAAAAGACTGCAGCAAATTAATGAGCTTGATGAAATCAGGCTCTCTGCTCTTCAGCACACAGCATTAATTCAACAACAGAGAGCCAAATGGCATGACACCCATATCAAAGGAAAGATCTTCCACGAAGGAGATTGGGCACTCCTATATGATTCCAGGTTCCAGGATTTCCTAGGAAAATTCCAGACACGATGGCTTGGACCCTATGAAATACAGAAGGTGCACGATAATGGCACTGTTACATTAGTTACCATTGCCGGATCTGGACATTCCTTTAAGGTAAACGATCATCGAGTACGATTGTATCATAAACCGCTCACTCGGGAATCCTTTTACCAATAGTTTCGGGAAGATTCTACAATGGAGATTCTTGCTGAAGGGGAGAAATCCTCCTCGGCACCAGTTTGATAAATCACTTCTTTTTTTAAAAATTTTGTACATAAAGCATTTTTTTTGTTTTTCGCTTGTTGTTTTATGGAATTTGTTTTCAGACATTTGGTTCATATTACTTCTTTACTTCTTCATTGTTTGTTTCGTGAAATCTAATTTCTTTGAAAGAGAAAAAAAAAAAAATTATGTTTATTTCGTTTGTTTTGTTGTTCCTTTCTAAAGGAACAACACTCTGCTGTTCCTTTTGAAAGGAACAACAGTTTCGCAGAAATGCCCTTGCTGTTCCTTTCCAAAGGAACAACACTTCTGTAGAGTATTTTCTTGTTGTTCCTTTCCAAAGGAACAACACCTTCACAGAGTATTTTCTTGCTGTTCCTTTCGAAAGGAACAACAGTTCCGTAGATTGTTTTTGTTGTTCTTTTTAAAAGGAACAACACTTTTTGTGTGGATTGTTTTTTTTGTTTTAAGCCAACATGTTGAATTTTTGATTACTTTTCTGAAGGCAAATATATCATTTATATACAATCATAAAAATTAAAGCTTACTGTAATCAACAAATCAAAATAAATCGTCATCTTTTCAAGAAAATTGTCTAGTAATGATAAGGAAAAAAGGAAAAAGGGGCATGATCAATAACATAACTTTGCTATTTTATTACCATTGAATTAATCTGATCGACTATTTTTATCATGATTGGTTCTTTCCCACATGCTATAATTTTCTTTGATGTTTATCTATGGAATAAGAATAAGGGCATATTCCTTTCTATTGAGATGTTCAGACTTCTTCCACCATCCCTACTCTTAAGGAGTGATGAGCCATCCCTTATGATTAACTGAGGAAAAGTGCTGTGTGTAAAAGAAAATAAGAAAAAAATATATATTTCATTAATAATGATTTTGCAGATGGAGGATAGGGGGTCTCACCAAGAGCCAGCCTACTGTGATCATAGGGAAGGTAGTGAAGTGGCATTCCCATTATGGCCACCAAACCAAGGAAATGGTCCAACAGACAAATTGAAAAAATCAAAAATTCCTTGGAACATGAGGTCTCATCACGAGCCGGCCTGCCCACCTTTCACTTCTTCCCGGTGAATGCATTGTGTTTTATCTGGTCACCAAGCCAGCACAATGGCCTCCGTCATGATATTCAATAAAAAGCACTTCCTCAGCATACATAAAGGAAAATGGTTCCATGGGTAAGAAAGCAACTCTGTCAAGGTTATGGACACCTGTGGGCAGCAGAGCTCTGCTGATGGTATTGGAGTCACACTTATACACATCAATAGTTATATTTAACCCTTTTCCTATATCTTTATTTAAATGTCAAATGAAAATACGAATCTCTTACCTTTATCTTCAAACCTATTACACATAAAAATCATTATAAGTCGATCATATTAATCCAAAGTGGTAAATAACGCAATTATACTTATGGTTATCATATGCTGTCCCTTCTCCTTGTATTTAAATCATTACAAAACAATTTTCTATTTATTAACGATTTATTACATCCATTGATTTCAGTAATTGCTGTAATTTGATTGAACGTATCATAATTACGACCGCTTTTTACTGCTGTACTGTTGCCATGCCACACATGTTATTCTCAATTGACGGTCGAGGATGACCTTTCATTCATTCGGGGGGTGCAGATGTCTGCATGCAAATCAAACTCCAATATTTCCTTATCTATACTCGAACCAAACCCCTGCATTTTAGGAAATAACAAATTTTCAATGAATTGTGCTGTGTTGTTCCATTGTGATTACTGTGTGTTGAAAAAATTAACAGAACACAGAAATGGGAGGACAACCAATTCGCAGTGAACCGCAAGTATTGATCGCCTCTGATGCTGCACGAACAATCTTAGAAAGACTGGGGTGGATTACATATTTCTTGAGAATGCAACAACCCCATGAAGCTATGGCCACTGAATTTTTATTGAACTTGCAGGAAGGATCCTCCATGGTCAGAGGGAGGCAGATAGCTATATCCGACGAGATAATTGCAGAAGTGTCTAGCATTCCCGTGCAAGGGACTGTCTGGACTCAGAAGAAGATTAGGATTCGTGAAGCCATAAATTTTTTTCAAGATGACGGTCAGAAATTAGTCATCAAAGGTAAAGGAGTCCAGCTAGCATCATTAGGAGAGCCATGGACAGAGTTAGCCAAAATCGTGCAGGCTTACATAACGTGCGACAAAAGAAAGGATGTGGTAGAACCTCGCCACCTTAAGCTACTAGCCGTACTAAAACAGAAATGCACTATTAATTTGCCTCCATTTTTAAATTATTTGTTGCATGATACTGCTCGTGGTATAAGGAAAAGCCCAAAATGCAGATATGGTGGTCAGCCACCATTTTTTAATTCGTTTAATAGTGAGTCATAGCCTCGCCCAGCAACAAACCAACTGGGAAGAATTAATATTTTCCATCGATGGAGGGTTAGCTCTACCCGCTCCAAAACGGAAGAGGATGGTTGGCTCAATTGTTGAGCCTTCTACTCATAGACAGCCCCGCCGGTTGAAACGAATTAGAAGGATGGTGGAAGAACTTCCGGGCAGCAGCCAGCCCCTGGAATTGCACAGCTCAAAGGAGGAACAACCTCCACAATTGGAGGGAGTAAGCCCTCGCACTGACGAAGAAGAGAAATTAGAGGAAGTAAGCCCTCAGACTGATGAGGAAGAACAATTGGAAGGAGAAGTTCGCTACTCGAACGAAGAAGAAATAAGCGACCAATCCAGTAGTGAAAAACAACCCAGTGCAGAGGAAGGAGATAATGAGGAAGAAGGAATCGAAGGAAATTATAGAGAAGAAGAAGTTGAGGGAGAAATTTGGTATTCAGATGAAGAGGAAGGAAGTTATCACACCGATGCGGAGGATGAGGACAATCATAGTAGAAATAAGGATGAAACAGAGCTTCCCGAGAACGTTATCGTAAGCCCTTTACAGGAAGATCAATTGGCCTAGATTTTGGCCAATATGAGTGATTATGCACGGCCGCATAGTCCCTTGGACCTCAATATAGATATTAATCAACTACCAGAATACTCTACTATTGACAAAGAAACAACTGGAGAAAAACCGAATGAAATAGCAAACCCTAGCGAAGCTAGGGTTGCTTCTCCTGAGGGATGTGAGTAGGAGAAAGAAAACAATGAAGCTGGAAGCCCCTAGGGGACTGAAGAGTTAAATGAGAATATGATTCCAGGAGAATTGAGCCAAGGGCACATGAATGTAGAAGAGGAGCCCCAAGGAGAAGAACAAGAAGAGAATTTTACTGAAGGCATGGCTGATATGGGCCAAAATTATGTTGAGAAAACGAGTGCAGATAGAGGAACGACTGTTCCATTAAGAAATAAGAAGAAAACAAATGAGATTGAGAAGCTTCGAAGGGAGCGAATAAAGCTTCATAAATTAGTTGGACAACTCAGGCAGACCATTAGGGTTATGAGAATGAAATACATGCCCAAGCGAGCCCCTAAGAAAAGAAGCATTTCTATCAAAAGAAACTCGAAAAAGAGAAGAGTGACCACTGATAGGAACCCTCAAGTTATAGAAGAAACCATACCTGAGCCTAATTATGAGGATGTGGAGCAACAAATAGTTGTTCCAACACAATATATTCCAGAGGAACCGGTTTTGAGTGAAAATATGCAATCTAGTAGTCAGCACACTTTTAGTGAGCCAACATTGCTCAGACTTTAGGAAGAATTGACACAGGCCCAAATAGAAAGGCAGAGACTGGAGGAAGATACTGTCCCAAGAACAAGATATCAGGAATTGCAGCAACAAATGAGAATTATTCATGAATCTGAAGCTGAAGCTCATGAAAAATGACAGAAAGCAGAGGTAAAGGCTGATAAGGTAATGAACCAACTAAAATTAGCCTACACTCAAATGGACACTCTCTGCTCCTTGTATATTGATGTCTTAGCCTGTAGATGCCCCGCCAAAAACTATGCTCTGTTTTTACTAGAAAGATATTTACAATTAAAGATCAAGGTAGTTAGGGCAGGGAAACCCATAGAGCTAAAAACAATAGATGACTTGATATCATGCTGCAAACTTTACGGGATCAAACTACAGTGCTTATTATGTGAGTTTTATTTGCATAATCTAATACTTGAAAATGACTGTGAATCAAACCCTAGCCCTTTTATTAGAGATGTTCAGTTTCAGGCATTCATTTCCTTTGTTGTAAACCAATTAAAATGGCTTAAAGCTTATAACGCCTTTCAAAGACAGGAAAATGGATTAGATCTATGGGTCAGAAGTCAACCTCAGAACCCACTTCAATTTTGGGCTAGACAGAAATGCTTGATGACAAGGGAAGGCTTTACCCAAACTCTGGGGCCTATCCATAAATCGGTCATTTTGAATGGAACAGATTATTTTTCATCCATTAGGAACTAAGCCTACATAGCAGCCAAAGTCCGGTGGAGAACCTCGAATCAGAATGTGCAAAATAGGGAACCATTTAATTATAGAAACTTTGGGCTAGCTGCAGACCGTCTCATTTCCTATAGCCATCTTGTTTTAAAAGAAGGACCATATTGGTTAGGATGTAGATTTCGTAGCCCTATTGTATGGTACCCTGCTTCGGACTACAAAGCTATTTATGAACTTCCTGAAGGACAGACAGAACATACTTTTGAGGAATTAGCTGCACTCCATGGTTTTAGGCCTGTGGATGACAAACCTTATTCGGCTTATTCTTTGACTGCTCTCCATGTGAACTATAGTTTTCATGAGGGCATAAAAATGATTAAGCAGGGGGGTATGTTGGGCAGTGAAAGAGGTATGAAATTATCGTATATTTACTCATTCTTTATCATAAATATACTCCTGTTTGCCTTGAAAAGGTAATCTATCATAGGAATTACAATAGAATTGGAAAGGCTTATGATTACTATGAAAAGATGACTAAAAGATAATTTTTGGTTGACAAACAGGAATTCGGAGAGGTGAACAGCTGTACCAGAGGCGGGGTTGAGAACAATCTAACTGCTGCTCCATCAAAATTGAATCATATCTAGCCAAAGGCAAGGAGATCTGAACGAATAGCCCAAAAAAGGTAGGGAACAACTCGGCCTCAGTCAGCACAAATAGAACGATGACTAAACACAGAGGAGCGAATCCCTCAGGATCTTTCGATCCTGAGGGATCGCTGTTCAAACTTATCTTGTTCTTTGATTGGTCCGTCGAAGAGTTGATATATAAAACCACGTCTTTTAGTGATGGGGAGGGGGGATCGTTATTGTTATTGGGAATCGGTCGAAAGACTTTACATTTTCTCTGTTATATTAACTCTCTGTTTGAGAGAAAACCTTTCTGTAAGACTTTATGTTGGTTTAATACAAAGCACACGTTTTATTTACCTTCTGTAATTCTGAATTAGCCCAGCAGTATTTCACTGGTGCTAAGGGCCCGGCTCTGGTGGAATTACTTCGCTCTTTGTATTCTAATATTTTTTTACTGTTGTGTGGAGTGTGTTTAATGTTTGAATTGGTTTATTGTTGATCGGATCAAATACAGAGTCATCGCTGTTTCGTTTCTTTACAATAAGCATAATTCGTTGTTCTATTATTTCGCTGTTATCATAAAAGCTTCACTGACTCGTATCTGATTTGAATTGTTGTTCCTTTAGTTTATAATCTGTTATAATTGGTGGTTGCATGGTGAGAAGCTGTCGACAAAATTGAAGCATAGAAATCTAGTGCCTTGAATATATTAGAATTGTAATTGTTGTTCAATTCGCGTTGCTGTTCCATTTCTGTTCATTACTTATTTATAATCTTTGACTGGTAGATAGAAGAGTTGTAGTCACACGTTGCTGTTCCTTTTCAGATTGCGTTTTGTTTAAGTTGCTTTCATCAAATCTTCTTTCGGTTTGATTTCTTTAAGATCTCCAACTGTACAGGATAGAGGCTTTAGCTTCCCAATCCCTAGATTGGTCATCTTGCATCGATTTCTAAGGGAAAGAGTTACTGCTACTGCATCCCTGATCGATGTTCTGCAAAGATTGAAGTAGTTTAATATTTCCATTCATGTCACTGTAATTATGTTTCTTTTCAAGCATTAGTTAATTTTGATTTTGTTATCTTATACTACATCTTCACAGCATTGCTCTTAGACAATTGCAGCCTCAGACAGAGTACACTCTTGGAATAAAAAGACGCTCTCGGATTGATGATTAATGTGGACTAATTAGGTGTTCAAAAGATACCTTTTTATGACTTGACAGTAAGCGGAAAATTGGGGCAGTTTTCGCGCGGGTGTTGGAGTGGTAAACGATTTTAACAAAATCTGCGCGATTCCATACACCGCTTGATGCGTGGCAAAGTAATACCGCCGATATCACGCAGCTTTGGATTGTTAATGTTCGGGTACAAAATTCACGCGATATGCCTCTCGACTGTCAGATGTGGAGCGGAGAGATCCTACGGTGGAAAAACAATGTGATGTGGGAAGATGCATGAGTGGAAGTGGGCCATCGGGTTCGCTGTGGACCGTTGGATTCATGCGAATGGACGGTGCAGATTTGCTATCGGGCAAAGGATATGAGGGATGAAATGAATGGCCGTCGATTGGCACAGATCGACGACCCATATTCATTTTAGACCAAACCATAGGGAAAAAAGAAGAAGAAGGGAAATGTGCATTCGCGGAGGGAAAAAGGGAGAAAGGGGCTTAGCGCTAAGCACCCATACGTGGTCCCATGGATGGAAAGGACCAGGGTTAGTAGTGAGTTTAAGCCTTTGGGGGCTTAATATTTCAAAGGAGCAGAGAATGCATTTGTGAGCCTTTTTAAAGGGTTTTTTGGGTTTTTAAGCGCCCGGTTATGGGGCTGAGGGCCTATGAAGAAAGGGTTTACAGAGTATAAGCCCTCAGGGGCTCAACTATGTTATAATGTAAAATAAAGGGTTTTCAAGCCAAAAGAGTGCTTTTTTAGGCTAAATGGAGGTTCTGGTAGAGGGAATAAGGGGTTTTTAAACCAGACCAAGCATAATATGAGGTTTCAACAGGGTTTTAGGATGAGATGGGGGTTAGGGAGGGGATTTTTGTGGGATTTAAAAAGGGGAAAAGTGATAAAAATGGAGGTTTTGTGAGGATGACATAGGGCAGATGGAGGCCTTTTGACAACAGTTTCTTCACCAAACAATAGTTTTTTTTTTATGGAAATAGCAATGAAGATTCTTCAAGGAGCAGGGGACACATAGAGGATTCAAGGATGAAATATTTTTAGGGAAATGTTTCTCTTGAAGACTCAAAACATATTTAGCCACCTGTTTGCTATGTCAAAATTTTATAGGTGGCTAACAGTGGCTCCACATGGGGATGACATCTTCTTGAAGGTGCAAGAATCTCAGAAAATAATCTTTGGAAGTAGGCCAGATGCTTGGTTCTTTGACCATCCTTTTCATTTCTGATCAGCAGCTACAAATCATGAAAACATCATATCAATAGTACATGTTCTTCCCAACAATCTACCTATCCATCCTATAGTCCTAACATTTTTTCTTCAAGGTGCATTTAAATTTGCAGACCATCTTCATCATTCTTTATTGAAAACAGAAAAACAACTTAATCTAATTCTACCCTTATTCCTCCGTGAGACCAGATTAAACAGTTGGCCTCAAAAATTCTCTACCTAAACTAATATCTGCTAGGATTAAACTGTCTAGCAGAATTCTTTCTCTACATTCTACAACAGAAATTTAAAAACAGTCAAACCATGATTAAACTGTCTGGTTTGCTGTGGGTCCATGGCATAAATACAGCTGCACATGAACTAATATTAGCAGGAACTTGAAAACAAAATGTGAAGGCTTGAGATTGTGAAGCTTTGAAGCATCCTTCTTTTCCCTATGACTCAGGTTTTGAGCTTATTAGAGTCACTTTCCTTCTTCTTCTCAACTCTGTTTTTGGGCTTGTTAGAGCTGAGTCTTCTTTCTTCTCTTTGTTGGTTCATATTTTGAGCATATTAGAACCAGACTCTCACTTTCCTTGGCTCAAGTTTCGATCATGTTAGAGCCAATATTTTGCACTTCAGAGGTTCAAGTTTTGAGCATGTCTAAACCTCTCTTTCTATTCTTTTTTGAAACATCTTTTCTTTTCCTTTAAAACGAAACACTGCAATGGTATTTACAATGGAGATGAAACTTTAAACTAGAAATCAACAATAGTAATGCTTGAGCATCCTGCCGTTGACAGGACCCCTAAACAGATCTGTACCATCTAGCTCTTGCAGAAAAAAGGCATTTGGACCAATGGTGGATTGGATGATGTAAGGACCTTGCCACAAACTATCAAATTTTCCATGCTTTCCTTTGTCCTCTCTCCTAGAGTACCACTTAAGTACCTTATCTCCAATTTTGAAGTCACAAGCTTTTGTTCTCTTATCAAATAACTTCTTTAAGTTTTATTGCATTTTCAGAGCTCTGTTGTAAACTTATTCTCTTGTCTATTGGAGATGTATTGTTTTATTTATCCTCCTTACCATGCTGTCCTCTTCTGACTGAATCTCTTGGACCAATTTAATCACTGGTACCCCTAGGTTGGTAGGAAAAACTACCTCTGTTCCATAGACAAGCTGATATGGTGACATTCCGATGGATTTATTTGTGGTCAGTCTGTCTGCCCACAAAGCATGCACTAACTTGTTATGCCATGACTTTTTATTCTCTTCAAGTAGCTTTTTGATGATGGTCACCAAACTTTTATTTGATGATTCTGCTAGCCCATTTCCCTGTGGGTAATAAGAAGTAGAATGACCAATTGCAATCTGATATCTGTGACAAAAATCAACCATCTTCTTGGAACTAAAAGTAGCAGCATTATCAGTGATTATCTTCCTAGGGCAGCCAAATATAGAGAGGATGTGGTCTTCAAGGGATTTAATGATAACAGAATCTATGGCATTCCTAGAAGGGATGGCCTCTATTCATTTTGTGAAATAGTCTATGGCTGTGAGAATCCATTTGTGTTGGGTAGATGAAGCAGGATGTATCTCACCTATGAAATCTAGGCCCCATTATTGAAAGGGAGCTTCAACAGTTATAGGTTGTAATGGTAAAGGGAGGAGCTTTCTTTTGCCCTAAAAAATATGGCACTTATGGTAGGCAACTATCATTTTATGGATATCATTGAAAAGTGTAGGCCAGTAATAGCCATCTCTGAATATTTTGTTAACAGTGGCTTTCCAGTTTAGATGACCTCCACACTCTCCTGCATGGAACTCATTTATAATCCTCTCTGCTTCAGTTTTAGGCAGACATTTAAGCAGCAAACCATTTGCATTTTTCCAGTATAAGCATTCATTCAAAATGCAATAGTTTCTAGCCTTTAAATTTAGGAACCTTTCTTTGTTTTTGATAAATCAGGAGGAGCATTAAGGTTTGTAAGCACATACAAGATATCTGAATACCAAGGGGAGTTTTGAAATTGTTCTTCAATAGTAGGATCAGGCAATCCTTCATGTTCATCCAAGGCATCTACCATGTTTATGTCAAGGGCTTGCAGGTTAGATTCAACCATTAGTTGAGCTAAGCCCTAACCTTTGATCAATTTTGTGGGTTTTATCACCAGATCATACTCTAATATTACAACAATCCATTTTCCCCTCTTTTCATTTGGATCTTAGGACAAAATTTCTTTTACCGCTATGTTAGGCACATAGGCAATTATGTGAGAATGTAGAATATACACCTTGAAGTATTTCAAGGCCTTTACCAAGGCATAGGCCTGTTTTTCCATTATGTTATATTTCAAGGGTACATCCCTCAGTGCCTTGCTGAAGAAAGAAATAGGCTATTCCTGTCCCTCTAGATTTTTCTGCAGCAAGACTGTAGCCACTGTATGCTCAGAGGAAAAGGAGAATATGAGGAAGTCTTTTGAAAAATCAGGGCTGATTAGGACTGGTGCCCGGGTAAGTGCAAGTTTAACTAATTCAAAATAATTTTTGGCCTCTAAAGTCCACTTAACCCATACATCTTTTTTCAGCATGTTTGTCATATCTCTTAGGAGTTATGCTAAGTTAGGGATAAACGTTGTCAAGAAGTTGATTTTCCCAATAAAGGATTGCAATTATTTTATGTTTCTTGGTTGGCTAATATGTAGTATTCCCTCAACTCTTTTTGGATCTATTATAATCCCATTTTCTGATATAATATGGCCAAGAAGCTTACCTTCTTGAAGGCCAAATACAGTCTTCTTGGGATTTAAAGATAGACCAAACCTTCTACATTTCTCAAACACTCTTCTCAGATGTTCTAGGTGCTCCTCATTAGTCTTGGAATAGACTGTTATGTCGTCAAGATAGATGACAATGAAGTTCCCTATTTCCTCTGAAAAGGCTATGTACATAGCTCGTTGGAAGGTTGCCCCAATGTTCATTAATCAAAAATGCATTTTTACGTACATAAAAGTGCCTCATGGAGTGGTGAAAGCTGTCTTAAGCTGGTCTTCTGGGAGTACCAAAACTTGGTTATACCCTGAAAAGCCATCTAACAGGGAGATCCTTTTCGAGCCAACTACCCTCTGCAGGATATGTTCCATCTTTCGTAAGGGGTAATTATGTTTAAGTGAATCTCTGTTAAGGTTTCTAAAATCGATGTATAGTATGATCTCCCCTGTCTTTTTCCTCACAGCTACAAGGTTTGAGACCTAATCGGAAAACCTCACAAGCACTATAATTCCTACCTTGTATATCTTTTTGATTTCCTTTTCAACTAAAGGCAGTTGTATTGGGTTAATTCTACGCAGTTTCTGTCTGAATGGTTTTTGGTTTTCTTTTAGTGGGATCTTGTGCCGGATGATTTCTGTATCGTAAGCTTTTAAGTCCTCATAGCTCCAGGAAAACACATCAACAAACTCTTTAAATAAGTCAATATATTTATTTTTCATGTCTGCTGGCAACGACTTATCTATTTTAATCATCTTTGGCTTATCTTCGATGCCTATGTTGCATTCCTGAACATCAAAGTCTGAGTGTTCTAGAGTGGGTTTCTTCGCTACATCGTTAAAATAAAAAAGTTCCTCTAAAGGTGCCAGTCCTCTGGGTATATTCTTATCTTTTGACTGCAACACCTTTATTTCCTCTTTTTCTGCATTCTCATACTCTTCGGTTTGAGTTCCTAGTTGTTCAGTTAACACGTTTATTTCTACGTTATGGGGTGATTTTTCTTCCTCGGGGGGCTCTTTACTCAGGTAGTTTTCATCAGATGTAGAGTCTGAATCAGAGAATTCAAACTCATTCCTGCCGAGCAGGAAATCCTCTATCTGCTTGTCGCCCTCAAAGACCTACCAATATTTCTCATTATCTAGCACCGCAGGCCTATATTTTGTTTGAATGATGATCTGTTTGTCACTAGGTGATTTCTGATACGAACTAGCTACGCTGACTAATCCATTTTCAATAATGTTCTGACTCTTAGGAACAAACACAAGTTCGTATTCTACAAAGGTTTTCAGCAAATCCATGGCATCATTCCTGTATGCCCTCAATCTAGGATGTTTTGCAGTGTACTCTCCGTTCACTTGTTTGATGACTAACTCAGAGTCTCCATGTACAACTATCCTTTGGGCTCCTAGTTTTTTCAATAGATTCAAACCCAAGATGAGAGCTTCATACTCAACGATATTGTTTGTACATTTAAAGTCCAGTTTGAAGGCATGATTCTCAGCATAGTCACTCTCAGTATTATGTAACCACACTCTAGTCCCTGCATTATTCCTAGTGCAAGACCCATCGAAATTCATTCTCCATAAGGGATTGTTTTCAAGTTTATTATCATTTTCCTCCCTAATGCTGGTTTTACTATTATGTTGTATTATGGGGTCTGCATCATGTTGAGGAGTGCTTTGTTCTTCATGATGTGCGTAGAGCTCAAAATGAGGAGTAATATGTAGTTTGTTGTCTTGGTTTAGTGCACTCTGAGTTTCTGGCTCAGTGCACTGTCTAGAGTGGCCATTATGTTGAAATTTGTGGGCTCTACTCTATTTCTTACATCTCTGTCTTCTAACTCTGGCTCATTTATGGATTCATCATTGAAAAGGATAAAGGAGTACAGATCTGTATGGACAGAGTACAGAGATGAATTTTCAGGTTTTTCAGGGCTCCTAACCATAAACTTCATTTGTGCCTCTCTATATAGTCTCCTAAGCTGGCTAAAGACAAGGATTGTGGCATATGACCCATCCATCTGCATTGTGCCTTGCAGCTTGGCACCCCATGACCTCGATAGCAACATGCCATACTTGGGTGGCACATCTGCCACTACAACATCCATAACCATACATTTGGCTAGAATCTGAGTCAGATTCACACAGAGATCTTTGATTAGACCAAGTCACTTCACTCTGCTAGAGTGAAATGAATACAAATCCTTATAAGGTTGGGTTATCTCTAGGCCTAACTTCTCCATAATTACCGTAGGCATAAGGTTGTGTGAAGCCCCAGAGTCATGCATTGCGTTGTGAAGGATCTTGTCATGGATATTGAGACTAATATAAAAAGGAGGTACTACCCCTTCCTGAAACTTCCCTTCTATCTTTGCACTGAACAGAAGGGCTAGTTGATCATCACTTAAATTGACAGTGTCATTGTTTTCTCCTAGATTTAAATCTTTCAAAATTTTGCCCTTATATACATCCTGAGTGGCCAGCTCAGAGAGTGGGACAAATTTTTTAATTTTATCAATCTCACTCTCCAAATTGAAAGGAGATTGACTCTTTGCAAGGTTCAGTTCTGTTTTGTTGGCCACTATTTTAGTGGTAGAATTAGCTTGCTGATTCTCATTATGTACAATGTTTGAAACTGTTTTATTAGGAGCATTAGCTACAATGCTAGTGCTGCTAGGTTCTTGATTTTTCTTATCATTATTTTGGTTGTCCTTCTCTTTGTTTTTTCTAGAACTGTCAGCTGCTGATTTGTTACTTTCAGCAGTCACTGTAGGAGTTTTATCAGGTCTTCTCTTAATGGTAATCTCAGAGGCTTTGGGTTTGGAAGTGTTTAAGATTTTCTTGCTTCTAAGTTCATACTATTCTCTGACCTGCATGATGGCATTTTCAAATCCCAACCTATAATCCTCAGATTCTAATCCTTCCTCATCCCAATGTGAGTATGAGTTCTGATTATCTTCTGTGGGACATGTGTGGATCAAGTTGTCTACTTCCACCATGTTTATTGTGGTTTTCTCGGACTCTTATATTATCCCCTCATCTTCATCAAGGAAATTCTCTTGAAAAGGGGGTATGACTTGTTGGTCAGAGTCTCTTTGTCTGTTTGGGGGATTGTTCCTCTTAAAGTTCTGATTCTGGTTATGATTTTGGTTTCTGTTCTGATTACTGACTGCGACAACCATTTTCTCCATCATTTTCTCCAGCCTTTCCATGTTTTTGGTTAGACTTTCATACTTGGGATCAGATGTGTCATCCCTATAGGTTACCTTTTTCTCAGACCTCATTCTGGCTCTTTTTTCTATCAGGTTTGCTTCTACACTCACTGCTCCTTTTTGCAGGTCTTCTAATGTGTTGTAATCTCTCTCCCTAAGTTGGTAGGCCATGTTAGCATCAAATCCTTTAGGGTATTTTACTAAGGCCACCCCTTGGGGAGGTTTCATATGTGGTGGAAGAGTGTTGTAAACACTGTTAAACCTTGTAGAATAGTCATGGACACTCTCTCCTACATTTCTCTTAAGACTCTTGTATTCTGCTAAGATTTGGAGAGGGTTTCATTTGACTTCCCATTTGTTTATGAAAGTTTGGTGCAAGGAGGGAAGGTCATTGATACTATTAGGAGGCAGGCCTTTAAACCATTTCTTCACTTCTCCTCCTAAGCTCTGAGCAAAGATCCTCATCTTAATGGTTTCATCTTTAATCTCCATATATTCAAAGGCATCTTCCATCCTATCTACATGATGTTGAGATGTGGTAGAATCTTTCTTGGTGAAGTGGGGGATTTTAGACTGATAATCATTAGGTAGTGGAGCCAAAGGCTGTGGTAACACTAGAGGTGCATACCAGGTTTCCATGATGGTGTTTTGTGGAGGTAAAGGATTGGCTTGAGTAGCAGGTATATGGATGACAGAAATGTTAGGACTAGCAACAAATTTTTGAGCCGATTTAGGGTGATAGAGGCCCAAGTTTTGAACGAAATGTATGTCAGGAGGTTTAGATGGGGGAGTCTTTCTATCCCTAATATGTTGACCACTGTGAGATGGTGAACTTGGAAGCTCGAGGTCTTTCTGATCTAAAGCACTGAATGACTTAGTTTTTGGTGAACTTCTTGGTAAGTCTAAGTCAAAATGAGTGTCAGATAGAGCTGTAAAGTGTTATGGTGCATAATTATCTCTATGGATGGGTATGATAATAGTTGGCTTCCTAGGGGTGGGAGACTTCCTAAGAATTTTCTCTGGGTTGTCAACTATTTCAGGGGGGTTTGGGTCAGGATAAGCTCTTGTATGAATGGTTCTTGAATCCAGTATGTTTGTCTCTTGACAAAGAAGCTTAATCCTATGCGTTTCTTCTAATATGGCTGATGTTGTAATGCAATATGGTCTCCCAGTGGAGTCTAATGAAAACCAAGATAATCAGCAGGCCTATTAATCACCAATGGAGTCTTTTAATCATCAAGGAACTGTGGAGTTGCCAGGTGGAAGGTTTGAATGTCTTAAGAAGGTTTTACTGTCCACCACAGTGATTAACTACCAAACCAAAGCTACTATGGTCTTCTTTGAGTTCTTAAAGATGTTTAGGAAATTTTCACTCAAATTTTCCCAGTGGAGTCACCATTATGTTGGGGTTCCTATGTTTTGACAAGTTTGGCTCTACCAAAAGACAAGACAACATCAAACCACTTTGGGACCTGAGGATCTAGCCCTCCTGGGTCCAAAGAGGGATCTCTCTATAAATACAAAGAATGATGTATATCTTTGAAGCTCAAAATGAGGTATTAGGCTAGGTATGAATCACAAGGGTTGTTGTTTTGTTCGTTTGTTTGTTTGGTTGTTGGGAAAAATGAAAGAAGGGTTCAATGTAAGACAAAGAGTGAGCAATAATGAATTTAGGCAAAGGGGAGATAATTCAAAGAACACTCGAGACCATTGGGCAATGGAGTCATAAAAGGGTTTGCTTGCTATTCAATATCTGAGGCTTTCAATTGGGCTGGTTATCTAAAACAGAGGATCTTCTAAAGATGATAGTGGGATGAAATGATTAGGAATGAAGGTGAATGACAAGGAAACCTCCAAGGTGACCACTTAGGAAGCAAATCTAGGGACAGGGCATGCCTTAGAAACCTATGATCAAACTCCTAAGAGGCTAACTCTTCAGACAACAATAAAAACTTAAGACTTAAACACAAAGGTGAAGCCTAAGATCAGATAAAGGCTTTGAACTTTCAATGCTTTGACATTAAACTTAAGGGAACTTAGAAAGGTTTAACAGTTAGAAAAGGAACCTAGTGAGACAGAGTCAACTCTAATCTTCCAGTATCCCAATTCTTTCAATTAAAACCAGACAAGAAAATCTAAGAACATATTATAAATTCATGCATCAGTAAGCAGGGAAAACCAACTACTATACTGGCTAAATTATCTTGAATATATTCTTAGATTACACAATTAGTAGAAAACATCAAAGATAAGAAGAGCAGAAAGTATTAGGGTACCATGTAAGGGTATAACCTAACACCATATTACTGATTCTTATCAGAGAAATGAAATGTAATGAGTTACGAAAGGAAAACAGAGACAAAGATAGAACACATCACCGCTGCTTTAAATCAGGATCCAAAGAAATTGCTTGTCATATTAAAGAGCAACACCAATCATAGACAACATCGTCCGACAGCTTGATATTCAGTCTAAAATCATCTCCTTAGCCTATTTTACAACATTTGCACACAGAACTATATCTCAAGAGAAACGGCTTACAATTCACAGTTATCTAGACCTTTACAATATATTTTTCATGAGTTTTATAGCTGAAAGAGAGGCTGAAGAGGTAGATAGAACTTTAAATGAAACATTAAAATAGAGGAAGAAGAGAGCTCGAGGCCCATTCTTTCTTAATATCCTTTTATTGCTTTTTAGTACTCTTTGGGTGAAAGAGTGGTCTTTGACATGCTGGTTATAACTTCAGGAGTATGTTCTTTGATGTATTTTTGGATGTTTTGTACTCTGTAGTACTCTGGGACAAGTAAGGTAGTTTAAATAACTTTGTGGCCTTTCATACTTTGTAACTAATGCTCTGGAAATCTTAGGACTTTCTGTCAGGGTGGTGATATTCTCAGGAGTTTGGTGAGAAATAAAAAATACGGAGGGAAACTCTCCTTTCTTGGGAAAGAACCTTCTGCTGATGTGAAACACTGATATGGCTTGTTTCATGTGCCGTGGGCCTTATTATCCTTCTGGAACATTTTTAAGGTCTTCAATATGCATCCTCGTCCTTTCAAAATTGGATTATAATGTTTAATATTCAATAATGTGCTGTTAGTCCCCTTAATCTATCACTGACATTCTTTGCCGCTTCTTTCTGATATGTCTATGAAAAATGAAGGTTTTGATGGCGCTGGAGGGTTTGGCATAGGGTTTGAAACCAATCCTTGACCAAAATCATGCGTTAAAAACTTTCCTGGATGTCTTCCCTACAGTCTCCAGCTCTGAAAACATGGTGTTCTGCGCTCTATAAAACCCTGTCTGTGATGGTGAGAGAGAGTGAGTTCATTGTCTGTAACACTAGAAAAACCAAAAAAATTGCTATAAAAATCCATGGGAGTGGAGGAGAATGTTGTGGGGGCTTGTGGAGGATAGAGAGCGAAGGTGGAAATGTGAGTGCAACAGAGAAAAACTGCGAAAATCGCGAAAGAATGGTGACAACAGAGTTGATGGAGGTTGGGGGCGAGACGCGTTTAATATCGTCAGATCAGCTCTGACATAGGAAATCAACGGCTGATATTGCGTGATGGGGCTTTGGGGGATGTATGAAGAAATTAGGGGATGGGGTGAAGTTGTATCCTAGCCGTTGGATTGAATAGATGAAAGACGAAGATCATTTGAGTCAGAGTCATTAGGGAGCAGGTGAATGGAGAATGGGCGGGGTAAGATTAGATCATATCCGTCGAATCATATCAACGAATGGCGGAGATCACAAGAGGAAACACATAGTGGAGGAGGGTGGTAAGAAGAAAACCGGGGCGGTTTTCACGCGGGTGCTGGAGCGGTAAACGGT
The DNA here is from genome assembly GCA_034641835.2 of Pinus albicaulis. Lineage (NCBI taxonomy): Eukaryota > Viridiplantae > Streptophyta > Pinopsida > Pinales > Pinaceae > Pinus > Pinus albicaulis. The sequence continues at coordinate 1,216,275,528 of CM076574.1, forward strand.
TTTAGCAAAATCTGCGCGATTCCATACACCGCTTGACGCGTGGAAAAGTAATACCGCCGATATCACGCAGCTTTGGATTGTTAACGTTCGGGTATAAAAATCGCCGATATGCCTCCCACCGTCGGATGTGGAGTGAAGAGATCCTACGGTGGAAAAAAAACACGACGTGGGAAGATGCATGAGTGGAAGTGGGCCATCGAGTTGACTGTGGATTTTTGGATTCATGCGGATGGATGGTGCAGATTTGCTGTCGGGTGGAGGATATGAGGGATGAAACGAATGGTCGTCGATTGATACAGATCGAAGACCCATATTCATTTTAGACCAAACCATAGAGAAAAAAAAAAAAAAAAAGGGAAATGTGCATTCGCGGAGGGAAAAGGGGAGAAAGGGGCTTAGCGCTAAGCACCCATACGTGGTCCCATGGATGGAAAGGACCGGGGTTAGTAGTGAGTTTAAGCCTTTGGGGGCTTAATATTTCAAAGGAGCAGAGAATGCATTTGTGAGCCTTTTTAAAGGGTTTTTTGGGTTTTTAAGCGCCTGGTTGCGGGGTTGAGGGCCTATGAAGAAAGGGGTTACAGAGTATAAGCCCTCAGGGGCTCAACTCTGTTATAATGTAAAATAAAGGGTTTTCAAGCCAAAAGAATGCTTTTTTAGGCTAAATGGAGGTTCCGGTAGAGAGAATAAGGGGTTTTTAAACCAGACCAAGCATAATATGAGGTTTCAACAGGGTTTTAGGATGAGATGGGGGTTAGGGAGGGGATTTTTGTGGGATTTTAAAAGGGGAAAAGTGATAAAAATGGAGGTTTTGTGAGGATGACATAGGGCATATGGAGGCCTTTTGACAGCAGTTTCTTCACCAAATAGTAGGGATTTTATTTATTTATTTATTTATTTATGGAAACAACAGTGAAGATTCTTCAAGGAGCAGGGAACAGATAGAGGATTCAAGGATGAAAGATTTTTAGGGAAATGTTTCTCTTGAAGACTCAAAACATATTTAGCCACTTGTTTTCTATGTCAAAATTTTATAGGTGGCTAACAGAGAGGACCCAACCACTCTCTGTAGGATATGGTCCATCTTAGGAAGGGGATAGTTATCTTTCAATGACACCTTATTCAAGTTTCTGAAATCAATACCAAGACAAATTTCTCCCATTTTCTTTCTCACCAGAACAAGATTTGACATCCATTCTGAATATCTAATGGGAACAATGATACCATCTTTAAAAAGTATGTTTACCTCTCTCTCTATTGACTGAAAACATATTGGGTTAATTCTTATCAACTTTTTTTCTGAAGGGATTTTGATCAAGCTTGACAAGAATTGTATGTTGGATGATATTTTTGTCATATAATTTCAGATCTACATAGTCCCAAGAAAATACATCAAAAAATTCAGATAACAAGGCTATGTATTTAGCTTTCATCTCTGGAGATAAATACTTGGACAACTTAACCATTTTAGGATTGTATGTTGTTCCAATATTCACATCTTAGACACCTTTCTTGGTAGGAACCATGGTTGGCTTTCTCGAAACATTGTCTTGATCGAACAACTCTTCCAAAGGTACAAGACCCCTTGGAATGTTATTATCTTTCAGCTGTAACACATGAAATTGAGTAGCCTCGATCACTTGATCATATTTATCATATACTTCATCAATATAAGAATTTTCAAACTCACCTTCCATCTGCAAAAAATTATTCGCCTGTTTTTCATCCCCTAAGACTTTCCAATACCTCAAGTTGTTAAGAACAACTAGGCGGTTTTTAACATGAATTTCAAAATTCCTATTAGAGAATATTGAAATCTTAAAGTTATTTGCTGATGTGGCAAGTGAATCTGCCATAAGATTCTAACTTCTTGGAACGACCAACAATGTATATTCAGGAAACATTTTGATAATGTCAAGTACATCATTTTGATATGCTCTCATCCTTGAATGCATTTCCTGGTATTCCCCTTTTACCTACTTAATTACAAGCTCAGAGTCGCCATAAACATAAATTCTCTTTGCACCTAACTTTTTCAGATTTTTGAGGCCAGTGATCAATGCCTCATACTCAGATTCATTATTGGAGCAATCGAAAGCTAACTTATAGGAACACAATCTCACATTTTTTGGAATTTTACCTGGTTTATGAAGTGGACTAGGGATCCAAATTCTGATGCCTGCCTCATCTTTCCCTAAGGCACCATCGAAATCCATGGTCCAAGGACCAATATCATCATCAGGAAATTGGAATTTTGCAGTCTGATTTGTTTCTCCCTTTAGGGAACTTTTTCAACTTGATCAATTCCCTTTTCTCTTTTTTCTGATATTTGCTCTGAAGTACTAGGCTGATTGCCTTGTCTTTCATCAAAAACTTCTGAGACATTATTTGAAATTTCTGGAATTTCCTCAACTTCTATAATTTGACTATATAAAGAAACAAAACCACTATCATTAAACAAAATAAAGGACTCAAGATCATTATGTACTTAATTTATAGGGTGATTGTTTGGCTTCTCTTTACTGGTGATCATATACTTCATTTTTGTCTCCCTGTACAACTTCCTTAATTGCCCAAAAACCGGGATGATGGCATAAGAGAAATTTAATTGCAGAGTACCTCTTAACTTTTATCCCCATGACCTTGACAACAACATGCCATATCGCGGAGGTATATCAGCTACTACCACAACCATTAAGACATTTTTAGCAGAAATTTTCTCAAGTGAAATTAATAAGTCTTTTATGAAACTGAGACAACGTACTCTACTAGAATCAAAAGAATAAAGATCATGGTAAGTTCGGGTTATGTCCAAGCCCAAATTTTCCATTATGGCTTTTGGCATCAGATTATGTGATCAGATTTGGATCAGGACCTAAGTGATAGCTCAAATTTCAAAGTATTTGAAAGTGTGATGAACCTAAGCGACCAGATATATCTAATATTCTTGATTATGGCACCATGAATGGTTTGAAAATCCGACACCTTATGAAGAATTTACCGCGTTTTGAAAAGTCTAGTAAAATGCAAATTTCGAAATTTGACAAGGGTTGACTGGGCATTTGAACAGTCAATAAAAAAGAATATTCTATGGAATATTCCCTGAAATATTATTTCTGGGCCAGTCGCATGCTGAGAAGTGTCACAATTTTATTTGGTGGAGGTTAGATGAGCCAATCAGGAGGCACCACGTGGACCTTGAACTGCATGCCTAAATTTTTGTTGGGTCTGCAGGGATTGACCCTGAGACCTCCTGCCCAGCATGCGGGTGCCTTACCATCCACTCTACAGGTTGTTTCTTAACCTTAGCGTTCCCGGGTTTAATTTAAAGTTTATGCAAATGTAATTTGTGGGTTGGGGACAGCAGGTGGTCCCAACCTGCCAGAAGTCTCGCGGGCGTTCACATGGAAAACATTTAAAACATATGTTACAACTATCGGGTGACAGTTATTACAAATCCCCGTGGCCTGTTCACATGCAACCGTTTATGTCAATGAATCGTCACGTTAAATTCCACCGCCAGTGGTCCTGCAGTTATGGTCACATATTCCACGGTCAAATGCGATGTTTCCACATGGTTGCGTTAAACCTCTGTTCATCCCGGAGTATGGGACCCTTATCCCAAAGTTAAAGCGGAGTTCCGCTCCACCACAAAATGTAACCGCAGGTTTTGGGGGTTGTCATGTGGCCACCCCCAACTGCAACCTTTAATGCTAATGGTTTGACTGGAAGGTTTTTAGAGTGTGCCCCAAATTGGCAGTAAATTCCATTTTTAACTCCAGTTAAACTGAAGTTCTCCACAATTAGTGGAGCTTTCATAGGTGTTATTGGGAAAATGAGTTGGAGGCCCATTTTTCATCCATTCTGAGAGTGTGAATAGTCAATTTAGACTTTCTTGGACATTTCAGAGCCATTGGTGAGGGTTTTAGAGCCATAAAAGAACTTCCGAGCATGATTTTTATTCAGATAAGTTCAAAGGGCCACCAGGACCACTAGGAGCCAGCAACAGAATGAGGCCTAGCCAGGGCAGCTATATGCCTTACTTAGGAAATCAATAGTCAATTTTGGATGTTTCAGACATTCTGGAGCCATTGGTGAGGTTTGGAGAGCTATCACAGGACTTATAAAGGCCTAGATGCTTCAGAGAAGTTCCAAGGGCCACCAGGGGTCAACAAGAGAATGAGGCATAGCTAGGGCAGCCAGAGGGAATTATCAGCAAAAAAATAATCTATTATAACTATCTTGAACCTTATGAATATAATGGAAGGATTTGGAGAATATTTTTAAGAATTATGAAGGCCTATATGCTTCAGAGAAGTTTTCAGTGAGCTTAGAGCCACAGGGTGCCACCAGGTGTTGGGGGCATAACGAGAGCAGCCAGAGGCCTTTTTTAGCAAGTGAATAGTCTATTCTAAATATTTTGGACATTATGAATCCATTGAAGGGATTTTCAGATTCATTTGGAGAATTTTGAAGGCTGATAAGCCACATGAAAGTTTCAGGAAGCCCAGGGCCAATATGAGTTGGAGGCCTAGATTGGGGAGCCGGAGCTCATTTGGAGAAAATGATCTGTCTATTTTGGATTTATGATATATGCTAGAGATAGTATAAAATTTTTCAGGGACTTCTAAGGACTTCTAAGGGAGTTAGTGCCACAGATAATCTCAGGGAAGCTTAATGGCACTGCCAATATAAGTCAAGTCAAAGGGAGCCCAAGTCCATTTCCAGAGAGATAATAGCCATTCCAGGGGTATGATGGTATTCTAAAACTATTGGTACAACATAAAAAACCATTGGAGTTGAGTAGTTACTTGTAAAAGAAATTATCCATCATAATCCCAAAGAGTCAAGTCAATTTGACAAGGGCTCAAGGAGATGTAGCCCACGACATTCATGTGAACTCCTTTATTAAATTTGCTGTTATGCGTTGATGATTATTTTCTGCACTTTATGGTCGCTGTACATGCTTAATATCAGCAAAAAAAAAGTTTAATTCCTCACACTTAAAGCATTAAAACAATTTAAAACACATACACATGTTTCAAGTATTCAATTTCGCATAGTCAGGTATAATAAAGATCTTAATTTGTTTTAACTGAGTGGGAGGTGCTTGCATAGCATAACAGGTCAACCACCCATTTCAAATCATTATGAGGAGCTCCTGAATCAAGCATGGCATTATGAAGGATACACTAATGAACTCTCAAACTGAGATAAAACGAGGGAACTTCACTATCTTGTAGTTGAGCATCTATAGCTGGACCAAAAAGGAGCTCGAGTTGATCATCTTCAATATTAACCATATCTAACATAGGGTCTACTTTCAGCATTTTAGCGACATGAGATTTTTATTTGTTATTTTTCACAAGCTCGGTAAAGGGTATAGAAACTTTCAACTTAGAGATTTCATTTTCTAAGCTAAACATATTGGTTTGTTTATCTACCTCTTTTACATCAGTGTCCCTCTTGTCGGGATGGTATTTTGTTATGGATTATTTATTTTGGAATTATTTATCTTTGTTTGGTGTACTTGTATATTCTTGGTTGTTCTTGGTTTGATTTGTAGCTGCAGGCCCCTTTCCCTTGTTTTGACTAGCTTGGGAATTTTTCTTGGGTTGAGTATCTTTTTGCTGAGTTGTCCTCTCCTGGATAGGAGTGATAGGAACATATCGATTTCTAAATGAATATTGTCTCTACTATGAGCTGAGAGCATTAAAATAACCCTGTTGATAGTCATCGGATTGGACCTCCAACTCATCATAATTTGCAAGCATATAGACCTCATCTTTCGGTAAATCTGTTTTCTCAATGTATTCTTCATCCTCCGTAAGAAAAATAGGCTGTCCATATTCTGTGAAGAAAATATTCTCTTCCATAATATATTATTCTTCAACCCCTTGATCATAATTCTGCTACAAAGGAGTGCGGATATGTTGTTATGTTGGCTGCTCTAGAGCTATTTGTTCCCTCTGTTTAACCCTAAACTGAGGCTGCTGCTGCTGACCTTAGAAATTAGGATTCCAAACCTGTGTTTCTGGTTGCCTTTCAGTGATAGAAATTATATCCACCATTCTCTCCATAGTCCTGATCATAGTATCCAATTTGGCATTAGAGGATGTTGGTGGTTCTTCCTTGATTTTCCCCTTTCTTTCACCTTTGGTCTTCGACTTTTTGATAGTCAAATTTTCTTCGATAGTAACTACAATTTTTTGCATCTCCATAAGTGTTGCAGGACTTATTTCTCGGAGCTGGTATTCCATATTCGGATCAAAAGAATCCAGATAGTGCAAGAGAGACAAACCTAGAGGAGGCTTGATATCATTGAGAATTGAGTTATATATTGGGTTAAAGCGAGCAGTAAAATCCTGAACAAACTCATTAGGATTTCTTTATAAGTTGTCATATTCAAAAAGAATATGAAGTGGATTCTTTTTCACTTTCCATCTAGCTATAAAGACATCAGTTAACTGCTTTATATTTTCTATGGAATGGGAAATCAAAGAAATAAACCATGTTTTTACATCCCCAAATAAGCTTTGGGAAATGATCCTCATTTTTACATCATCAACATGATTCTCTTCTAAATCAATGAAATCAGTAACTTTCACTACGTGCTGTCTGGCATTAATATCTGAGTTTCATCAAAGAGAGGAAGTATTTGACCATAGCCCTGTGGTAAGGGTGCAATCTAACCAGGTAAAACTAGAGGTGAAAATCTTGCCACTGAACCCTACTGAGTGTGGTGCAGGAGTAACAATGCGAGGGGTAGACTGAGAATTATTATAAGGATGAAATGAAGTATAAGGGATGGAAGAAGAGGCAAAAACTGATTGAGATGGTGTGGGAGTAAACAAAGACTCTTGTTAATACTGGATGACAGATTTCTTAGATGTATACTGAAGTTGGTTGGCGAATTTTTCAAGTCTATGAAACTGACTCTAGACTTTCCTATCAAAATCTGACTCAGATTGTCATTCTTCATATAATGTCCTATCTTCAAGCTTTAGGGAATCAAATATTATTTCAGATAATGATTTAACTTTAGACAACCTCAAAGGATCAAACACTATTTTAGACAAGGAAGTTTCTGACTTTGATCTAAACAGAGATAATCCAAATTTCAGATTGAATGGAATATCTTCAAGGGATAATATTTTTTCAGATAATGATTTAGAAATTACCAATGAATATGAGCCTAATGAATCTCTTGGTGTTGGGATCTCTACTTCTTAATGAGTTACTCTGGATCTTCAACTGGAGAAGTTGGATGTGGATCAAGATTCGATCTTGTGTATCTTTTCAAAGCTAGAATGTTCTTTGTTTTCAGCACCTCGACTCTTTGAATCTTCAAACCAACCTTAAAAAACACTAGGGCCTATCACCCATAGGCATAGAATTCGATGATAAGTAATATTACACGTAGGTAATATATGTCACTTCGTTCCTCGCCAGAATGTTAGCGCTCCACCAGTTCTCCGAAGGCTGAAAAGGATATTGACAAAGGTAACCACAGATGACTTTGACCTAGTAGCTAGCCCTAATTGGCTAAGAGGGCTCTCTCAATGAGATCACAACCAAGGATTGACTGTGACATGAAATATATTAGGCTATATATGATAGGCTCAGGAAGGTTTTTATAAATTTAGGGTTTTGATGTTGGATCAGGGATGAAACCATGTAGCTAGGTTTAGATATCAAAGGGTTTATAGCCGCAAAGATATAAAGGAGAAAGGTAGAAGTGGATATGTAATGGATTTAGGGTTTTTTAGGTATGGTGGTGAGTCTGAAAAAGTAGAGGTATTTAATGAGCATGTTCATTCATGAATTCATTAAACTGGAATCATGAAACACAAAATGACATTACCATATAAACATAGCTAAATTAAGATAATTCTGCCTATGAACTGTAAGGAAAGCCACTGAAGATAAAATATATGAAATAGGAGATATATATCATTCAATAAATACTATAAAAAATAAAATACATGATCATAAACTCACTGCACATGAATTCCTAGTTAATAGCTGCAACTGCATCCTTTGATTTTTGAAAATAAGAGTGAAAGTAAAAGCTACAAGATTACAATCCACTAGTGTAAAACAAGTCAAATGACTATGAAAATGATAGATATAGACCAAAACAAAATATCCCCTCTCTCAGGGTTCAAATGCATTAGTTGTGGAGGTAATTACATGATAATCTCAACAAAACCCTAATGTCTAGTGAAGGTCAACCAATTCACCTCATCATAGGAAATAGATACATTTTACCAAAAATTTCATTTACAAGCATGTATCTAACCTATTTGAATATTTACCAGCTCAATTACACCTCATGAAATCATCATTCATCAATTACATAGGTAAAAAAGTCAAACTAGGTCAAACTGCCTGTGAAAATGGATTCTGGAGAAAGCGTAGTGAGCTTAGAGAAAGCATAGCGAGTTGAGGAAAGTTGAGTTTTGGAGGCCTTCCAATTATCCAAATCATGATATTAAAGATGCTATGGAAAGATCTGGATGTCTTCTACATGATAGGCTCATGAGGGACTCAAAAAGGTGTTTTATAGCCCTCCAAAACTTCATTCTCCCAAGAGTACTCAGAAAGTGTAGCGAAGCCTCCAAAAATAGGGCAAAAAGGTGTTTTTTAGCATGTTTTTGGGCATTTTGACCCCCAATAAGTGGCTGACATGGCCCAACTACTGACTAGGATTTATGTAATCATCAAGAGAAATTTGAAAATGCCGATTTTTCCTCCAATGGACCCCCGGAAAAAAAGCATAGCGTGGCCCGCGCTGCGCTTTTGCCAGTATGACTGGTTTTCTGAATTTCCAATTTTAACCAAAATTTCTCAAAAAACAAAATTTTCTCCAAAAATCCTCAAAATTGGTCCAGAGGTGCCTCATAATCTATGTTATGCCACTAAGGAAGCATAAACAAGCATATCCAACTTGTCCTCCTTTTGACTTTTTAGGGTTTCCTTCAGTTTGGCTTGCAATTGTTGGACTCTGACATTGCAATTATGATATTTTGCATAGTAGTGATCAACCATGTGTTTTTGCATCTTGTTGTCCATGTTGGAATTTTCAAGGAGCTTCTCTGAGTGAATATTTACTTTCTCAAGCCAGAACTCCCTGTTTACATTGATTTCCATGGCTATTATTTCTTCAAAGGTCAACTCATCATCTGGTGGATTTTTCTCTCTTTCCTTCTACAATTCTCTTCTGAGACCCACGGTCCTTGGTCTCTTCCTTGTCACCTGCTCTTCATGCTTCTCTGACTCTTCACTATCAACCACTGCTTTGCCTTACACATCATGCATACTAGCCTCAAACTGACTTTTCTCTTAAGACAACTCTTTTGCCTTCAATTGATTGTTTTCTTGCTCTTGGAAGGAAATGATGAAATTAGCCCTTGCCAAGTTGTCTTGGATTTCTTTGATATGATAATATTTTTCCTTGATGACACTCTCTAGGTTTTCATGCTCTTCACTGGCCTCCAAATCTAATAATTCAAATTCATGCTCCTCATCATGCATAGATGTCTCATGTTGTGATGGTAATCCTTGCTCTGTTAATGTGGGCTTGGCCCCTTCCTCAATATAAGGAGAAAAAACAAGCCTTCTACCTCTTTGGTATGTTTTGGTGACCTCAATCTTCCTCCTCACTGAAAACTATGTTAGGGGAGCTAACCTCCACATGTCTAGAAAGTTTTGATGGTGTTGATGGTGCTGATGGAGAACTAGGGCTAGTAGGCTGGATACTAGAAGACAAAAATACATCTGACCACAATAAGGTTTCACAAATGATGTTCTTCTGCTCAAGCTAGTGTAAAACCATGATTTTTATCAGAGCATGGTTGAAGAGGCTACTTTCAAGACTACTCTGCTTATGGTGGACCTTTTCTGCCATCTTTTCCAAACTTCTATAGAGGTAATAGGGAAAATTGAGAAATGCATGATAAGTCTTACATGATACCCATATAGTCTAGAAAATATTCCCTCACATGTGAATTACTTCATGATGATCTTCATGAGTGGTGTGTACTTCTCAAGGAGGTGCCCATCAGGAAAAATCTTCTTCATGTGTTGTCTGTAATGTCTTCTGAGATAGGGCTACTAATTATGAAGGTCTAGGTCTTGGTTCTTAAACCTTTGTTCACCATGATTGGGAATCCTTGTGGCCTCAGCTAGTATATCAATTTATAAAGTGAAAGTAACCCCTGCAATTGTTACTTTTTCCCTTTTGAGTCAAGTGGCAAACAATTTGGTCAAGGTGGCATTGTATTTGACTCTCTCAACTAGTTCATAAAAACTATGACACCCTACTGCTTGAAAATAGATCATGGAAAGTGGTGTAGACATCATTTCAAGAGTGGTTAAGGGCTCATGTCTTATCACCTCACCTCCTTTTTTATAATATTTACTCTCCTCCATTTGGTTTTTTGCAAGGGGGTAAAACGCTAATATGACAAAACAGGGGAAGGGAGAAAAGGGATAGGATGAGTGGGTTAGGGAAAGGAGATGCGAGTGGGAAAATTGAGGGAGATGGGTAGGGGTTTTAGGAAGCTTTAGGAAGTGAAATGGAGTGAAATGAGTGAGGTAAATGAGCTAGGAAATTTTTACACAGTCCTAGCTAGGAAAACTACCCAAAATTGCAGGATTGGGCTAGATTTTAGGGTTTAGGGCTTGGGAAATGGGAATGAGGGGATGTGAAGGATGTGGGAGATTATTTTGGGTGTGAGGGAGGGTATAAAATCTGTGGGAGAGTATATTTGTCTTTAAAAACTTGAAAAATAGGGCTAGCCACTAAAACACAACATAGAGGTCAATGGAGGGTTTTCACACTAAAACCATGAAATTGAGATACAAGAAGGGGTTGAATTAGGTGTAAATTACTTGTACACTGATACTGAACACTATGATATCCTTAAGAAGCATCCAGAACTTGTTTTTATGCCTCTAGGAGAGAAAATGCGGCGTTGGGAAGAAAATGTAGTGTGGAGGGCATAAAGCGCATCGTGGCTGATTTTGGCACCAAATTTGGAGTGTTTTTTACTTGAATTTACTGAATTTTCACTTGGTGATGGATGAGAGCTCTTATTCAATGAGGTGAATGAGAAAGTGTGCTTGATTTGGTCTTTTATAGCTTGTGGTGGTCACTTTTCTTCATGGTAGTGGGATGGCCCACTACATGTCCTTTTCACTTTACTTTGAAAACTTGTAACTCTGACACTTTATCTGCAAATTTAGGAATATGATGAAATTAGTAGATTTTAGAAACATGAATTACATTTGATAAAAAATTTTATTGAACAAATTTACCTATTACCACCCCTCCATTGCCGTATTTTATGCATGGAATGATAGATTTTGTGACTAAAACCTTAATGACCTAATGGAGACATTGAGCTGAATGAAATCATAATGGTGATGACTGAAGTGATAATTATGACCTTTCAATGATGATACACTCAATTGAGTGATGACAAGGACCAACATTTGAATTTTTTTGAAAGGAGTGGAAATAGCCTTAGACATACTATTTAGTGACCAAATTTTTACTTGAAAACCTAATGAAATGACAAAAATTTGACTATGAGAACCTAACAAGACATGATAAGAGCCCATTTGATCATTGGTGACACATTGAACAGACCAAAACTAATGATTATGGCCTCCAAAATTTTCTCAAGCTTCCAAATTTTCCACACTCCCTGATGATCCCAATCAGAAATCTAATCCAAATTAACTACCTCAGGCTTTGCCTCATGTAGTCATAGATATCGGCTAGGGAATGATCCAAGACAAGGGGTTGGAGTCCCATGATTGAGTCCAAGAATATTTTAACGGTGGCGCCCCTCTCTAGGACTTTTATGATATTATCCCTTATGATATCTGAAGTGGATCTGATCAATTTCCAAATAGGAGAGCCCATCACCTTATGCTCTCTCCCCTCTTAGTTGTTCTGTTGGTATAATTACTTTGCGCTTACCAGCTTGGCTCCCAATGCCATGTTTTCCATCCCAGGGTTCCTTATTCCCAAACCACCATGTTGTTTAGGAGCTCTAACCATTTTCCAATTGACCAAATGATATTTTTTAGTTTCTTCTTTCCCTCCCTCCCACAGGAATTTCCTTATATACATCCCCAACAGGTGTAATATGAACTTGGGGGCTTGTAGTGCAAAAAATTGATACAAAGGGATGGCCGTCAGGACAAAATTCCCTAGGATTTTCCTACCTGCATTATTTAGCCATATCCCTCCCCAATTTACTATTTTTGCTTTAATTTTGTCCAGAAATTTTTTCTAGGCTTGAGGAGCATCCCTTATAATGAATATATGGACTCCTAAGTAATTAAAGTATTTCCAGTCTCTCATTGCTCTGAACCCCAATATTTATATGATTTTTTTCTCCTTCTGGATGGAGATGTTCCAACTGTAAATGTGGCTCTTGTTATCATTGATTGCACCTCCCAAAGCACTGAGGAATATATCTAAGTTTCTTTTGAAGCATTTGGTAATGACAACTGAGGCTCATCCTAGAAATATAGTGTCATTAACAAACTGACCATGGTTAATACTTATAATTCCTTATTTTTTTATGATTCCTCAAAGGTATATATATTTTCTATCTTGTTCTAGTTTCCGACTAAGATCCTCATCCGTAATGATATATAAAAATGGTGAGAGAGGAAAAACTTGTAGGATCCCCCTAGAAGCTTTGAAGAAGCCTGCCACCTAGCCATTGACCAATGAAGAAATCCAAGCGGTTGAAATGCACAACCCAATCTATCTAATATATATTTCATCAATCCCCATTTTCTTGAGAACCTTCAATAGGAATCCATGTCTAACTCTGCTGAAAGACTTAGCCATGTCTAACTTAATAATCATATCTTCATCACACCTTCACCAGCTCGAGTCAATCGCCTCTTGGATCATACTAATTTTGTCAAATATTTGTCGACCCGGGACAAAACCCCCCTGGTTATCTGAGATCATTGAAGGAAATAGAGGGTTGAGCCTTAAGGTCAGTATCTTCCAAAATTTTTTGTAGGACACATTGCAAAGGGATATTGGACGAAATATAGAGAAGGAAGAGGGATTCGTTTCTTTGGGGATCATATCTAGGAAAAAAGTGTTGATACCACCCCCCATTACAAATATCTTGAAGGAGTAGCCCACCATTTGTAAAAGATCCTTTTGTATAACCTCCTAGAAGAATTGAAATAAGCTGGATGTGAACCCATCTGGGCTAGGTGCCTTGTCAGGGGGGAAAGAACAGACCACCCCTTTTATCTCCTCAACAGATGGAGGAAATATTAGGGCTTTATTCATTTCCTTCATTATCACCTTCAGGATACTTTCAAGGAATAAATCCTCATGTTCGAGATCCCATATGGGGTCCCTTGTATACAAGTTTTCAAAATTTTCCACCGCCGCTCTCTTAATTTCTTCAAAATTCTTAATGGTGTTCCCTTTGTGGTTTATCTCTGCTATATTTTTTTTTTTTATTCTTTGAAATTGGCTTGTTTGTGGAAAAATTTAGTATTTCTATCCCCCACCCTCAGCCAATTATTTCTTGATTTTAATTTCCAGTACTATTCTTCCTTCCGAAGGTTTGCATGGAGGGCTTTGAAAGACTCAAATCCTTTTTTAAAGTATCAAACACTCACCATTTCCATTTCCATTCATCATTGTATGAAGACTAGATTTTCTTCCATATCCTTGATGCTACCTAGTCTAACAAATTTGTTTTCCTTGAGCCATTTTTTAATGTCTTATTTTATCTTGCGAATTTTGGATTCCCATAAAGTTATCGGGCTACCATAAGTCCACCCTGACCAAGAGAGGGCTAAAAAATCCAATAGTTTAGGTGATTTGAGCCACAAGGGAGAGAATCTAATGGGGATAAGACCTAATTCTAGGGTCTCGGCGATTATCAAACTAATAAGGCAGTGATAAAAGCCCGACCACGACAAAATAAAGGATTTAAGGCAAACATTTAGGGTAAGGAGGCTATTTGAGATGAGGAATCGATCAAGCCAGGAAGAAATGTGGCTCACTCCTGTCATTTATTGGTCAAAGTATAAAGAAATTTCTGGGGTTTAACATCAAAGAGGTTCATAGTAAGAATTAGATATTCCATATTGTTGGGCCAAAATTGTAATCTATGGATAAATTACGCTTCCCTAGACAGGTGTTAGTCTAGAACAACAGGTGAAAGACTATACTACTATTTCTCCTAACTCAGAACAGATATACAGAGAGGATTGGAGGCTTACTTGTTCAGTCACTTCCAAATGGCTCCTTCTGTCGCTTTTGTTGTAGCTTCAAATTCAAGCGGTTTGTGAGCTGAATGCTTCCTGCAAGAAACAACACTGAAACAATAGAAGATGCAATAATATAGATATCTATTCAAGTTAGTTAGCTAAATTAGTAACGCATAAACTACATTCATCAACCAAGATATTACAATATGGAAAATCAAAGTTAATACAGATGCATGTAGGAAAAAATAAGAAGTACTCTTTATTGATGATAGAAGGAGAGGTTACAACCTAGTGACTGATTTGAAGTGACCTTCTAGCAAAGTTCCAAAGCCTCATCACAACATAAATCTCTCCAGCAACAGCTTCATAAACCAAGCTCTCAATTGAAAATTCTCCAGCATTTCTCTACTCAAATTCTTCCTTCTCAAACACATAGATCTGTGTTCAATTTATAGATGATTTGTAGGTTGTTTTGTAATCAATATATTTCCAAAAATAGGAAATACATGTTTCCATCCATGTAGATGTCAAATGGAAACTTGGATCCGAAGCTTGACACATGTGAACTCTTCTAGAAGGCACTGGACAAGTTGATATTCCAGAATAATGATAATTTCACTCCCAATGTGACCAACACACCTATGAATGTCGGGAAGTTCTTTGCAGAGAAGCCTTGCACGGGGTTACCTGCATATGCAACGCACTTAGTCCCCTTAGAACCTGCGTTGGTGAGCTCTCATATGCTAAATAATAATCTTCAAACCATGGAAGCCTTTGCTTGATGAAAGTCTTGCTTGATTTGTCTTATTTCTTGTCTTAGGGCATATAGCAACTGAAATGATAGGGAATGATAGACCCTTGATCATTGGTCCTGGAGATGATGTCTAGTTAGCTAGGTCATTGGGAATGGTGCCAAAATTGACCTATAACAATTTCCCCCTAAAGCATGAGATCCAAATAATAAGAATATTTGATTGAGATGCTTTACACTCTGAATCAGGCTGGAAACGAAGTGGAATGGTCACCTACATCAATCTTACAATACATTTCATCATGATATATCCTCTATTGATCATAATTGCTGAGGGTAGGCATTTCCATGTTCAACACATAAAAAAATCTAATAACATGTACATAATTCAGAAATTCGTCTACATTGGAATGTTGCCCAGATGAAGACACGCCTAAAGATATAGGCCCATGTTGTATGTAAGGTCACTATACAGATTATGTGTACAACAATCCTGAAATCGTAGCCCGAATGGATGAAACTATATCCGGGGTCTTCTTATCTCGTTCGATCGATCATTCAGGTACAAGTCTAGCCATGCGAATATATGATTTGTCGTCGAACATGGAAAGACATCGTTTGATTACCAGCCAATGATGTGAGCTGTTAACAAATGGGAGAGAACCACCATTAATGTCAATGGCCCTCAAGGTACTACAATACATTTCGTAAGGCGTGAATAGATGATTTGATGTCGAATGCCAAATAAAATCTTTCGGTCAAAGGTCCGGAAGCGAGGATCTTGTCGATGCTGTAACAAGCCTCATGGTACTGGAATTTGATGTTTCTAAGTGAACTTCTTGGATATTGATTTGTTGTCGACAGGAGGTCACCTTATTGCAAAACAAGAGTTATTGATTTTAGAGACAAGGATATGACTTGATATAGCAATTTTCAGGGATGTCGGTCATGAAAATGAAGGCTTACGAGTATTGCAGATGGATGAGTTTTTAATCACTGGATGACTTCTCTTGAACATACCAGCGACACTGTGATGAGTTGGCAGCATTGACCCAAAACCAAAGTGAAGGTATGATGAACCATAGGTGTGAATGAATCGTCAAGATGATTACCCAACCCAAACAGTCACGGACATGGAGTGAAAGAAGTGTCATGTTCAAGAGCGACTTGCTACCAAAAAGAAAATTTACGTACTTTTCCCAAATTTTCTCCGGTCATTTGTCAATCAGTACCTCTTTATTTTTTAACAAGCTTGAGGAGGATAACATTTGCTTGATCTATAATTCAACCCTTCAGGCAAATAAAGTATCGCTATTTAATAATTTAACGAGTCTAGCAATGAATGAAACTTGATTCTTGCCATGATCGACAAGCCCGTTGCTATTTTATGTTTTAACAAGATTAACGACAGTGATAGACCGGTCCTTTTTCATATTTAGAGAGTTTGAAAAAGAGGACGAAAGAGAACTCCATAAGTAATTTTTCGTAAATTTGTCTCTCAGATCTGAAAAAGTGTAAAATAATATCTAAGAGAACCTCTTTGGTCATGTTTAATCAAGGTACTCCTTTTTCGTAAATAATCGATCTCAGTCTGGAAAAGGGTTAAACTTATACCGAGTAGATATCAATTCATTTACTTTAACTAGCTAGAAATGACAAGTGCTCAACAATATTTTCACATTATCGGAGTCTGAAAAGAGCTAAAAGAATACTCCAGGGGTTCCTTTTTCGCTATTATCAAAGCTCGAAAAAGAGATAAAAGTGCGCTTCAAATCCTTTTTTATTTTAACAAAGCTCGAAAAATAAGGAGAAAAAGTATGCTTTGTGGTCAAGTAATTCTTTGAATAAATCTGCACGACTAATCTGTTCATCAATTGTATTTCCTGTTTAGAACAACATCAAATGGATTAAAAATACTTGTTTCATGATAAAAACATAATAAAACTATAGTCATAGCAATAAATTTAACTTGAAAAAAATTAAATGACTATATAAAGTAGTTTCACTATTCATTTTTACCATTCCATATTTACCATTTGCATTTTGGAGCTCTGAACCTGATTTTTCCCCCAAACTTCAGTCGTTGATTGTGGTCATTTATGTGGATGGATTTCGTCACCGTTTGATCCAAGTTAGTAGCATGAACCTCCTCTTTATTTTAGTATTCATTTCAATCTAATTCCTTGCAAATTTTTAGGGTTTTGAGGCCCTTAGGGTAAATTCTGCCAAAATGAGGGCAATGCACCATTTAACATTGAAACCTGTGTTGCATAGAAGGTATAGTGAATGGTACCTGCATGTGCAATGCACTGTCTTAGCCCAGGGAGTGCGTTGGGTGCAGTATAAGAATTTGGTTTTCATGGTGTGTCCAAAATTTGCCTAGTTTTTTGCAATGAATGGTATCTAATGGATCTTATGGTTGATTTTCAGGTTCCATTGGATTATAATGACGATTACATGGAGAGAAAGAGAACATGAAGAACAAGATATGATTTCCTTGAATGATCCGGGTACTGTAAGAGCCTTAAGAGATTGTGCGCTACTTAAGTACTTCAAATTGTCGGGAATGAGGCAACAAATAGAACACTTAGAGTTCCTTGTTCAAGCATGGGATCTGGCGATAGAGGAATTTCACATAAAAAATCAAGTGTTTTCCATAAGAGTTGAGGATGTGTATTTTCTCACAGGTTTTTTGAGGAGAGGTTTGCCCATTTCTCTCACAAGGTCTATCGTTGGAGGAGAGAAAGTGAGGGATTATGTTATGCAGTATTGCTATCCAGGGTCAGAACCTAGCAAAGATGGGAAAATAAACATTCGAGATGTCAGGGATTTTCCTTTGAGAACCATCCTTTTCATGATCACTAAACTTGCTGGCACTGTTACACTACATGTAGCGAATCGATTGTATATGCAGTATGCACTAGAGTGTTTAGAGCCAACAATATTCAACTGGTCTGAAGCTATTCTATCTCAGATAAAGGAACAACTGAATAAAGCAAAGGGAGGAAGGAATAAAAATTTCAGTTATGGTTCCATCCTTATCTCCTTCGCTTTGTAACAGATTCCATTGATGCAACCACAACATGTAACATTGGATATATCTAGTCCTAGATATCCTTGAATGCAGAGATTGGTATAACTCATGGGTTGGCATGAAAGCCAATCGACCATTGTGTTCTCGACTTCATTCTTCGCCTAGTTCCGGCGACGGATCGTCGCCATCGATTAGTATACATACGCAGGCGTCGACCTCCGAGGAGATCCAAATCTAGTATTACCAAAAGGCGCTCAGTGGGGTTCAATGTATAAGAATTATTCGACCATGTTTTTTGATTTTATAAGGTTTATACAATGTTTTTGTCTTTTTATTCCTTTCCAAGACTAAACTAAATGTTTAATGTAATTAAAATATTGGTCGCGTTCAACCAGTAGAGGAACCAGAGCGCGAAGCAGATGCACCAGCAGAGAGGGCTATCGGGAGAGCAGTGCTTCAGGACCTTGATATGGCTGAGACTCTAGCTAAGCTTCAGCAACACATAGAGGGGTTGACCTTCGAGATTCCGGATTGCCGGATCGAAGAGATTCCCATGCGACTGCAACGACACACTATTGGTGTTCCTAACCATTGGATGTGGTTGCTCCGTAGGATTGCTAGATCTATAGCATGTTACCATGAGCACCACTAGTTTACTTATGAAATTTTGCATACATTTTTAGGTCAGATGACATTTTTCATACATTTTGAGGTTAGATGACTTATGTGTCTTGGGCACAAATTTTTTAAAAACCCTATAAATATCTATCTATGTGTTTTCAGAGTTTTTCCTATTGTTAATGTGTAATCCTATTCAATGATGTGAATGTTTTCTTTACCTATGTCACAAATGTCTATATAAAACTTGATTAGCTAATGAATCAGTTAAAGTGTTTAGATTCTGGAAATGTGTTGATATTGAATGAAATCAAAATGTCTCTCCAAAAGTCGAACTCTTAGGAACAATCTAAGAAATGTTGGATTTCTAACAATATAAATACTAGTAAGTTGTAGTACCACAAGTTGTGAGTCTAACCTTACGATTATGCGGTTAATACCAAATGCAATGGCATCAGAGAGAAGTTCAATCAACATGCTATACTCAGTGATATTGTTCATCGGTCTACTAATACAAATCCCTTTAAAAATCACTAACTCGACATTCAGAGCGAAAATGGCCCACGCTGTAGAGGATAGATTCTATGTACTACAACTAGCACCATCAACATATCCAAAAAATGGTTCCGAAGATTCAGTCATCTGTAATGAAATGTAAAGCAGATTACTAACGTCAAGAAAACTCTAAAAAACAAATTAAGATAGTGAATGAAAATCAACAACATCTAAACAATATAATACAAAAAAGTACTACGCTCATGATTAAGCATAGTAACGTTTCAAATAAAACCCATTTCTAGGCTGTGCCAATGGAATCCCATCGTAATATTTTAACTCGTAGGCACCCTTAGCAAGAACTCTTTTTACAATACAGGGGCCATGCCACAATGGCTCGAATTTCCCTGTACCTATTACTTCAGCTTCTTGATTGTATAGAAGGACCAAGTCGCCCTCTAAGAAGATGCGAGGCTAGAAATTTTTGTCATATTGCGCCTTTATACGTCTCTTATGCGCTTCGCTGGCCAAATGGGCTTCATGATGCATTTCATCTAGATGGATGAGGTTAAGGAGACATGCTTCTTCTTCTGAGGTGTCAGGTAACAAGTCTATCGCGATTTTTAACGATGATATTTCACATTGGATTGGTAAGATATCTTCCTGACCATACATCAATTGAAAAGGAGTGAATCCGGTTGCATTTCTCACCGAGGTTCGATACACGCACAAGGCAAAGTATAGGATCAAGTGCCAGTTCCTTTTACGGACTCCTAGAATTCGTTGAAGCATTCGTTTAAGAATTTTGTTAATAGCCTCAACTTGTCCATTTTATTGTGGTAATAAGGAGTAGAATTATCATGTGACAATCCTAACTTGGTTGTCAATTCAGACATCATATGGTTGCAAAAATGCTTCCAATGATCCATAACTATAGCTTGTGGGACCCCAAACCATGCAATAACATGGTTGAAGAAAAACAATGCAGTTGTTTGTCCTATGTTGTTGAATGTAGGCATCGATTCGGCCCATTTGGTAAAATAGTCGACCGCGACAATAATATAACCATGCCCCTCGGATGAAGGAGGGTTACAGGTCATGAAGTCAATACCCCATTTCTTAAATGGTCCAGCAAATACAACAGGATGCATTGGCACTGGAAATTTGCGGATTTTACGGTAAAAAATCTGGCATGCATGACAATTTCTGACTGTGAGGATACAATCTTGAAAAATAGTAGGCCAAAAGTAATCAGCACGGAGTATCTTCTGCACGGTAGCATATCCAGATAAATGTCCAGCACAAGCCCCAACATGGAAATCATTTAAAACTTTTTCGCCCTCCTCATGAGTGAGGCACCTCCTTAAAATGGTATCGACACCATGACGATAAATTGTATCGTCAACGATCAGATAATATTTGGCTTGGTATTGAATACGTCGCTGATCAGAGCGAGAGGTATTAGGTCAAAAATTTTGGGTTTGGAGATAAATGATGAAATCTCCATACCAGGGATCAGATGATCCGATTAGAAACAGAGACTCGTCTAGAATAGATGGTTCCGACGTAGTAGCATTACTATCAGAGGGAAGGTCACAAAGAAACTCAACCAAAACTAAAGACTTCTTTGACTTGGATTTGATGAATTCCAAATCAAATTCCTGCAAAATGACAATCCATTTTGAATATTCCCCCCCCAGAAATTGACGTGATAAGATGTAAGTCATGGGGTTGCAATCTGAAACTATTGTTGTTTTTCGGAGCAGGATATAATGGCGAAATATTTGGACAGCTTGAACAGCTTCCAAGGCAAGCTTTTCCACGTATGAGTACTTAACTTCTGTATCATTGAGATTATGACTCAAATAATAGATTGTATTTTCAATTCAATCTTCTACTTGGACCAATACCATAGCGATGGTCGTTTCAGTTGCGACAATATATAGGAAATAATCATTTTGATAACTAGGAGAATACATTAATGATGCTCAGACAAGATGGTCCTTGACAACATCAAAAGAAGCTTGCGCAACTTGGTCCCAATGGAAGGGAACTCCCTTTTTCAATAATCGAGTAAATCCTTTAGCCATTTCGGCATAGTTTGGAATGAACCTTCTTGGGAAGTTAGCCTTTCCTTGAATTTTTTGTATTTGAAGTAAGTTTGATGGTGCAGGAAAATCAAGAATGGCCTGTACCTTTAGTGGGTATATTCTAATTCCTTCTTTTGAGACTATGAATCTGAGCAATCGACCAGAACCAACACAAAACACACATTTGTGTAGATTGAGGCATATCTTGTAGTGTCTATAGCGTAAGAAAATGGCTCTCAAATGCATCGGGTGATCAGTCTGATTTCGTGAATGTGCTGGTAAATCATTTGGATATATTTGAACAATGTGCTTGATGTCGTTGAAAGCATAATCCATTGCTCTTTGAAAAGTTTCCCCAGCGTTCTTTAAACCAAACGAAATTTTCCTATATGCGAATGTGCCCCAGGGATAGATGAATGTTGTCTTATGTTGGTCATTTGGACGGATATTGATTTGATTGTAGTCGGAAAATCCATCCATGAATGAAATTTTTTTGCATCCAACACAATCGTCAATAATTTGGTCGATAAATGGAGTAGGATAGTTGTCTTTTGGACAAGCCTGATTGACATCCTGATAATCGATGCACACTCTAATGGTTCATTGTTTTTTCATAACAAGAATGATATTGGAAACCCACTCAATTAGCGGAATGGGGAAAATGAAACCAGCACGCAAAAGTTTTTCAAATTCTGCTTTGATGGCAGCGGCTTTCTTCGGATGAATAGGATGAAGCCGTTGACGCACCGGTTTGAAATTAGGATACATATTAATAGTGTGTTCAACTATACTAGTATCTATGCCTGGAATTTCCTCGTAAGACCAAGCAAATACGTCACGAAATTCACGAAAAAGAGAGTGATATGAATCAAGTTCTGATGGAGAACAAGATACACCGACATGAATATTTTCTACAATGCCAAGTTTGGTCAAATATCGATAGAAATCGTTTCTTCGATATTTGATAAATTTCTCTTAGAGTCAATTGCATTAATCGGAAAAGAAGTCGAAAAGAAGGTTTCGATGGATGGGTGATATAGTTCATTGAGATTATTTTCTTCATAATTTGGAAGATGGGAACAATGATGATAATCCTCCCATGGTTCTCCTTCTGACATCATAGCTTCCAAAATATTTTCATTTGTCAAAATTTTTGAGAAAAATGGATCAGATGGAGTACCAAAATATAATGAACGATCAACCCAAACACATGGTGATGCTAATTTCGGATTTTCTGCCCAAGCCAAATAGATTGATTTCTATTGTAGCTCAATAGGGCTGGGCGATAAAACATCATCCAACATAGAAAAATCAGAATCACCCATACTCTTCCTTAAGCCAGATAGAGTGGAAGAGATCATGTAGCAGGTCTCTATACTTGCAATTTCTGCCGACGTTGTAGGCGGTGGTAATGCAAAGGTTCCCATAAGAGTGGAATCCTTTAAGAGTCCTACACCAATGTTTTTAATTTCTACTTGGGGTAAGTGAAAAAATGGAATGCTTCCAGTTACCTGCGAAGCAGAGGAAAAAAAGGATAATTGATTAATGACTGTGATTGAAGCTTTATGTGGAAAGGAAATCATTCTAAAGTATGTAGAAACAATGGCAGTCATTGCATTTACCCATGGTATTCCGAGTAAAATATTATAGTCAAGGGGTCCGTGAACAACCTCGACATCAATAATTACTTTTTTTCCCCCTAATTCAACTTGTTGGTTATTGATAATACCACAAGGTTTATATGTTCTTCCATCAAAAGCCTTCAACGTCATTGATGATTGTGATAATCACGGTGAGCCAAGGGACTTCCAAAATTTTAGAGACATAATGCACGTAGATGCTCCCTCATCAATAATAGTGTGATGAACAAGGTGATTGAGAACATTTACTTGTATGGAGAATGCCAATTCTACTGGTAATTGCGGCACATAGCCCATATGATTAAAGATGACAAGATTAGAATTAGTTGGATCAATTCCACCAATGGTCGACAATAAATCCTGATTCTGGGAGGGAAAATTTTGTAATACCTCAAGAGCGGACATAGCTTAAAGGGATTGAGCCAAATCTTCAACTATATTATAATTTTGTGTAGCTCTTGCTCGAGGATTATATGTCGATTTATGAATTACTCCCTTTGGTGGCTTGATTGCTAATTCAGGAATAACAGGAGGTGGTACTGATTCATTAGATGGATTTGTTGTTGAGGTAGTAGGTTAATCATTGGCCAGACTACCATAGTATTTATTCCGCATCGACACCAAAATATATTTTGAAGGTTTTGTGGTGGATAACATTAAAATTTCGGAACTAGGAGCTAGATCCGTAGCAACCAAATTTGTGTCCGGATTTGGAAATGGGTCTATCAACACAGCTGATGCATGAGAAGTATTGATGATTTTTGAGACTTCAGCATGGTGAGGAAAATCCCTAACAAAGTGTTCCTCGTTACAGATTATGCATGGATAACGAGGTTTCCATGGTCCTGACGGTTGATCAGATGATATTTCCTGCGGGTTAGAAGTTTGCTTTTTCTTTGATTTCCCCTTTTTCTTACTTCCTGGTTGCTTGTCACTTTTTCCTTTGTCAAATGACAGGGCATTAATTTTGGAAGTAAGAGAAAGATTAGATGCAGTAGTGTGGTGCATGTTTGCAGTGCCTATCAAGACATCTCCGGCATGAGAGTCCTTTATTTGAGGAGGAACATTTAAATTAGATCGAGGCACATTAGTGATTTTTTCATAGAGCGTGCTAGACTGAGTGTAAATCAAGTCTAAATATTGGGCACGAGAAATAACTTTCTCTTCTGTGACGACGCCACCTTTAGCCACATCCTCAATTATAGATGGTAACAGGGACTTAATGAACCATTCAGCAAGTAGTTGATTAGGAGAAAATGTCTTAACCATTCATCGACGAATGATGACTATGATAGAAAATGTGAGTAGCATTAGTCTATTTGAAGTTGGTCAAGAGTTCCATTCCAGTTTCGTATCTGATCAGTAATTGGAAATGGATCCAAAAGATAGTAGCTAAAGCAGTGAAATTGTTGAAAGAATATCTAGGTAACTCAATGTACCATTTAGCAGCCAGACCTATGAGTGTGCATTGGAAAAGACGTAGTCGAACATAATCATCATTTAGGGAATTTTATGAACACCATAAATGATAAGTCATGACATGAGTTGACGGATATTCTCTAGGATTTCCATTGAATTTAGGAATGTCAGAGGGTAATTTATGAGGTATCACTAGCCACCAAGGAGCATAATTGATAGGATCATAGGTTAACTGATTTAAATCTGGTAATTCCAAGGTTGCAACAAAAGGCAACTGTCTATTGAGGTCAGGTTGATCATAGCCAGGATAAGATGGAATTTCTTGGGGAATAGGTCTTTGAGCACCAGCATACGAAATCTGTTGCTGGTAACCTAGATAGGGGTTGTTTTGCATTGCAAACGCTTGAGAATTTTGTTGACCAAAACCTAGATATGATACTTGTTGAAATGAAGTTTGAGGAATTTATGCCTGTGGCTGCCAAGAGGTCTGTCCACCAATATTATAACCCAAATTAGTGTAAGTTGGATTCGGTTGATATGTATAACCAGGTTACGTTTGTGACATCCCATAAAATGGTACACCAACTTGTGAATAAATTATCCCTGATACAGGTTGTTGTAAATTAACCAAAGGATTTTGAGTCTGTGGACCAAACATTTGATGATATTGAGTCGAAGAACTTTCCTGATAAGGTTGATGTACAATATTTTGATTTTGTAACAGGGGTATAGATGTATTAACAAGTGGTAATGAAGTGGGTGTAACAAGTTGAACTGGTTGATACGATTGTACAACCATTTGTGGTTGGATAGGCAGAGTGCGCTGCCATTGACAAAAATTCATGTCAACATTAGTTTGACCAAAATGTGACTAAGTATTGTCGTATTGGGTGACCAAAGGTTTCCCCCCAACATAAGGAGGATAATAAGACGAAAAATAATTTTCTCCAAATTCCGAGAGTCCAGTTGATATGGTACTTAAAGGAATTGACCCATAAGGACCGACTTGATATTTCCCCGATGATGTATATAATGATTCAAGTCATTTAGTACTACGAGTTAAAACACCAGATGATGACATTGGCAAATACCATGAACGTGAAGGTGCATTAGAGAGTGCCAGATAATGATTTGTAACTTGTTGGGACCGAAGGGCCACCATGCAAATATGACTCTGGTGAGGTTGTGAACATCGATGGAGTAGTGAGGGTAGGAGCTGACGTAATTGGAACAATAGACCCAACCGAAGATGTTGGTTTAGACATGGTCGTATGACCAAATTTATACTCTCCAAAATCTACAGGAGATTGAATGGAATTGGGATCAACAAAAGTAGATGGAAACGATTGAGGAAAAGACTGGTACAGGTAAAGGTCTCCCCCAAAATGGGTTGGACTTAAAGGTGTATCAGGTTGTGGGATTTCTTCAATTGCAATTAAACTAGGAGGAAGAACTTCACTGTCAGGCCCAAAATATATTTCAGATGGTTGACTGTGTGATATGGGAGTTTCAATAGCTACAAAACTTTGTGGGATGACCAAGGTAGGAACAACTTCCAGTTGTTAGACTTTAAGATTCATATTTTCTGGCAAAGAAGGGATAGAATCTGGATCAATTTGTGATTGAAAAATGTCGGGTCCAGGAGGTATGGTCTCAGCAATTGAATGGATCGTGACCACGGGTAGCTGTGAAGACTCCGTTTCGACAACAGTAGACGAACTGATATGTATAGTAACATTTTGAGCTAACTCTGGTGTAAAAGATGATGTTTCATCAGAGGTACGAATTGTACTTGATTTGACAGATTGTGATCGCCTTCGCCTACCAGAAGTAACTTCAAGTGGTAAAGGTGGTTTTAAAGCTAATCTACGTGAACGACGGGGGATAGGATTTTTTTCTTCTACGATTACTGATTTATTTTAACCAAAAAAAAAAAAACAAAAAGAGGGTAATGCTAGGCAAAAGGGTTTACCAAGAAACCGTGAACTACAGAATACCTCCTGGTGAACCAAGAAGTGCGGGCAGGTAATCTCCCTGAATGTTGTGTTCGGTGTATCACAATTTCAGGGCGGCCGAATCGGTTCAATATGGATGGATAACACCTAAAATTTTTCCTCCCAAATATACCCGAAGGCACGTGGAGGCCCAAGTCCGTATTAGTGCTGTTTGATGCGAAACCGCACAGTGAAAGCACCCCTTTATACTTATCGTACTATAACACCGCCCGATATACCCAAAATTACGTGGACGAGCTATGGTATACTTATGTATGTGGAGTGAGGTATCACACTCGGAATGTATCGTAGAAAAGTTAACGGCAACTGCTATGTTTTACGACGTCGGAACACGTCTCTAGCCTAGACCTTCTAAATGTTATCGTTAAGGTTCCAATGCATTGTTCAACTAAATTAATATTTATTTTATGTTGTTCTTTCTTAACAATTTTCCTTTCAGGTTCACCATGATGATGTATATAAAATTCCTAAAATGCAAGCTAAGAATGATAAAAAAAACTTTCACTTTCAGCTTTTTCAATGAAGAACCTAGCTATGAAGGGAAGAGAGCAAATAGTTCGTGAGCAAACAAATCAATGAACAAAAAAAAATCAATGAATCAAAAACTAAATGCAGATTTCCTAATGTTCCTTTTGCAAAACACACACAATCCTACATGCAAATGCAAGTTTTTATTTTCAGTTTATTTAATGTTATGAATGCAGAAAAGAAACTAGGTGCACTAGATCAATAATCAAATTCTTTTTACTTTTGAGAAACGAAGAATACAAACAAAAATTTCTCTTTTGAAGGAAAAACGAGGATTTCAACAACAATTTCTCCTATCAAGGAAATGAAGAGTTTACGACAATTTTCTATTTTGAAAGAAAATGATTCTTAATGTGATCATAAAAAATAATTTGAAACCAACTTTTCAATGATAAAGAAAAACTTTTCTATACAAACATTGAACAAATTTTCAGCCAAAGGAGGAAGAAGTATATAGATTCACTGGTCAATTGAGCATCAAACTTTTCAGGAAACAGCATAAAAAAAAAATGAAGCAAGTTGCAAAGTCAAATTCAAGGGAATTTGGTCACTTTCAAGAGTCAACACAGTCTCCAAGGGGAGATAGTGCTTTGCAATGCAGGCTTGGAAGGGAGACAGTGTTCTGCAAAGAACTGTGTCTAGTCTAAGGGTGCGTTGGGCGCAGTAAACAAGGAAAAATGCTACTGTTTAACTCATTGTCTTTGCAAATTAAGCTATGAAAAAGTCTAATATTTATGTGTAACAGCTACTGGGTGGATAAACAAAGCAAATCAGAGACTAAAACACATATAACTAAGAGAAATTATCCCCAGCGGAGTCGCCAGTTTGTTGGGCTAGAATTGTAATCTACGGATAAATTACGCTTCCCTAGACAGGTGTTAGTCTAGAACAACAAGTGAAAGACTATACTAATATTTCTCCTAACTCAGAACAGATATACAGAGAGGATTGGAGGATTACTTGTTCAGTCGCTTCCAAATGGCTCCTTCTGTCTCTTCTATTGCATCTTCAAATTCAAGCGGTTTGTGAGCTGAATGCTTCTTGCAAGAAAGAACACTGAAACAAAAGAAGATGCAATAATATAGATATCTATTCAACCTAGTTAGCTAAATCAGTAAAGCATAAACTACATTCATCAACCAAGATTTTACAATATGGAAAATCAAAGTTAATACAGATGCATGTAGGGAAAAATAAGAAGTACTCTTTATTGATGATAGAAGGAGAGGTTACAACCTAGTGACTGATTTGAAGTGAACTTCCAGCAAAGTTCCCAAGCCTCATCACAGCATAAATCTCTATAGTAGCAGCTTCACAAACCAAGCTCTCAATTGAAAATTCTCCAACATTTCTCTACTCAAATTATTCCTTCTCAAACACTTACATCTGTGTTCAATTTATAGATGAACTGTAGGTTGTTTTGCAATCAATATCTTTCCAAAAATAAGCAAGACATGTTTCCATCCATGTAGATGTCAAATGGACACTTGGATCCGAAGCTTGACACATGTGAACTCTTCTAGAAGGCATTGGCCAAGTGGATATTCCGGAACAATGAGAATTTTGCTCCCAATGTGACCAACGCACCTGTGAATGTCGGGAAGTGCTTTGCAGAGCAACCTTGCATGGGGTTACCTGCATATGCAGTGCACTTAGGCCCCTTAGAGCATGCGTTGGTGAGCTCTCATATGCTAAATAATAAGCTCCAAACCATGGAAACCTTTGCTTGATGAAAGTCTTGCTTGATTTGTCTTGTTTCTTGTCTTAGGGCATATAGCAACTGAAATCATAGGGAATGATAGACCCTTGATCATTGGTCCTGGAGATGATGTCCAGTTAACCAAGTCATTAGGAATGGTGCCCAAATTGACCTATAACACATATGATCCTAGAGTGAATCCCGAACAATGGATGCCCCCCTTTTCTCATGTTGACTCATTGTGATGTTGAAGCCTTCCTCCCAAAATACATATTTATCCATGCTCTGTTTCTTTTAGCTCCATAAGGGATTTATAACATTATTTATTTTCTCGAAAAAGAGTGGGCATGTATACATTGATAACCGTGAAAGTTTGTCGCATCTATATTATATTAAAGTAAATTTATATCCAATGAGTAGTTTTTGTAGAACTTACCAATTTCAGTTTCATAGGATTCCACATCGTACAAAGTCCTCCTGATGCTCCTCTCAAACTGACTAATTCTAGATTGCTTCGACTCCAAATATTATTATGAGATGAGTGGAGGATCTGATCACCCATCCTTATCTCTGTAGAAGATTGATGATTGGATTTTATTTTTTGATAAGGGATTTCACTTCCATTATTGTTTTTCCTATTTCGAGTCCCATACAGTTCCATGAGATTATATTCATGAATCACTTTTTTTTGTTACCCACCCCCTTATTAGGGCCCATGTTATTTCCTTTTTCCCTCCTCCTTTTTTCCCTGCTCCCGTTAGTTGACGAGGTATAGTATGTTGGAATCCCAACTCTCAATCTTTTTTAGTCTTTTCCCACCTTATTTCTCTGTTTGTCTTTATTCCTACTCTTTTTCCTTTTCTCTCATTGTTCTTTATCCCTATACTTTATGGTCTCTCTTCCGCTAAGCTCTATGGAATAGATGTCCCTGGTCCTTCCTTTGATGTTTGGAAGCCTTCATCATCCTCTTCCTCTTCCGAAGATTCTTCTGAGCTATATGAATTTTCTAAACTAGAGCTCACTGCCTTGTGACTTTTAGAAACATGAGACAGGGGGGCCGCCTGAGTGGCTTGGACCTCCAGGGAGGTGGTAAGTGGGGGGGAATGGCACAATAAACATTGAGAGAAGAGCTCAAGACTTTATATAGGTTATCCAAGTCCAAACCAAGGCCCCCCTTTGTCTTTGAACTCGAGGGGTGAGGGGGGAGCGGGAGGGACCAACATCCTTAGAGGTTGGAGTGGCTCTAGGGGAATCTCCATTTTGCAAATGCTGTAAGTTATTACTTATTTTGATTTGCGGTCATTGATTTTTTGGGTCTCCAAAGAGCTTGCTCGAGACTTCCTGAATTTTAGAGAAGCTTTTGGAAAAATTCCCATATTCATGGCACAATTTACATTTAAAAGGAAGTTGGTCGTAGTCAACTTCCTACACATGAGTCTAAATATCCATGCAAATATTCACAGTAGCTAGAAGACCTTTCTCTAAATCCACCTCCATGGAGATCCTAACACAAGAGAAGAGGTCATTATTTGGCTTGAAACAAACAATATACTTTCCCAGGGAGTTCCCAATAATCCTGAAAGTTGCGTCGTTCCAACAATGGAGGGGGAGATAAGGAAACTTCACCCAGACCGGGACAGAGGAAGGAACATCACATTCGAGATTGAAAATTAGAATCCAATGATCCAGAAACATCCGCTGGGCTCCTATGAAGTAGGGGCCACTATGGAACACCAAATCCCAATCTAGCCTATTCTCGAAGTAAATATTGTAAAATCCTTTGCAAAAGAAGGATGAAATTACCTCTCCTTTGAGAAGAGGTTTAAAATTCTTCTCGACCTAGGATTTGACCATCTGAGGGGACAACCATAGGCCCATGAACTGACCTATCAGTCCTCTATCTGCAAGATACAGTGCATGAGAGCGGGCTTGGGGAGCATCGATGTCAATCTTGGGGATTTCATCTGTGTGCTTGAAAAACTTTGACGCACCTTGCTTACTAAAATTCGGATCTGCCGCAACCATAATGTTAAAGGCCATGATATCTGTGAGCAGGGGTGCCTCCTAAGTAGGTACTGCCATGGTAGTGGCCATCCCAATCCGTGCAAAGAAAAAAAAACACAAATGAACCTCGACACAAAAAGCACAAAATGACTAGGTCACCTAATGGGAAACACAGAACAGAGGGGCCGAGAACAGAACTGGAAGAGGGTAGGATGCCCTTAGCAGAAGCCCAAACAATAGCCTGTGCATCTAGAGAAGTGCGCCATAGCTAGGTCAGACATGATTTTATCCATAGTTAGAAAATATATTTTTACCCACGAAGCATCATCTTGGAAAGATAATCTTAGCCCATGAACATGCCTATAATGGAAGTCAACTCACCCCTCCAAAGAATTGGTTCTTATCCCCTATTTGGAAAAAATCAACTTGGCCCATTTTCTAGAACAGATCAACCTCGCAAAAACAAATGGGTTAGCTCTGTTAGTCATCAGCAATTTTTGCCTTCATAGATGACTAGATTATTTCCCTATATTTCTAAAAAAAAAATTCATGAACATTGTGAGCTCTAGAAATCTCACTTCCTTCATCATCCTTAAAGATAATTTTTCACTATTTTATCATTTCATCATGTCCAACTCTGCTTACCAATCCCAGAAAACCCATTACGGGCTCATGTCACTCCTTTTTTCTATATTTTGTCACCTTTGGCCCAATTCCTCTGTTTTTTTTTTGCCTAAAACCCCCCTAGAGCTACCTAAGGCCACTTATCAAACACATCTATTGTGTCTCCCAAAAATAACCCAAGCATTGATGGTCTCAAAACTGTCTCTGTAGGCTCTTTAGATAAATCAAGTACACTGGATTTTGGATCTTCAATACATCAGTTTATCATAAAATATATTTTACACTTGATGACCCCAAAATATAAGTTTTTAATCCAAATCCAAGTCCAAGGAACCTTCCACTAGGTCACCTAGAGTCTCACAAGTCATAGGGTGGATTTGGTATCCTAAAAAATCAGTTTTTCTTATAGACTACATTCAAAGAAGAAAGGGGACAATTGACTTTGTCCAAAACTGATCAAAGGGTCATTCAAGAAAGGCCTTCTTGGCCAAGTGCACAAATTCTACAAGGGAAAACTTCCCTTGCTCACATTACCGCAAAAGGATCAAGATGGCCATCAACCTAGAAAGAGGTAAGGTAATAGAGTGAAAATCATCACAAGAAGATCATCAACAACAAATAGAAAGCAACAGTCATATGTTTTGGAGAATTAGGGTTTTTGTGACTAGTTGAAAAAACAATGTGCCAAAGAAGGAAATCAATACAAGGGATACAAAGGCAAAGGTCACCTCAACTCCATCCAGTGCACATTGAAGATTTTTACAAATAATTAATGAGTCTTGAAAGTTCTAGAGAACTTAGGAGACAACACTATTTACTTTTTTCTAATAGCCCTAAAACCTAGGAATTTGGGAAGAATGACAAACTGGTCAAAAAATGATGATAAAGCCTCCTTCATAATAGTAGATGGCATTCAAAAGGATTTCAAGCTGCCCTCTAAGGGTTTGAAAAATAAGCACTGATTCCACCTCACCAAAAGGAAAAATAACAAAGAGTATCAGTACAAAGACCTCTTAAAAAGAATCAAAAGGAAGGCAAGCATGAGGTAAAATTTCCCAAGGAGGTAATTATGATAAGCATAGGTTTACTTTTAAAAAAAGAAGAGAAATGTCAAACTCCAAAAGGGACAATGACAAAGGAAAATTTTTTTAGGCACCTACAAAAATAGAAGTGGCCAAGGGGAAGACACAAAATGGTTTAAATTGCTCACCTCCCCCACCAGAGATATATCATTGCCAAAGTAGTCTAAGGAACAAACATGTAATTGGTCTAAAAAGCAGAGAAACCTCCAACAAGGATCTCTTATCAAAAGTATATTTTGCAAGAGATAGTTAACCATGAATGATACTTCTGCAGGATTGTCAATATGGTTACCTACAGGAAAATTGATAAGGGCAAACAAACCTAAAATGTTTCTCACCATGATGGCACATATAAAGACTAAAGGAGTTGTTTATGCCAACTGCTAGGGTTTTCACACCAAGAGGTTTTTCAATGTCACAAAGAGAAAACATGACAGAATATCAGTTGAAAGAAGGTCAAAATTCTTCTTTTCAGTCTATTCACCAAGCAATCAAAGGCATAAAAGATGCAGGGCTGAATACTCCAAGGAAAAAGTGCCAAAAATGATCACAGACTTACTATTTACAAGTGTCGAAGTTCATGAAAAGGATAAAGTGAAGAAAACCTTCAAAAAAGGGCACTAATGTCACTGCCTGCCTATTTTCATCAAAACTTTGTCAAAATAACCTTTTTTCTTTCAAGAAAAGGTTCATATTTCCAAGTATGGGTAAGAGGCACAGTTTGAGCTTGTTAAAGAGATTTCCAATATAAGGGGAGCATCAAGATGCTCCAACAAGGTAAAAACCATGTTTTTAGGAATCTGCCACCTACAGGACAAAAAAACCATAAAGACAGTGAAAAAGTGAGAAGGGGAACAAAAATTAGAAAGTGGGTTTTGGTCATAAAATTATTTTTCAAAAGAGAAATATAAAGATATTTTTCCCTCTTCCCAACACATTTATGTCTTTGAAGGAGAAGAAGAGAGCTGTTAAAATAATTTTTAAGGTTTTATGCAAAAATTTGGTTGAAGTTTTCAGGCCCTACACACAGAGTCGTCGGCGATGCGCATAGAGGAGGTAGAAACAATGCAAAAAAGCACTGCGCTATGCACCTGAGAGGTGGCGCTACGTACCGGCATAGGCGCGATGCACACACCCAAGTTGGGCCCAACTTGCTCACTGTTCAATGGCACTGCGCACCGAGAAGGCCCGACAGGCCCGTTAACCCACCGAAATCTCCCGCAAACCCTCCAGCACTGCGCACAGGCCTACCAATTGCCCAACCCGACCCAGCGTTGCACACAGGGAAGGCCCAACAGGAACGACCTATCAGGTGGCGCTACGCACAGAGGGGTTTTGGCTAGATTTGCCCAAAAGTGGCCAAAATCAATTGTTTTTGCCTCGAGGCCCCTACATAAAGTTTGAAAAGGTTGGTGGTTCCTCTTCTTTGCCCTCCAAGTGATATTTTTCATAATCAAGTAGAGTATTAAAGACCTAAATTGGATAAACCCTAATCTTCAGGCCAGCCATCATATAACCCTCTAGGGAAAAGAGATACCAATTGGAGAGTTGTCATTAGCCTAAATACACTCAATTACAAGCTAAACCTCCTCCTAAACTCTAAAATAATTTCTATACTTACTTCATTTTCCCCCCATTTGCTAAAATTTTCCCTCACCATAACTCATTTGTCTTCCCTAGACCTAAAGCTTTCATCAAGCTAAAAACATTTTGTTCAAGGATATAATCAGCCACCATGTCCGAAGAAGAGATTAGTACCAGTAGTGATGAAGGCCAAGGGCCTATCAAGCCAAAACACAAGGGAGGAAGGGTTAACAGGTTTGAGCCTTTAGATACCATTCAAATCACCTCTTCTCTAATGATCCTTGCATGTTTTCAAGATGTTGGATGCTATCAGTTCTGTGAGAAGGTTAAATAGGTCCAAAACCACTCAAAGTTGACTAGGGTGTTCATTCTCAGCCTCCAAAACCACCAGGTCAACCTAGCAGGAGTAAAATTTGAATTATCATCCAAATCCATTTCTAGAGCCACAGAAATAACAGATATTGGTGAGAGATGGTTCAAGCAGAAGAAATTGGACTTAAGCTACTATGAGCCCTTCATCAAACCTAGTTATCAATAGGGTTGCAAGACTATTTTCCCCTTCTCCCACCTGCTACAGAGATATAACCTACTGATGATGCAGATCATCAAGTACTTCACTTGTGAGGGGAGGTACTCCAAGATTTATTCATATCACATAAGGCTGCTAATGCACTTCACCAGGGTTAAATTTCTAAACCTACCATACTATCTCTACCAGAGCATTGAAAAAATGGCTTCAGTGGTCAAGAAAAGGAGTTATGCCCACCAAATGCAAAGCCTTTTTCACCACTCCTTGGTTAAGATTATTGTTTTGCACCAGCTAGAGCAATAGGGAATTCCTTGGGAAGTTTTCATCTCAAATGATATATTTGCAAATCCCCAAGCCTTCATTTAGCAAAACTTTCCTTCCACTTCACACTCACTTACCTCCACTCCTCCATCACCTCCACTTAGGCCTTCTCCAAAAGGAGAATTACCTCTTTATTCTTCCCTTGATGCATTAAATGAATATGATGACAGTGGTAATGATGGGTGAGGGAGTGGCAGTAGAAATGAAGAAAAAGAAGATGACAGTGGAAATGAAGAAAACAGTGAATCAAAGACAAAGTTAAATGAGGAACAAGGAGGTGACAACAACAATGAGGAACAAGAATATGATTATGGGAATAATGAAGACAGTGGGGCAGAAAAAAAATATAATGAGGAAGAGCAGGAGGATGATGATGACATGGAGGAGAGAGTTGAACATGGCAGTCATGAATACAAAGACAGTGAGCACTTGGAGCAAGACAGTGATGGTGATGATACAAATGAATCACTCCCAAGTACATAAAAAGGTATTTTTGATGAGAAAGATGAAGAAACAGAGGATAATGAAGAAAATAATGAGGATGACAGTCAAAAAGAAGATGAACAAGAAAACCAATATAAAAATGTGCATGAGCATGACAGTGAGCATAGTCATAGTGCAAACAGTGACCATATGAATGAAGATGATGAACTTGAAGAAACAAAGGGAGATGATGAGGAAATAGAAGATGAAAAACAAGGAAATGATGAAACTGAAATAGAGTTTTAAGATGGAGGCAGTGACCAAGGAAATGACACTGATAAAATAGTCAGTGATGAGAAAGACAACAAAAGGGATAGTCATGACAGTCATGACAGCTGTGATGACTGTCATGACACAAATTAGCCTCTTAATGATAATGGGAGTGAAGATAGCCAAAAAGATGATGAATAAAAGGACCTTCATGAGGAACAAGGTCAAAGTGACGCAAGTGAGGAAGGTAATGATCAATTTGACGGCCAATATGGCAGTATGGAAGACAATGAAGATAATGATGATGAGGATGCTAAAGATCAAGAAAGCAATGACCCCATGAGATATGACTCATGGAAGCCATGGAAAAATTGAAAAATCTGGTGACAACAATAACAAGGGTCAAAGCAATGATGAAAACACATTCAAAACTACCATTGTCACTCCTCTCACATGCACATACCACAGAGGGAAGAGAGATGTGTTTGCTGCCTCAAAAAGGCAAAGGACCATATCTTCTCAAGCTATCAAGCCATTGGAAAAGGGAAAGGAAAATATGGAAAGAAGTGAGCAGCAGGAAAAGGTAAGGAGAAGTAAGAGAATCAAGAAAAATTCTAAAGAACCTCAATTCATTGATCTAGACAGTGACAATGAGGACAAAGAGATGACAACCAGATTGCTACTCTTAACCAAAGATGCACAGCTTAGGGAGTGGAAAAGATATTTTGAGATGGCATAAGGTGTCATTCAGTATTACAAATATAAGCACAAGAATTTCAAGAAGGTGAAAAGGGACCTTGCTCTCCAGAAGAAAATGACCAAACTATATGCAAAGAAAAACATGCTTGCTTGTGTCAAACTAAAGGACACCCTCATAGAGCTAAAAACCTAGAAAGGGAAAAAGAGCATGACAGCCTTGGATTTTTGGCTGAGGCTTCTCAACAGGTGTCCAAAATCTCTTGAGGGACCTCTCCACAAATTTTGGGCCAATTTGAGCAAAATTTTGTGTTTTTGAATTTTTGAGGCCTTTGTGCGCAGCACCCTAGGCGCTATACACAAATTTGGTGCATCCTCAGCTTGAAAAATTTACATTTTTGGATTCCTCTCATCACCAGCAGTCTTCTCACAAAAGTTCAGATCATTTGGAGGTGTTTTGACCCCCCAAAAGGTCAAAAAACATCAATCTTTTGACCATTCTGCCTCATTTTCAGGCAAGGTGCTGCGCACAGAGCAGTGTTGGGAGAATGGTATTTTGGGCTGAAAAATTGCACTCATTCAGGAAAAATCAAGAATTTCTAGAAATTAAACTCATCAAGCTTTCCAACAAGCCATCACAGAGCCAAATTCGGCATCAAGAAGGGGTCCAAAACTTAGTCACAAGTGACACTATTTTCTGTTGAAGTGGCGTTGCGCACAGAGACTGTCTAAGTGTGTTTTGGACCAAAAGTCAACAAAACACACTAATTTATTGAAAATTGATGTTTTTGAGTTTTTGAGGCAAAACACTCTAGAATTAGGTGCAAATAGTTATTTTGGCATTTATTTCTTAGGATATTATGTGCCTTGGGCCTTGCATAGTCTCTTGGCCATAAATGACATTTATGGTTGAATTTAACATTTTCCTACCATATTTA
This sequence comes from Pinus albicaulis, assembly GCA_034641835.2. Classification (NCBI taxonomy): domain Eukaryota; kingdom Viridiplantae; phylum Streptophyta; class Pinopsida; order Pinales; family Pinaceae; genus Pinus; species Pinus albicaulis. Next base: position 1,216,312,559 of record CM076574.1, read on the forward strand.
GGGTTTTAGTCCTCCTTTGCTCCGTAAATAGAGCATGAGACCCTTATGTATTTGGTTGGAATTTGATGAGCTTGAAGAGAAATACACATGGTTTCATGAGCTTGGGGAAGAAATTGGTTTTGTGAAGTTGATGAATGACTTGTTTGGCTTGATGATGGAGAAGCTTGTTTGCAAGATTCCTTAGCTTGGTGAATCGTGATGTCTTATAAACTTGTTTATGTTTTCTTGTTCTCATTGTGTTTCCTCCTTCTTGGTTTCTATAAATAAGAAATTTATAGGTTGAGATATGCTCTTTGAGGCACCTCAATCCTCCTGTTTGTTATAGCTTTGATGTTTTCCTATGTTTGGTCATCTTAAGGAATTCTTGATTGCTCCTTAGGTCCACCAAAGCTTTTTTTTATTCCATGTGTGGTTAGTATGCTAGTTTACAATTATGATTCATGGTATGCCCTACTTATTTGAAGCTTTCAAAACTCTATCTTGAAACCTTTCTTTGGAATATGGTTTGCTAGGTTAAGTCAAAGAGGTCTCATTCGATCTTGCCCTTTGTCCATGCCTACCAACATGTTTCAGAGTTCTTGATAGCTTGATATATGATTTTTAGTAGTTCCTTCTTAATATATTTGAGTTATTTGCATTATCTTATATGTTTTCCCAAATTTTGAAGGTGAATCTACTAAAGTTACAAGCTATTATGATTTCTATGTTTCACTGGAATATTTATCTTGGATATTTATCAGTTTAATTATTTTTCATTGATCTTAATGGTTTTCCCCACCTCATGAGTTATAGCTTTTAAATATATGTATTTAAGACCTCCTAGTTTTCCCCAAATTTTATGTTCACTCCACCTCATACATCACCTTAAGGATCCATTAACCTTGCTAAATTGGCCCTGCAAACACACTTTGTTTCATCATTCAGACACCCATAAACTTTCATTGATTCCATAGCCCAGTGGCTTTGACAGACTCTCACTCCACCTATCCTACTTGACCATCTTACCCAACCAAAACAATAAAAAAACCCTACACTTAATAATATCCTAAAATCAAAACCCTAGAGAAAAAAAGAACACATCCTTTGCACCCAATAGAGAGATCCCTCTCTGAGTCCAAGAAGGCTATGTCCTAGGACTATAAATACTGGTTCCATGTTACCCTATCATTTAATGGTCTACCAATCTAAGAAATCACGAGACTCTAACATTCTGGTGATCACGGTGGGACCTCTGAGTTAGTGACAATCTAAGTATTTCTTAGGACTTCAGAAACCCTTCTTACACAATATCTATTGATTTATCGCCACCTCATCGCCACACTAACATTCTGGTGATCACGGTGGGACCTTCTGATTCATGAAAACTATGTACCCCTTAGGACTTTAGATACACTCATCAAATCATAAAGAGCTCAAACTATCAGCTATAGAGTAGCCTCTATTTGTTTCACCATCCTAGCAAATTGATGACTTAGTTGTAGGACACTCTTACAAATCTTAGGACTAACTATAGGAACTTAGAAAATCCCAAAACACCCTTATATTGGTTTCTTGTCAGTTATTGGTGGTGGACCATAAACTATCATTCTTAAAACAAAAAAAAATAACCACTTGGTGACTCCACTAGCCTCCAGTAGACCTATTACTTCGTTAACACTCATTTGACATCCTAGATTTGTTTCACACCAACCATAAGAAGCTTATGAACCCACTTATATATTGTAATAGTTTACCATGCATTAAGATAGGTCAACCTTCAGAAAACAGTACTAAAAATTTCAGCCTCTCTGAATTTTGAAATTTTAAATCTGGCTTCACATAGGATCAGTACCAGATCTCATCCGGACCTAAAACCTCCCAACAAAGTTGATGACCCAGAGAATATTTTGTGGCAAAATTCTAGATCTGGAGACTTAACCACTGTTAGGACCATCCATAGAGCAAGCTCTATACCTGAACATCTTACAGCTTTGCAAGATCCCCAGTTTGACTTGCACCATACAAAGAACCTCTTTAGAAACAGGTCTCAAACTGATATTGACCAAAATGACCTTGAACCCTTAGATTTTCAGCAGAGTTCTAGTAGAGAAGACTCTCCTTCCACACCACCTGACTTTCAGCTCCTCCATCACTTCAACTCTTTCCATACCAAATCTACTCAAAATCATTTTGTTGGTCCAAGTACTTCCACGACACCCATTCATACCACCACTGTGCAAACCACTCCGCTTCATCATACATCTCCTTTCACCAATCCTTCGCTTGTAAACCCTACATTAGCTCCCATCATGGAAGCCTGGTATGCTCCATTGGCCTTACCTCAACCCCTAGTGCCTTTTCCAAATGACTATCAATCCAAGATCCCTCATTTCACAGGGGCTGAATCCATTACTGCACAACAACATGTAGATAGAATCAATGATGCTTTTGATTATATGGAGATAGAAGAAGAAACCATTAAGATGAGGATATTTGCACAAATTTTAGGAGGAGAGGCCAAAAAGTGGTTCAAAGCATTAACTCCCAATTAAATAAATGATCTCCCTTCCCTTTATCAAACTTTCATAAACAAGTGGGAAATCAAGAAAAATCCCCTCCAAATCCTGTCTGAATACAAAAATATTAAAAGGAATGTAGGAGAGAGTGTTCAAGACTATTGCACCAGGTTTAACAGTGTGTACAATGCCCTCCCACCTCACATAAAACCTCCACAAGGCCTAGCACTAGTAAAGTTTCCTGAAGGTTTTGACCTTGACATGACTTTCCAATTGAGAGAAAGAGACCCTGAAACCTTAGAAGAAATGCAAAAAGTAGCAATTAGTGAAAAGGTTAACTTGATTGAAAAGAAAGCCAGGCTGAAATTAGAAAAGAGAGTAACCTACAAGGATGAAACCATGCCCTCAACCTCCTCTTCTGATACCAAAATAAACAGCCTAATGAGAAATTTGGAGAGAATTATAGAAAAGATAAAATTAAATGAAAATACACCTCCTAAGGACAACCAAGCTAATTCCCAAAATAGAAATAGAGCTCAAAACTTCAGAAGAGATCCTCCCCAAAACTAGCCAAGAGACCATGATCAAAACATTAGGCCATCTTTCCAAGATAATTATGTAAATGGAGAGGGAAGAGAAGTTGAAGAAACTGAAGAGAACAATGTAAACCTAATAAGATCTGATAATTAAAATGAATTTTTTCTCACGGAAGAATAACAAGGTATTTTTGCCTTTGATCAAACTCAAACAGATTGTGAAGACTCTGAAGATTACCAATTAGGACTGGAAAATGCCATTATGGAAGTCCATAGGCAATATGACCTCAAGAGTAAAAGAAACCAAGAAGTCTCTAAGAAACACCAAATTCATATTGCTGCTAGGAAAGCTCCAGAAAACGGTCATAAGGAAACATCAGACAATATAAATAGCATAGCTAAGAAAAATGACCCAAGCAAAGGAAAAATCAGCCAGCAAAGTGGTGACACAAGCTGCCCTAGTACCTCTACTAGTGGCCCTAAAAAATTTCTGTTATCTAAAAACCCTGATCAAAATCAGCAAATCAAAATTGTGGAGAAGGTTGTGGCTGATAAAGCTTATGAAAGTATGTCTAAGACCCAAATCCATTTAATATTTGAGGGGGAGATTGCTAAAATTAAGATAACCATGCCTCTGACCGAACTAGTAACCCAAGGAGTGTATAAATCCCAAATGCTGAAGGTCTTGAATTTAGGAAATGATACTGACACACTAAGTTTAACTGATGATGGTCCTGAATTGTTATTTGGACCTAAGGTTGAAGGAAAGTATGAAGAAGGAGCTGCCCCTCCTTTCTATATCAGTCTAAACATATGTGAAAAAATATTTCACAATACTATGCTAGACTTTGGAAGCTCACACAACCTCATGCCTAAAGTTGTGATGGAAAGCTTGGGCCTAGAAATCACTAAACCTTACAAATACTTGTACTCATTCAATTCGAGTAGGGTTAAGTATTTAGGCCTAATCAAATATCTTTGTGTCAATCTAGCACAGATTCCTACTAAAGGTCTTGTCATGGACATAGTGGTGGCAGACATTCCCCTTAAGTATGGCATGCTTTTATCCAGATCTTGGGGAGCCAAAATTCAGGGAAACCTTCAACTAGATATGTCCTATGCTACTATCCCTGTTTTCAACCAGACATGAAAACTTTACCGAGAGTTACACATGAAGTATATGGTGAGTAACTTGGATAGGCCAAACAACACCCCTATCTATTCTATTCATTCAGACTTACATTCATTCATCTTGTATAATGAAAATGACATTAATGAACAAGTGAGTGAAAGTGACAAAGATATAGTGCCACCAGAACAACCAAGCATACCCTCAACTAAAGAACATATCATCCCAAGCTCTAGCAGCCCCAAACAACAACAAAGTGGTGAAATAGAAACACTATGGAACAATGATAACCTTTGATGGTTCTTGTGGCAAGCCTGGATCAGGGGCTGGTGTCTAGATACATAACACTAATGAGGGTCATTCTTACAAACTAGAATTTTAGTGCACTAATAACATTGCAGAGTATGAGGCTCTCCTCCTTGGCTTACACCTGCTCAAAAACTTAGGAGCTAAGAAAATCTCTACTCAAGGAGATTATGAACTAATCATTAAAAAATTCAGAGGTGATTATTCAGCTAAGAATCCAAGATTGAGAGAGTATAGAAATGTAGCCTTAGATATCCTCAAAACCTTTGAGAAATATGAGCTAGTTTACATTTCTAGAGCCCAAAATAGTCTTGCAAACGAGCTTTCCTTTGCTACTAGCAACTGTCAAATACCACTTGCAAGTGAACAATACATTGTCAAAGTCAAACACCAGCCTACGGTGCCTGATAACATTGACTATTGGCAAGTGTTTGAGGGTGATAAACAAATTGATGATTTTTTGCAATCTAGGAATGAACTTACATTGGCAAAACCAAGTCTAGGGCATAAAGAATATGTTTCTACAAAAGAAAAGACCTTAGAAACAGAGCTGCCACCTTTTGCTTATATAAACCTACTTACACATCCTTATGAGGCAGAATTGTTTGAGGATCTAGACCGAAGGGACCTTGAGGTTTTAGAGTGCAATGATGATACCTTACCAAGAGGACTGGCACCGTTAGAAGAAATTTTTGACTTTAAGGATGTAGCTAAGAAACCAAAAATGGAATCCACAGAAAATGATGTAGAGGAGTGTAACATTGGCTGCCTAAAGGAACCTAAAATGATCAAACTCTCTAGAACTCTTCCTCCTCACATAAAACAAATATATATTGAAATTTTCCAAGAATTTATAGATGTTTTTGCATGGGGGTATGAAGATTTAAAATCATATGACACAAGCATTATTCAACATAAAATTCCTCTTAAAGAGAATCAGAAACTTTCAAACAAAAATTGAGAAGAATAAACCCTGTTCTATTACCTTTAGTTGAGAAGGAAATCAGAAAGATGTATGATGATAGGATCATAGTTTCCCTTCGATACTCAGAGTGGGTTTCAAACCTTGTGTCAGTTAGGAAGAAGATCGGGGAGATTAGGATTTGCATTGACTTTAGAAATCTAAATAGAGCCTCCTTAAAAGATAACCACCCCTTGCTTAAGATGGATCACATTTTTCAAAGGGTGGTTGGCTCTAAGAGGATCTCCCTACTTGATGGTTTTTCTAGCTACAACCAAGTATTAGTGTTCCCGAGTGATCAACACAAAACTACCTTCACTACCCCTTGGGGTACATTCATGTATGTTAAAATACCATTCGGATTGATGAATGCGGGGGCCACTTTCCAAAGGGCCATGAATATAGATTTTTCCGAAGACATAGGCTACTTCATAGTCATTTACCTTGATGACATCACTGTTTACTCTAAGATTGATGAGGAACACTTAATTCACTTAAGGAAAGTTTTTGAAAAATGTAGGAAATATGGCCTTTCCTTGAATCCTAAGAAAATATTGTTTGGTCTCCAGGAAGGAAAAATATTAGGTCACATCATCTCAGAAGAAGGAATAAAAATAGACCCCAAAAGGATTGAAGGCATATTACAAGTCAGCCATCCTAGGAACATTAAATAACTACAGTATTTCATCGGGAAGATAAAAATTTTAAGGAGGTTCATCCCCAATCTTTCTGAACTTTTGAGGAATATTAAAAACATGATTAGAAAGGAGATAGGGGTTAAATGGACCTTAGAAGCCAAACAATCCTTTGATCAGGTCAAATTAGCCCTCACTCAAACACCGATTCTAATCAGTCTCGATTTTACCAAAGACTTCTACATTTTATCATTTGCCTCTGAACATACCATTGCTGCAGTATTACTACAAAAGAACATGACGGGACAAGAAAAACCCCAAAATTCTTCAGTAAAGCCCTTAGATATGCTCCTTTAAAATACAACATCATGGAGAAACAATCCTTTGCCTTGATCAAAGCATTAAAAGACTTTAGAGTTTATATCTTACATTCTCATATCATTGCTTTTGTTCCACACTCGGTTGTCAAGGAAATTTTAAATCAGGACCCTGATGGTAAAAGAGGAAAGTGGATTGCCATTATATTATAATATGACTTAGAAATTAGGCCCACAAAACTGGTTAAAGGAAAAGGGCTTGCAAAACTTATGGCTGAGTCAAATTTCAAAGCTTTAGATATGAACATGGTTGATGTTTTAGAAGAAAAAGAAGAATTCACTGCTCCCCATGTTGAAGATGCATTTTTGAATTCATCTTGGTATGTTGATATTCTTTATGTGCTTTTCTATCTTAATGCTTCCCCTACATTATCAAAGATAAAAGCTAGATTCTTAAAACAAAAAGATTTGAAGTTCTGCATCTTAGATGGGATATTATATTGGAAGAATCCTGTTGGTATACTACTTAAATGTTTGCTTGAGGATGATGCAGGTAAGATCATGCATGAAATTCATGAAGGAGAGTGTGGAGGCCAACAAAATCATTAGAGATGGCTACTATTGGTCCACCCTTTTCCTTGATACCCACAAACTAGTCATGACTTGCCATAAATGCCAATTTTTTGATGGTAAGATAAAACTCTTACCTTTACCTTTACATCCCATTAATGTTGAAGCTCCTTTTCAACAATGGGGCTTAGAATTAATTGGAGAAATTCACCCCTCCTCTTCTGCAGATCCTCACCGCCACTGATTACTTTACCAAGTGGATAGAAGCCGTCCCCTCTAGAAATGCCACTGATTCAGTCATTATCAAATTTATTGAGACAAACATCCTGTATAGATTTGGTTGCCCCAGAAAGATCATCACAGATAATGCTGCTGCCTTTTCATCCAAAAATATAATTGACTTTTGTCATAAATATCACATCACACTAGGACATTCCACAGCTTATTACCCTTAGGGTAATGGGTTAGATGAATCCTCTAACAAAAGCTTGGTCAATATCATCAAGAAGCTTCTAGAAAAGAATCAACAGGCATGGCATGGCAAGCTTATACATGCACTATGGGCTGATAGACTAACCACCAAGAAATCAATCGGTATGTCTCCTAATAAACTAGTGTATGGCATGGATGCCATTTTTCCAACATCCTTGGGAGTTCCGGTGGTAATACTTCTCCAAGAAGTGAAATCAGAAGAAAATGACATGCAAAGAAAGATGAACCAAACCATTCATTTGCAGCAGACAATGGAAGAAGTTTATAACAAGACTCAGGCAATACAGGAAAGCATAAAGAAAATCTTTGACAGAAGAACTAAAGCTAATAATTTCCACATTGGAGACACTGTATTAAAGTGGTATTCTAGGAGGGAAGATAAAGGTAAACATGATAAATTTGAAAATCTGTGGAAAGGACCTTACCTTATTCAGTCATTTAGAGGTCATAATGCTTTCTTTTTACAAGGGATTAATGGAGAAGAAATTTTTGGAGGTCTTGTAAATGGCAGGATGCTCAAACACTATTTTTTTCAAGAGTCTTGATTTTAAAGGTTTGCATTCATTGTACATAAACATTGCATAAGAGAAATCACAAAAAAATACAAAACAAAAAAATGGAAAAGAGGGCAGATTTGAAAAGAGGTAAAGCCCCATACCCAAAAAATAGAACTACTGAAAGTGTGTAAGCCTAAATACCATTACTAATGCATAAAGAAGTCTTGTTTCAGTCATCTAGCCTAATCATGGCTGAAACATTTTTTAGATTTATTGTTGATAAGTTAGTGAAAGATAGTCAAATTATGTAAACTTGACTTGTCAAAAGACAGATTAGGGAAGAAAAATACGGGTTCCACATGCTTAAAACAAAACCGAGAAAAATAGGGATTAATAGCAAACAATGTATCCTAGCCCTGATTTTTATAGTCTTATTTTGTACAAAAATAACATTTGTGCACAAATTTTTCTTATGCCACAATGCTCATGATAAATCAGATTGTCTAATCCTGATTTAACCATGTTTTCAATTTCGTGTTTATAGCTTAGTGAATGAATCCTGTCAAATAGTTTTACCTTGACAGTTGAATATTATAGGTAGAGAATCAAATGAGTTCATTAGCATAATCTGAACTCTAGGAAGAAATAAGATAGAAATAAATAGTTTGTTTTTCTTTCAAAAGAAAAAATGTCAAGGGTTGGCTAGTCCAAATGCACCCAAAGAAGGAAAAATGTTAAGCAAGTAGGTTGGGTAGGTAGAGATGAAGTTGAGCTAATCATATATTTTAGATTATTGAGATCATAACTTCAAGCAAGCATTAGCAAGAGAAGAGAGGTAAAAATCTACCTAATGGATGAGGCACTGGTATCCATAAAGCCAAAAAACTGAAGTTCTGGACACCTCCTGAAAAGGAGCTAACCTCCCCAAGTGGAGCCATTTTTAGTCATCAGTAATTCTTTCCTTCATAGATGACTAAATGATTTCCCTAGATTTCTAAAAACAAATTTCATGAACATTGTGAGTTCTAGAAATCTCACTAACTCCATCATCCTTAAATATAATTTTTCACTATTTTATCATTTCATCATGTCAAGCTCTGCTTACCAATCCCAGAAAACCCATTAGGGGCACATGTCACTTCTTTTGTCTATATTTTGTCACCTTTGGCCCAAATCCTCTTTTTTTTTTTGCCTAAAACCCCCGCATAGCTACCTAAGGCCACCTATCAAACAACTCTATTGTGTCTCTCAAAAATACCCCAAGCATTAATGGTCTTAAAACTGTCTCTGTAGGATCTTTAGATAAATCAAGTACACTGGATTTTGGATCTTCAATACATCAGTTTATCACAAACTCTGTTTTACACTTGATGACCCCAAAATATAAGTTTTTAATCCAAATCCAAGTCCAAGTAACCTTCCACTAGATCATCTAGAGTTTCACAAGTCATAGGGTGGATTTGGTATCCTAAAAAATCAGTTTTTCTTATAGAATGCATTCAAAGAAGAAAGGGGACAAGTGACTTTGTCCAAAACTGATCAAAGGGTCATTCAAGAAAGGCCTCCTTGGACTAGTGCACAAATTCTGCAAGGGACAACTGCCCTTGCTCACATTATTGCAAAAGGATCAAGATGGCCATCAACCTAGAAAGAGGTAAGGTAATAGAGTGAAAATCACCACAAGAAGATCATAAACAACAAAGAGAAAGAAACAAGCATATGTTTTGGAGAATCAGGGTTTCTGTGACTAGTTGGAAAAACAATGTGCCAAAGAAGGAAATCAATACAAGGGATACAAAGGCAAAGGTCACCTCAACTCCATCCAGTGCACATTGAAGATTTTTACAAATAATTAATGAGTCTTGAAAGTTCTAGAGAACTTAGGAGACAACACTATTTACTTTTTTCTAATAGCCCTAAAACCTAGGAATTTGGGAAGAATGACAAACTGGTCAAAAAATGATGATAAAGCCTCCTTCATAATAGTAGATGGCATTCAAAAGGATTTCAAGCTGCCCTCTAAGGGTTTGAAAAATAAGCACTGATTCCACCTCACCAAAAGGAAAAATAACAAAGAGTATCAGTACAAAGACCTCTTAAAAAGAATCAAAAGGAAGGCAAGCATGAGGTAAAATTGCCCAAGGAGGTAATTATGATAAGCATAGGTTTACTGTTAAAAAAAAAGAGAAATGTCAAACTCCAAAAGGGACAATGACAAAGGCAAACGTTTGTAGGCACCTACAAAAATAGAAGTGGCCAAGGGAAAGACACAAAATGGTTTAAATTTCTCACCTCTCCCACCAGAGATATATCATTGCCAAAGTTATCTAAGGAACAAACATGTAATTGGTCTAAAAAGCAGAGAAGCCTCCAACAAGGGTCCCTTATCAAAAGTATATTCTGCAAGAGATAGTTAACCATGAATGATACTTCTGCAGGATTGTCAATATGGTTACCTATAGGAAAATTGATAAGTTCAAACAAACCTAATATGTTTCTCACCATGATGGAACATATAAAGACTAAAGGAGTTGCTTATGACAACTGCTAGGGTTTTCACACCAAAAGGTTTTTCACTGTCTCAAAGAGAAAACATGACAGAATATCAGTTGAAAGAAGGTCAAAATTCTTCTTTTCAGTCTATCCACCAAGCAATCAAAAGCATAAAAGATGCAGGGCTGAAGACTCCAAGGAAAAAGTGCCAAAAATGATCACAAGCTTATTGTTTACAAGAGTTGAAGTTCATGAAAATGATAAAGTGAAGAAAACCTTCAAAAAATGGCACTAATGTCACTGTCTGCCTATTTTCATAAAAAAATTGTCAAAATAATCTTTTTGCTTTCAAGAAAGGGTTCATATTTCCAAGTATGGGTAAGGGGCATAGTTTGAGCTTGTTAAAGAGTTTGTCAATCTAGGGGGAGTATCAAGATGCTCCAATAAGGCAAAAACCATGTTTTTAGGACTCTACCACCTACAGGACAAAAAGACCATAAAGACAGTGAAAGAGTGAGAAGGGGAACAAACATTAGAAAGTGGGCTTTGGTCATGAAATTATTTTTCAAAAAAGAAATATAAAGGTCTTTTTCCCTCTTCCCAACTCATTTCTGTCTTTGAAGGAGAAGAAGAGAGCCGTTGAAATAATTTTTAAGGTTTTCTACAAAAAATGGTTGAAATTTTCAGGCGCTACACACTGATGGAGGCGCTATGCATAGAGCCATCGGCACTGTGCACAAAGGAGGTAGACACAATGTAAAAAATCATTTCTCTATGCACCTGAGAGGTGGCACTACACACCGGTAGAAGCATTGAGCAAATGCCCAGGTTGGGCCCAAATTTCCCACCGTTCAACGGCACTGCGTACTAAGAAGGCTCGACAGGCCCGTTAACCTGCCTGATTCACCCGCAAAACCTCCAGCGCTGCGCATAGGCCTGCCAACTGCCTGAACCGACCTGACCCGACGCTGCGCACAGGGAAGGCCCGATAGGAACGATCTATCAGGTGGCACTATGCGCAGGGGGGTTTTGGCCAAATTTGCCCAAAAGTGGCCAAAATCAAATGTTTTTTCCTCCAGGACCCTGCATAAAGTTTGAAAAGGTTGGTGGTCCCTCTTATTTTCCCTCCAAGTGATATTTTTCATAATCAAGAAAAGTATTAAAAACCTAAATTGGCTAAACCCTAATCTTCATTCCAACCCTCATTTAACCCTCTAGGGAAAAGAGCTACCAATTGGAGAGTTGTCATTAGCCTAAATACACTCAATTACATGCTAAACCTCCTCCTAAACTCTGAAAGCATTCCTATACATACTTCATTTTTCCCCCATTTGCTAAAATCTGCCCTCACTGTCACTCATTTTTCCTCCCTAGACCTAAATCTCTCACCAAGCTAAAAACCATTTTGTTCAAGGATATAATCAACCACCATGTCCAGAGAAGAGATCAGTACTAGTAGTGATGAAGGCCAAGGGCCTATCAAGCCAAAACACAAGGGAGGAAGGGTTAACAGGTTTGAGCCTTTAGATACCATTCAAATCACCTCTTCTCCCATGATCCTTACATGTTTTCAAGATGGTGGATACTATCAGTTATGTGAGAAGGTTAAACAGGTCCAAAACCACCAAGTCAACCTAGCAGGAGTAAAATTTGAATTATCATCCGAATCCATTTCTAGAGCCACAAGAATACCAGATATTGGTGAGAGATGGTTCAAGCATAAGAAATTGGACTTAAGCTATTATGAGCACTTCCTCAAACCTAGTTATCAACAGGGTTTCAAGACTATTTTCCCCTTCTCCCAACTGCTAGAGAGATATGCCCTAATGATGAGGTAGATCATCAAGTACTTCAATTTTGAGGGGAGGTACTCCAGGATTTATTCATATCACATAAGGATGCTAATGCACTTCACCAGGGTTTCAGTGGTCAAGAAAAGGAGTTATGCCCACCAAATGCAAAGCCTTTTTCGCCACTCCTTGGTTAAGATGATTTTTTTGCACCAACTAGAGTAGCAGGGAATTCCTTGGGAAGTTTTCATCTCACATGATGTATTTGGAAATCCCCAAGCCTTCATTCAACAAAAATTTCCTTCCACTTCACACTCACTTACCTCCACTCCTCCATCACCTCCACCTAGGCCTTCTACATAAGGAAACTTACCTCTTTCTTCTTCCCCTGATGCATCAAGTGAAGATGATAAAAATGGTAATGATGGGAAAGGGGGTGGTAGTAGCAATTAAGAACTAGCAGATGACAGTGGAAATGAAGAAAACAGTGAGGAAAAGACATAGTTAAATGAGGAATAAGGAGGTGACAACAAAAATTAGGAACAAGAAGATGATGATGGAAATAATGAAGACAGTAGGGCAGACATAGAGTTTAATGAGGAAGAGCAGGAGGATGATGATGACATGGAGGAGAGATATGAACATGGCAGTCATGAATAGAAAGACAATGAGCACTTGGAGCAATACAATGATGGTGATGATACAAATGAATCACTCCCAAGTACATAAAAAGGCATTGCTGATGAGAAATATGATTGAAACAGAGGATAATGAAGAAAATAATGAGGATGATGGTTAGCAAGAAGATGAACAGGACAACTAAGAGAAAAATGTGCATGAGCATGACAGTGAGCATAGTCATAGTGAAAACGGTGACCATATGAATGAAGATTATGAACTTGAAGAAACAGAGGGAGATGATGAGGAAATAGAAGATAAAAAACAAGGAAATGATGAAAATGAAATAGAGTTTGAAGAGGCAGGCAGTGACCAAGGAAATGACACTGATAAAATAGTCAGTGATGAGCAAGACAGAAAAAGGGATAGTCATGATAGTCATGACAACTGTCATGACAGTCATGACACAAATCAACCTCCTAATGATAATGGGATTGAAGATAACCCACAAGATGATGAAGAAAAGGACCTTCATGAGGAACAAGGTCAAAGTGAGGCAAGTGAGGAAGGAAATGATCAATTTGAAGGCCAATATGGCAGTATGGAAGACAGTGAAGACCATGATGATGAGGATGCTAAAGATCAAGAAAGCATCGACCTAATGAGGCATGAGGTGACTCATGGAAGCCATGGAAAAAATGAAAAATATGGTGACAACAATAACAAGGGTCAAAGCAATGATGAAAACACATTCAAAACTACCATTGTCACTCCTCTCACATGCACATATCACAGAGGGAAGAGAGATGTGTTCGCTGCCTCAAAAAGGCAAAGGAACATCTCTTCTCAAGCTATCAAGCCATTGGACAAGGGAAAGGAAAATATGGAAAGAAGTGAGCGACAGGTAAAGGTAAGGAGAAGTAAGAGAATCAAGAAAACTTCTCAAGAACCTTAATTCATTGATCTAGATAGCGACAATGAGGACAAAGAGATGGCCACCAGATTGATACTCTTAACCAAAGATGCATAGCTTAGGGATTGGGAAAGATATTTTGAGATGGCACAAGGTGTCATTCAGTATTACAAATATGAGCACAAGCATTTCACGAAGGTGAAAAGGGACCTTGCTTTCCAACATAATATGACCAAACACTATGCAAAGAAAAACATGCTTGCTTGTGCCAAACTGAAAGAGGCCCTCATAGAGCTAAAAAAACTAAAAAGGGAAAAAGAGAATTATAGCCTTGGATTTTTGGCCGAGGCATCTCAAAAAGTGTCCAAGACCTCTTGAGGGACCTCTCCACAAATTTTGGGCCAAATTGAGCAAAATTTTGTGTTTTTGAATTTTTGAGGCCTATTTGCACAAAACCCTAGGTGCTATGCACAAATTTGGTGCATCCTCTCTTGCAAAGTTTACATTTTTGGATTCCTCTCATCACTAGTAGTCTGCTCACAAAATTTTAGATTATTTGGAACAGTTTTGACCCCCCAAAAGGTCAAACAACTTCAAAATTTTGACCATTTTGCCTCATTTTGAGGCAAGGTGTTGCACACAAAGCAGTGTTGGGAGAATGGGCTTTGGGAAAGTAAATGGCACTCATTCAGGAAAAATCTGAAATTTCTGGAAAGTAGACTCATTAGGCTTTCCAACGAGCCATCACGGAGCCAAATTTGACATTGGGAAGGGGTCCAAAACTTAGTCACAAGAGACCCTATTTTTTGTTGAAGTGGCGCTGCGCACATAGATTGTCTAAGTGTGTTTTGGACCAAAATTCAACAAAACACACTCATTTATTGCAAATTGATATTTTTGAATTTTTTAAGGCAAAAAACTCTAGAATTAGGTGCAAATAGTTATTTTGGAATTTATTTCTTAGGATATTATGTGCCTTGGGCCTTGCATGGTCTCTTGGCCATAAATGACATTTATGGTTGAATTTGACATTTTCCTACCATATTTAGGGTCTTAGTCCTCCTTTTCTCCATAAATAAAGCATGAGGCCCTTATGTATTTGGTTGGCATTTGATGAGCTTGAAGAGCAATATACATGGTTTCATGAGCTTGGGGAAGAAACTGGTTTTGTGAAGTTGATGAATGGCTTGTTTGGATTGATGATGGAGAATCTTGTTTGCAGGATTCCTTAGCTTGGTGAATGGTGATGTCTTCTTAAATTGTTTATGTTTTCTTGTTCTCATTATGTTTCCTCCTTCTTGGTTGCTATAAATCAGAAAAGTATAGGTTGAGACATGCTCTTTGAGGCACCTCAATCCTCATGTTTGTTATAGCTTTCATATTTTCCACTATTTGGTCATCTTAAGGAATTCTTGATTTCTTCTTAAGTCCACCAAATTTTTTTTTGTTTCATGTATGGTTAGTATGCTAGTTTACAAGTATGATTCATGGTATGCCCTACTTATTTGAAGCTTTCAAAACTCTATCTTGAAACCTTTCTTTGGAATATGGTTTTCTAGGTTAAGTTAGAGGTCTCGTTCGATCTTGCCCTTTGTCCATTCCTATCAACTTGTTTAAGAGTTATCAATAGCTTGATATATGATGTTTAGGAGTTCCCTTTTCATAGATTTGAATTATTTGTGTTATCTTATATGTTTTCCCAAATTCTGAAGGTGAATTCACTAAAGTTAGAAGCTCTTATGATTTCTATGTTTCACTGGAATGTTTATCTTGGATATTTATCAGTTTAAGTATTGTTCATTGAGCTTAATGGTTTTCCCTACCTCATGAGTTATAGCTTTTAACTATATATATTTAAGACCTCCTAGTTTTTCCCAAATTTGATGTTCACTGCACCTCATACATCACCTTAAGGATCCCTTAACCTTGTTAAATTGGCCCTGCAAAAACACTCGGTTTCATCATTTAGACACCCATAAACTTTCATTGACTCCATAGCCTAATGGATTTGACAGACTCTCACTCCACCTATCCTACTTGACCATCTTACCCAACCAAAACAATCAACAAACCCTACACTTAATAACTAGCCTAAAATCAAAACCCTAGAGCAAAAAGAACACATCCTTTACACCCAATAGAGAGATCCCTCTCTGAGTCCAGGAAGGCTAGGTCCTAGGACTCCAAAGACTGGTTCCATGTTACCCTGTCACTTGGTCTACCAATCTTCCAAATCATGGGACTCTAACAAGCTCTACTTTTTTCAATGAGATCTACTCATTTCACAGAGAAACTAAACCCTTTCGAGCATTGATTTGACCAACAACTTGAAGGGTAAGCTCAACCAACAAATAGAAATACACCCAGAGCTTTGGTATAACACTCATATCTTGAGATGTAAGAGAAAATTGACCGTCTAAACAATGATGAATTCGTCCAACAAGCACAATGATATTTTGCCCCCTTTCTCTAGCTCAGAATATTGTCCTTTGGCACTTGAAATTCAAACCTCCTTTGGTCATAATAATATTCATGAAAATGTAAGAACAATTCATCCTTCATCTTGAGCGAATGGGGGAAAGATAGGTAACTCAACCTCTGACTTGATTGGAAAGATAAATAATTCGGCCCTACTACTGGAAGAAAAATTCGACCTTATTTAAGTGTCTTCATATTTTGCAAAAATCGAATTCTTATAGACTTTCAACAAATATTAACGGTAAACTCAATAATACAAAATTCCCATTTAGGGTGTCAATAATGTCCATAGAAGAAGGAGATAAACTAGGCAGGGTGGAAAGAGATCCATTGAAATTGGTGTGAAGATTTCACTTGAAACCCTCAAGACTGAAACTCACTTGATTTACTCTTCAATTGGAAATAAGAAATGTTAGGATTGAATATAATGATCAACAAATGAATCCACCCTCATTTAATAATTTCTCCCCATGGTTTTAGACTCCTTTTTAATATTATTTTATTGGTGGGGAAACTATAATTCTAAATAATCTAATAATGTGGAGTTTGTTAATATTAATAAAAGAAGGGGTTATCTATTAAGAAGAGTAAGAAGGTTAATATAAGAAGACATGATTTAGGTGTGTTTTAATATTTTAGAGGAGGATTTAGAAAGGAAGAAGGTTTATAATGGGAGAGAATGTTAAAAGGAATGGATTTTAAGAGAGAAAAGAAGGATAGATGGCCGGGGGGAAAAGGAACACCTACTTGTTGTCTTTGAATCAACCATAAGATTCTCCAACAACAACCATCCTAGACTAGGACAACAAATCCACTAGAAAGTAACTTCAACACAAGAGAAAAACATTCCTTGTTTCTACAACTATTGTTGCTCTTATTGTCCTCAGGTTCTATGAAAATTTGAGCTATGGTTGGGACACAAAAATATCACTAAAATATACTCCAAAAACTCCTTTAAGACCCTTTTTCTCCTCCAATAATTTACGTTGTCCTTGATTGTGTTTACGGCCTAGATTAGGCCTCTTCCTAGGCCTCCTGACCCTCTCAAAAGGAAATTCATCCACCTGCAATCTACTTAGAGGTTTGTGGGCCAAAATAGAGGAAAAAAAACCTTAAGCGTTGCACAAGATTTCCCATATTTCTCCAAATCCTTGGTTTGCTCCTTTTAAAACTCGGCCCTAAAATCGGTCTCAAGGAGACACAAATAAATTCTCCTTCTTTAATTTGATAGAGTCCTTCAAATCTGCGACCGATTTAGAGAAATATATTTGATGTTGTTTCACTTTGGATGAATCACATTATGGCCTCCTTAGCAACCCATCTCGACTTTCAAAATCAACCTTCATATGGAATACATCTTAGAAAGAACTCGAATTGCTGTCAAACTTTGGAAAATATGACACATAATTAGTGTAGCTCATATCATAGTCACACATTTCCTTTGGGAGAGACAACACATATTCCTTGAAGTAATTTGTATGCTATCCGACTTCCGTTAGAACTCGACCTAGACTATCAAACTTCAAGTATCAAATTTTCCCTGTAAGAGTACTTATACCTTCTTGTAGAAGATTTTAGACACTGTAGTATACTTCACAGCTTGGTAATATCCTTCTGCAATATATTCCGGTTCTCTGTACTATTCTTTAGACATTTATAGTGGCTTGTATCTTGGATTTCAACTGACCTTTGGATGATAGACCTTTGTATGAGTACAAAATTGTGATATCTAAATTAGTGCTTGAAAAAATTGATCTAGGTGGCTCCAGAGATAGACACAAGACAAGAAGGGTTGATGGAAGCTCAAAAATCAAATTTTTCGTATTTTTCACGAAACAGGTTCAAGTTGAAGAGTTTGTCACCCTGATCGCAATGGTGTGAATGACGTGTGAATCCAAGCTCGTATAAGAAAGTTAGAGCAGTTTGAAGTTTTGTTAAGGCACGGGAAGTGGGGTCCACAACATGCCACATGGCGTCCCAGTAAGCACGTGGGACCCATATGGAAAGCCCCTCAGTTTTTGACACATGACACTCCTCCATTGGCCCCTTGCCCCTACATAAAAGACAAAACAAAATGATATTTAATTTCCCACCTAAAAACAAAAATATCATTAAAAAAAAACTATATATAGTTATTAAACAATCAAAATCAATTTAAATATGGTAAATTTTTATGTAACAAATATCTTATTAAATATGGTTAAATTCCATATTAAACAAAACCTCCATTTTTTTTTGGGAGTCGTTACAATATGGAGATACGAATTCCATATATTATATAGTTTGAAAAAACTATATTAAAACTAAAATTGGGTTTGATATTTAATTTCCCACATAAAAGCAAAAAAATCATTAAAAAAATATATATATTAAATATAGTTATTAAAAAATCAAAATCAATTTAAATATGGTAAATTGTTATGTAACAAAAATCATATTAATTATGGTTAAATTCCATATTAAACAAAACCTCCATTTTTGTTTTTGGGAGTCGTTAAAATATGGAGATATGAATTCCATATATTATATAGTTTGAAAAAAATATATTAAAACTAATAGGGTTTTAAAACAATATTTGGACTCAATGGGATTTGAACTCAAAACCTCCCAACAACGACTATCTTAATATGATTATGGCAACAAATGTGCCAACCTCACACTTCATTTAATTCATTCTCACACTTTATTATAAAATGTCATTCAAATGGTTCAAGGAAACCATGAAGAATGATGGAGAATACATGAGAGATGAGGGCACATGGAGGCCAATGGAGCCATGAGAAAAGAGAAGGTAGGCCAGACCAGTGCAGTGCGGGCACAATTTTTGAGGCAGAGGATGGCACACAATTCGAGGGAATATTTTTGATGCCAAGGGAATATTTTGATCCCAAGGAGGTAAAATTTTCAAAATGTATTAAAATTTAGATGCATGTTAACCATAATCTCATAGGGAACGCAATGGTGAGGTTAGATTCTCCTTTTGAGAAACGTTTTTGCAGATTCCCTGTGGAGGAGAATCTTCAGGAATCTTGAGGGAATCTTTTAGATTCCTTGGAGGCCGAAATTCGCCGGTGTCAGAATGAGGTCAACCTTATACTCATTCTTCTCAGAATTTCACAAGGATCTCAACGGTGAGATCAGATTCCTGTTTTGAGTTGTAGATTCCCAGATTCCCTGTGGAGAAACATCTTTGAGGAATCTAGGAGGAATCTAAAAGATTCCCGAAGGCCCAGATTTCGACAGTGTTAGAATTCAAAAAATTGACAGTCGATCCTACACCTATCGGTGACACTAGTTTATCGGTGTAGACATATTTTCCATCTGAGCTTTATTTGTTTCGACCACTTTTGAAAGTGGAGTTGCAGGTGTCAGCATTCAATGTGTTAGCAGTCATTTTTAGGATATTCGACATCACGAGAGTGATGGTACAAACATATCCAATAGTTTATCATCATTTTCTTCATATAGCTCCAAGATGTGAGGTATATGCAGTGTGATCATGTACTTCTTTGTCTCTTTGCTATGAGATGCATTGTGTTGTATAGATCCTTGTTTGATGTTTGATGTGGGATCATGCTTTGTTCTTGATGTGAGATGTATTTTCTACCATGGATTTGTTTGATGTTTGAGATCCCTTTATTTCCATCTTGGTGGGATACTCATTTTCACATGTATGATTGATTGAGATCCATTTGTTGCCATGATGGCAGGACACTCATAGTAATTATGTGTGAGTTATTATCATACTGTTAGGAGTTCTTTTTGTGAATGAGAGTTCCTGTAGTGGAACATCTCATGGAGAGGTCCAACCACTCCTGCGTGAGGGAATTTTCCTTGTATGAAAGAGATAATACCATCCATGTACATCATCAATCTTTCCAACACTTAATGCAGTGGCCTACACCATCTTGACACCAAGGCTCAGAGACGTAGTCCCTCCTGGAAGAACTCTGTTATCAATCTCTTATGTTACTAATGCTTGTTATTTTCCTCATCTTTACAGCATACAGATATGTTCATTTATGTTCATTAATGCTTTGATTAAATGTGATTCTAACACATTAGCCAAAGTAAAAGATCTTGGTTAAAAGGGTATCAAGAATTTACCCGGATCAAGTGGTATAAGAGCAGTCTTCTTGCTGATTTGGATTGCAGGCATGAACCATTTAACGTTCGTTGATTTGAGAAATGGAGGATGTCAAAGACATGTATGAGACTATGCTCAGGGTGTCCAAAAAGGTGGACATGTTGTACGAAGCTTATGAGAAATAAGCAGCAGACAACGCTGAGTTGAAAATGCTTATACAAGAGGAGAAGGAGGACAGACATCGAGTGCAACTTCAATTACAAGCCATGAAAAAGGCATTGGAGGAATGGAAACACCATGACGAAAGTATTCAAGAAGATCATGAGGCATTGAAGGCACTCCTACGGGAAGAGAAGGAGGATAAGCAACGATTGCAACTTCAGCTACAAGCTGCGACAGATGCCTTGGAGGAAGTGAAGTGTAACGAAGGCTCAGAGAAGCCCTCTTCACATGTTTCAAAATAGAAAACTGAGGTAAACAATGTTGATTTCTCTTTAGTCTCATCTGCACATGATATCATTTCTATTGGAAGTGTGGAGATCCCCATTACAGGAACCAACATGAGACTCCTTACCAAGATGGGGTACAAAGGAGGAGGACTTGGCATTCATGGCCAAGGCATAACTCAACAATTAGAGGTTGTGAAGATACCTCGATATGCAGGTTTGGGATACATTGAAGGAGGATTTTTGAATAACATTAAAGGAAAACAGACATTGTTGAACTCACCAGGGAAGAGGATTGATGGGAACACTTCGCCATCATCCCATGGAAGTGCATGTTGCAGTAAAAGAGATGAGGAAAGCTCTCATCACCATGATCGCACTAGAGACCACCAGAGAAGGTATAATAACTCTCATTATTCTAGATTTCATTTCTCTTATAAAAATGTTGCAAATCATGGTCATAAATCATGGCATCGAAAAACTTTTCATTTTTGTGGTTTACATAACCATGTCATTTCTAAGTGTTGGAAAAGAATGTCAGCACAAAGGAGGATGAGGCATGGAAAGCCGTCTCCATAGAAGGGAAAGAAATTAGTTAAGTAGGTCTAGAGGAAGAAGAACTTTTGTAGCCAGTGCAACCAAAGTAGCCATCAAAGAGCCATGTGTTCGAGGCTCCATCTAGAGCAACACCTTAAGGATGAAGCGTCGGTGCATGAACCGGTTGAAACAAATGTTCCACAAGAAAATGTGCCACAAGAAGATGATCCATTCACTTTGATAAGTGAGAGATGGTTTTGTTGAGATTAAAAAAGATGATGATCCTAGTGAAAATTTATCACTTACACTACATGAGGCCCATAGGCTATTTTTAGGTGTATGTCTATTTTTAGAATGGATGAGAAAATTCTATTTATAGTGAAAGTCTTTTTATAGATGTTGAGAAAATTCTATTTATAGATGATGTTCTATTTTTAGATGTATGTGCGAATTATATTAATAGATCGCATATCTATTTATAGATGCATGTCGACTATTGTTATCCCTTAATAATAGTTGGACAATAAATATTAATCTATTCTCATGGAGAAATTGAAATCAGTTAAATGAAGTGGAAAACCAGTTAGCTGAAGGAATTTCGAGTTCTAAGGTTGGTTGGTGGCACCTTCAAGTGGACTTAGTTTTAACTGTGTGATTCGAACTTGTAACAGAGTTGGATGTGTTTATATGTGAGTTGTAAAGTAGTTTAAATCAGTTAAGTGAGTTAAACTCAGTTGTGCTAGTTATAACTGAAGATACTCTAGTGAGAGATCAGTGAATTAAATATTAAATTAATTCACATGAAGTGATATTACATGCAACTGAATATTTACTACTATTAACTACATGCATGTTAGATCCAGTGGAGACCCAGTTGAGAGGTAGATGAAAGGGACAATTGACTATCAGTTGTATTATATTGGATTTAACTCTTGCAAGCCAAACACACATTGGATATGCTCATGAGGATTGCACAATAAAGGTGGGTATGATTGCACTGGATTGGTATTTGTAATCAGCTTGGATTGCGCAGTGGAGGAAGGTTGTTGTGAGGCACAAAATTGGCTAAGGCATTTGCCAAATTTCTTCATGACAATGTGAGACAAGTGTATATTGTATTGAGAGATCTTGGAGTAGATTTTTGTATGAGATTGTTTCATGATCCATGATATATACATAATATATAATAGTGGGGTTTTTAGCTTTAAGCTTTCCCAGTAAACATCTATGATATGTGTGAATGATCTTGCTTCATGCGTTTGCAATTGGCGACTGTGTTTTAAATTTCCGCAAGAATTTTTGTAGAAGCACTTCTGTATTTAACAGTGGCATATAATTGTTAGATCAGGATAATCTAGGAAATACATAGTTGTATTAAAATTTATACATGGTATCAGAGCACAGAATATTGCAATTTTGAAGTAGGAGTTGAGTTTGTTGGTGGAAAAAAATTGAATTTTTTGCAAGAATTTATTGGTGCGACAGTTGAGTAAACATCGAAATGGATTTCAATGGCTTGCGGCTAGAGTATGCACTCGAGGTCACCTAGAACTACATTTCCTTGAAGGACAAGATGGAGGCAGTGCTTGAAGATAATGGTTTGAAGGAATTCATCGACAGTGATGTTCCTAATCCCACTTAGACCATTGCTGCATTACTTGACGCATGGCAAAAGAAGTTAGAGAAGACGAGAAGGATTTTGTTGGAAGGTGTACGAGACCAAATTGTCTCAAGCCTTCATGGGAAAGCCACTCCATATGTTATGTGGAAGGCTTTGATGGATATTTTCCAAAGCAGCAGTGACCATAGGAAATTGGCACTGAAGGATAAACTCAGAAAGATCAATATGGAAAAGGGCACAATATTCCAAAAGTATCTCATAAAGTTTGTCCAATGTCAGGATGAATTGGGGAGTGTGGGAATCACTGTTGCCGATGATGATTTGGTGAGCTTGGCTCTCTTGTGACTTCCTAAGAGTTGGCACAATTACCATGATGTTGAAACCTTAGTTAAACTGAGAGGGGGGGGGGGGGGGGTAAATCAGTTTAACACCTTCAAGAATTTTTAAAAATTTTCAATTAAACTTATTTACAATTTATCTTTCATGATCAATTTTATATGGAACCAAACTTATATGTGCAAAAATTTTAAGATAATGTAACAACAGAATTATGAAAAGAGCAGTAAGTATTAAGTAGATTGAATAACCACATCAACACATAGGCCTCACACATAGAGACAACATATATATGTGGTGTTGTCAATCCTAGAGACAACCTTGAGTTGTGAAAGACCAGTGCCTAGTACATCTTAAGCAGCAGAGAGAAAAAGTAATATATTATAACGGGGATACCTAGCAGGACAGAGCTCTCATGCCATTCATTTATAAACAATAAGTTCAGATTGAATGGGACCAAGACTTTTAGAAGTTTGATGCATGAAAAAGGTATACTGTAGAAACAAGATGTAAAACTCTCTCACAAAGGCATCAGACAAGGCAAAGGCAGTTCACGGTAAAGAGGGCCCGTTCAACGATACTTCATAGAGAATAGTAATCTGTAGATGTACATAGTGTAAGAAGGGATAAGAGAATATCAGCTGTCGTATAGATAATATCCGGACACACATATCACCATGTAATGGGCTTATCTATTTAAGAATCCATTCACAATAATAGTGTATTCCAAAATAACATCACACTGAAACCAATATAGTAGAAGTATGGATGCTGTGATAATGGAACAATATATCATGCATGAGCTATATTTAAAGTGCTAGATTGATTCTAACATGAGTATCAACAAGGATAAATTCACATTAAAAACAATGAGCTGCTCGCATTCCAAAACATGATACAAGAAAAGCGGATGAAACAAGATGAACAATTAATCGACACATAAAGGAGAAGTTACGTTCTATTAGATATCAAAGACTAGAATCCTCCTTACAGATAAAACTCCTTTTCATTGAAACCCAACGGGCTCTGAACCTTCATGCAAGAGTTAAACAAACATGCATACAAAATCCTTTTACAGCATAATTTTCTGATAAAATCTGGAACCCTGTGTTCTCTGCTGTTCTTGTTTATATAGGAACCTCTATACATGGGCGAGAAGATATTTTGGGAAAATATCTTCCTCGCATGCTAAGAATTTGTTATAAGTCCTTGTCAAAGTAACAAAAATCATGATGAGGAATAAAAACCTCTCATCCTTTGTTGTTAGGCGCTCGGCCATTTTAAAACCAAAATTGTATAACAATCTGAGTAAAAGTAAATTGATGTGGTGAAATATAAATTCCACCTGAAACTTGAAAAAGAATAACTAAGGTAAACAAAAGTAAAAAGTCCGCGAGGGCCGAATCATGAAATAACAATGCATCATTTGTGAGAAGGGGTCGAGGCTGTTGCTGATACTGGTGGCAGCGTGTTTCCGGATGAACTGGCAATTTGGCTGGCAAACTGGGAGCATCTTCGCTGACTGTCCGCGGCAGGCTCGGGCATCGCTGCAAATCCTTCTACCCTGATGAAGGCCTCGGTGAGATCACTTGGATTTGCCTTGATAGGAAATTTATGTTTTAACAAGTGAAGGAGGGAAAACTCTGGGCGGAGTGATGCAACCATGGTTTCGGCTTTGAGCCGGGTGGCTTTATCTGACAGGACATTTGTCCGGTCATTTTCTTGCTTTAGGCATGCTTCATATTCCGGTAATGGTCACAGCATGGAAGGGGTGGTGGAGTCCCAGCACGTCGGAAGCCCTGCCATCGTAATCTCGGTCCAAACTGCATCAAACCGGTCCACGCTGTATACCAACTACTGCAAGGCCTTCGAAGCCAAGATGCGAGCCGATTCCTTATCAATTATTTTCTGGCATTCCAAGGCTTCCTTATGCCGGCTGACTATGCCATGCTGCTCGGCTTCATTAGCTCTCAGCCCTTTCAGGAATGAAACATACTCCCTGGCGCGCTGAGCTCTGTTGACCAAATCGAGATCCCCTTCCTGAAATCACCTCCTGAGATAGAGTACTGAGGATTTCATATCCTCGATGACTTTTAGAAGCTCCCATTGCTCTGTTACGGCTGAAATGATCTCGGACCAAATAATCTTTCTACCATCCCTAAGAGTGAGGTTACCTTTTAGGCGTGCGTTGAGATCATTTATGGTCTTCTGCTGGTCGGCCCTTGTTTTCTTTTCTTGTTCTATCTCTTTCTACAATGCTTCTATGCTTCTAGTATTCTCTGACAGGGATTTTTCCAAATCCGTGATCCTTTGCCTTGCAGTGGAAGCATGCTTCTCCAGTATATCATTTGCATCTTTCGTTGCGTCTAGCTTCTCTGAAAGTGAACTTGTCTCAGGTGGTGTTATAGCGGGCGCACAACTGTGCGTGTCCCAAGTGTTCTGTAGCTCTGCCAACCTACTCTGGAGGGTAGCGATTGTTTCTGCCAATTTCTCCTTTTCTTCTCTTTCTCTTGACAATGTGCTGGCCAATTCCGTTTTTTCCTTCTCTACTGGCGCCAACTCGGCTGTCTGCACGTGCTGGGAGGCCGGCATGTGCGCTCTGCTTTTCAATGAGGCAAATTCCTTCTGTAATTGGTCTATTAAAAAGCCTTGCGGGTTTTCTTCCCCAGTCTCTTTCCCTTTGATCTGATCCCAGAGACCACGTATTTGATTTGCTTGGGTGCGGGTACTTGCCTGCTCATTCTTCAGGGTAATCCTCACCTGTTCATGCTTTTTCTCGAGTTTTATCAGTGCGATGGTAACCCGCATTACCTCGTCTTTCAGCATATCACCTACGACCTGAAACAGGTTACACATATCAGTTGCTGGCACCTTAGTCATGTCAATTGCATGCTGGAGTACTCGGTAGCTAGTGGCACCTATATCAGGGTCTAAAATGGATTCAGCCATGGACAATACCTTGTGTTCAGTATCCACGTTCATGGTGGTGGAAATTCTGGTGTGATACTTTTCTACATACCCCTCCAGCTCAACTTTGTACTTATCTCTGATTATCCTGTTCTTCTTGATCCTTTCGGCTGCTACTGGTGAAGTATAGTCTCCCATGGCCTGTGAAACCTCAGTGAAGTCAGAGGAGGTGGTGCTGTCTCTCAACACTTTGATTCTGGCCTTGCTGCTGTCAAGTTGCGCATATGGTGTGAACGGTTCAAGCAGCTGTTCTTCCCCTATCACTTCGGCCTCACTTGAGATTGTTTTCTACTTTTTGCGAGCAGGAGAACCCGCTCCTGAAGGACCCACTTCTTCTTCTTGGCATTTATGGATGTCTTCCTCTTCCCCTGTGGCAGATGAATCTGTTTCCATCTGCGAAATCAAAGGCCAAATTTCCATGTTAGCCTTCCACTCTATAAACAGTCTTGATTCATGAACATAAGGGGTGGACCGGTTCCTCTTTATTCTGTTTGAAATAATATCCCGAGGATCATAGGCCCAAGTATTCCCCTATCTTAGGTCCATGCCCTACAACAACTTTTCAACAATGGGAAGGGCGTGTATTGAATTCACGACGAACGGGCCGATATGGGTAGGAAGCCTCAGTATGTAACCCTTCTTAGCGGGGACAAAGTGGAGTTGGTCAGCCTTGAGGGCTTTCCGAATATACTCCAGAGCATAAAATCATCTAGCGGGAAACACGGGTAGCAGGTAAGGGGCGACCTCAGCTCCGTAGACCCGCATTTCAGTATAATTATCAGAGAGATACCAATCCCCAGTGCTCTGGATTTTACCAGCTTGCAGCCAGTTCTTCATTTCAGGAAAAACCCTAGGTGATGGCGAATCATGAATGATGGTGTAAGCAATGGACATGAAATCATTTAGGAAACTTGAATAACCCACCCCTTTTGAAAATTGGCGCACTGCAAAGTTCCAGTCAGAAACAGGTCGAGGTTGGAATTGACCTCGTACACCCTATCCAAAACCAAACCTTCGAACCTATCAGAATGCTGGTACAAGAAAAGATAGAACACTATTGAACAGAAAAGAAAGTGACTGGTTTCTGAAAGCTCTCGGAACTGGGTGGGAATGTTGGCAGACAAGTAACCCGGGATATCCAGGACGACCCCCTTCTGAGACATTAACCACAGAAAGAAAACACATACTTTGGAAGTTTCCCCCAACCTGCCTATACCTAAAAGACCCGCAATGAGAGCGAGGATGGGTTTCACTTCTTCCGTCAATAGGCTTAATGGGAGAAGTTCCGCACCGGGAAGGGAAGTAGCTTGGTTGCTGGTAATAGAAGCAATGAAGCTTTTTTTATGCTCGCATGGCAATTTGGTAAACTGGGAGGTTAAATATTCTTCTCTGAAAGCAGTGTAGGTGGTGTTGGTGGGAAAATGGAGGGCTTTCCGGATGATGTTGGGCGAAAGGGAGAAAATCTTGTTCCCTTGAGCGGAGGTAAACATGCCTCGGTTCTCATCGTAGGCGTCTCTGAGCCAGTAGATAAAATCGACCACCGGGAAGACTGGGGGGGTAATATGATGGTAAAAGCCTGATACGACCACCCGATATCGATCCCTATTCTGTACATGTCGCGAAAAAAGTTCAGGTCTTATAATACTAATGGGGAAAGGGTATTGGTGATCACAGATTCCAGCTTGCTGGTCAATGAAAGGCTCGAACCCGGGAGGGTTTCTAGCTTCTCGGACCTGGGGGGTCTCTGGTTCGTTTTTCTTTGGTGTGCCCCTTCCCATGAATGACATATGCAATCTGAAAAGAAAAATGAAAGGAAAACAGAGGGAATGTAAGGGACGGAGTACCTGCACATTAGGTAGATTTTCTTGGGAAAGCAATGCAGAGGGTAGTCTGGTGATGATTGGGTAGACCTGGTACTTGTTCCCGCTTGGTATATACCGTAACTAGAAGACCTGAGACTTTTACCGCAGTAAAATACGGGAAATTGTTGTCTAAGACTGGTAATTCTGAGGCGAAAAAGGCATAGAGGTGAAATAAGTAGGGTAAGTGTCGTAAGGACACTGATAGTGGGGCACGCGGCGTGTTGGGATTGGGTGTTAGTTGGGGACAGGTGAACACCGCGTGCCGGTTTTAATACTGGTACGGGCCTCAGTACCAGCTCATCTAAACACTTACCTTACCTCTTTGCTGCATGCGCCATATGATTCCTGAAACATATCATTCCCAAAGCGATTTAAATACATAACCTACTAGTTGTAAGGGCCCACATTGCGTGCCACCACATCACCGTAACTCCACGCCTTGCTCTTGCCACTTCATTTTGACCTTGGGCCCCCACCATGTCACGTTATTGCAATTACATGAGGGTATGGGTCTCTTCCCTCTCTCGCTGCTCGACCCCCACGTAAATTCCCACCTGCAGCATTCCCTTGTATGCATATTTGTAAGGCAGAAATTCTTTTAATATATTTGTTCTGTGCTCTTCGTACCACATAATTGCACTTTTTGTATTTCTGCTACCCTTTTTACTTTATACCTCTACCTTTTCATATTACTTCCGCCTCTAGCTTTTAGGCACGTGACTTCTCTTACCTTGCTTCACTTCGACCAACTCTTCAAGTATTTCACCATTTGATATAAAGTTTGATGCATGACTTATCAACATTCAATAAATCAATGACTTATACTATATGGTGATCAACATTGGCTCCACCTGGGGATGGCACGTTCATTCTTGAATGTGTCGAGAACTACGCAGACCACCTATTTATCTTTTGTGAACGCCACTTCTCATTCCTTTCGACTTTTACCTCTTCTCCTCATGATTCATCAACAAACACACATTATTCAAACAACGCTTAAAACATGAAATAGTACACAATATGATACATCGGTCTTTCTCGGCCCAGATCAGTACTGGAAATAAGGCTTGAGGAATTGACCATTAACAGGGGCATCCAGCAAATCCCCCTGCAAATTCTCCAACCTAAAAGTATTGTTTCCACCTTGCTCTGCAATTTTGAAAGGGCCAAACCAAAGGGGATCGAATTTTCCGTGCTTCCCTTTATCTGCCCTTCGAATGTCCCATCTGAGCACCAGATCTCCTACCTGTAATTTTCTGTCTTTGGCATGTTGGTCAAAAAGATCCTTCATTTTCTCCTGATATTCGATCAGCTTCTGACTCACCTGATTTCATGTTTCTTCTAACTCCACCAACTGATTAATCCTCCTAGTTACATCGTTAGGCTCCTCTTGAATTTCTTGCATGAACCGAGCTACCGGTAAAGCCAATTGCACAGGAAAAACTGCTGCTCTCCCGTAAACTAATTCGTATGGGGACTTCCCAGTTGCCCTCTTGCTAGTAATTCGGTTTGCCCACAGAGCGAATTTCAGCTGAGAAACCCAATTCTTATGATTCTCGTTGATAGTCTTCTTTAGTGCTTGGACCAGAGTTTTATTTGAAGACTCTGCAAGGCCATTCCCTTGGGGGTAGTAAGCCGTAGAGTGACCCAGTGCAATATTATACTGCTGGCAAAAGTTGACAAATTTTGTGGATTTAAAGGCTTGTGTGTTGTCAGTTACTATCTTAGCAGGACAACCAAATCTGGATATGATATGCTCCTCCATGAATTTTATTACCACAACGTCAGTTGCATTCCTAGCAGGTATAGCTTCCACCCATTTTGTAAAGTAATCTATGGTGGTTAAGATCCTTTTATGCTGTCCACTTGAAGGGGGGTATATTTCTCCTATGAAGTCAATTCCCCACTGCTAGAAGGGCTCATCTACGTGGACCGGTATCATGGGGAGGGGTGCTAGTTTCTGTCTCTCAGCAAATCTCTGGCACTTCTCACAGGCTCTAACTCGGGTAAACACATCTCCAAATAGTTTAGGCCAGAAAAAACCAGCTTTTAGAATCTTGTGAGCCGTAGCTCTCCAATTGTAATGGCCCCCGCAGATCCCTTCATGAAACTCAGCCATTATACCTTCTACCTCTTCTTCCATAAGACACAGGAGTAGAATACCAGAAGGATATCGCCAATACAACCGACCATTTGCAATGACATACTTTTGCGACCTCAACCTCAGTGATCTGTACTTGGTTTTGTCACAACTGGGTGGGCAACTGAGGGTTAGAAGATATTATACCACCTCTTTGTACCACAGACTGATGAGGTACTTCATATGTATCTTCTGGGAGGCTATTTCTATTCTCTATGCTTCCTCCTTTCCCCCAGAGTCTTTGTTTTCTATCATAGACAAATTGATGCCCAGGGCCTGACAGTTTGATTTAGACAGGATCTTGGCTAAACCTTGCCCCTTGATTAATTTGGTAGGACGAATATCTAACTCATATTCCTGTATTTTGGCTATCCATTTTCCTCTTTTTCCTTCACTGTCCCCCTGGATAAGAATGTCTTTAACAGCTGCTGTAGGAAAAAATTCGGTGACATGGGATTGCAAAACATACATACGGAAAGCTTTGAGGGATTTCACCAGAGCGTACGCTTGCTTCTCCAATATGTTATATTTCAGTTCAGCATCCCGAAGCACCTGACTGAAGAAGGCAATAGGTTGTTCATACCCCTCTTCGTTTTTCTGCAACAAAACTCTAGCTACTGTATGAGGGGATGCAAAGGAGAAGATCATAAACAGTTTGGCATAATCTGGCTCGGCTAGCACAGGGGCTTCAACAAATGCATTTTTAATTCTGGCAAAGGCTTCTCTTGACTCTGGTTAACATTTCACATCATTATTCCTTTTTAGCATATCACTTATGTGCCTAACTATCTCAGCATAGTTAGGGATGAATCTCCTTAGGAATTTTATACAACCTAGGAACACCTGAACTTCCTTTTTGTTTCTGGGCAGGGAAATACCGTTTATAATTTCCACTCTCTTGGGGTCAATCTTCACTCCATCTCTGGTAACTATATGCCCCAAGAGCTTTCCCTCTTCCAGTGCAAATAAATATTTCTGTGGGTTAAGGGAGAGGCCATAATTTCTACACTTCTCGAAGGTTCTGCGCAGGTGTTCTATGTGCTCTGCATCATCCTTTGAGAACACAGTAATGTCGTCCAGGTATACCACCACAAACTAGTCCTGTTCTCTAATAAAAGCAATATCCATGGCCCTCTGAAAAGTGGCCCCTGCGTTAATCAGCCCAAAAGGCATCCTGGCATACATAAACGTTCCCCAGGGAGTGGTGAAGGCCGTCTTCTTTTGATCCTCTGGCAGTATAGCCACCTGATTGTACCCAGAAAATCCATCCATCATCGACATTCGGGATGCTCCTACCACTTTCTGCAAGATGTGGTCCATCTTTGGCAATGGATAGTTATCCTTTAAGGACGCTCTGTTCAGATTCCTAAAGTCAACACATAACCTTATTTCTCCATTCTTCTTCCTTATCGGGACTAAGTTTTCCACCCACTCAGAATACCTCAATGGTATAATGATTTTAGCCTTTAGCAGTTTCTTAATTTCTTTCTCAATAGAAGGTAACAATAGGGGATTGATCTGTCTGAGCTTCTGCTTATGTGGTTTTGAATCTCCCTTCAGTGGAATCTTATGCTGCATAATGCTGACATCGAAGGTTTTTAGGTCTTGATAGGACCAGACAAACACATCTTTATAGGACTGAAATAACTTTCGATACAGCTGTTTGTATTCTTCCGGGACCTTCTTAGACAACTTCACGATTTTGGAGTCAGCCTCAGTGCCAAGATTCAGATATTCTACCTGGTTCTCCTCCACCACTTTGTTCGGCTGTAGTGGAACATCATTCTTGTTAAAGAGCCTTTCTAAGGGCACTAGTCCTCGAGGAATGACATTCCCTTTCAACTGCAGAAACTTGTGGCCAGCTACCTTCTCTTCCCACTTGTCTCCAGAAGCATCATCGACCTCTTCCTCTTCACCAATATCAATCTCCATGTTGGAAAATTCCCCAACCATTTCCAAAAATCTCTTCACCTACTCTTCGTCTTCGAATAATTGCCAGTGTTTGATATTGTCTGGGACTGATGGCCGATATCGCACTTTGATCTCATATCTCAACAGAGGATTCTGAGGTGGACGAAAAGTACTGGCGGCCACTGCCAGGGAGTCTACCATTCTATTTTTCTCCCAAGGCATGAAATGGATATTAAATTCCAAGAATAAGTTCTCCACCAGATCGCACACTTCGTTCCTATAGGCCCTCAGCCTAGGATGCTTAGCTTGGCACTAATTTCTCACCTGCCTGACTACTAGTTCTGAATCTCCCAGAACTTTTAAACTTTGTATGTTCATACTCCTAGCTGTCTGCAACCCTAGTAGGAGTGCTTCATATTCGGCCACGTTATTTGTGGCTTCATACTCCAGCTTGAAAGATAGAGGCACCCATCTACCTGCAGGCGAAATCAATAACACCCCGGCTCCATTTCCTTCCCTAGAATTAGCCCCATCAAAGTGAAGTGTCCAGATTTCTGATTCAGGACTTTCTATGAACTGTTCTGTCTTGATCTGGAAAAATGATGGTTCATGTGTGTACTCCTGATCTTCCTCCAGCATTAGACATGAGAAATCCCCCTCCCTGCTATAAACCGGAGAATTAACTGAATCATCTGCCTTGGTGACTGTCTTGACAAATCTGGTTTCCCGATACAGCCTCCTCTCTTGACCACCAAATACAGGGATAATGGCATAGGTCAGATCCATCTTGATCGATCCACCAATTTTGGTCCCCCAAGATCTTGACAGTAACATGCCAAAGCGAGCTGGGATGTCAGCCACCACTATATCCATCACTACACTTTTTGCTGGGATCTGAGCCAGGTTGACCACCAAATATTTTATCATGCCTAGGAACTTAACTCTTTTGGAGTCAAATGAGTAAAGGTCTTTGTATGGGTGAGTGATATTTAGTCCTAGTTGCTCCATGATCGAGAGGGGTAGAATATTATGAGAGGCTCCTGAGTCAAACATGCAGTTATGCAGCAGCAAGTCATGTATTACCAAAGACACATAAAAGGGAGGGGTGGTAGCATCTAACTCTTCGACATGTGGGCCAAAAACCACCATAGGTCTTTCCTCCTGAAGGTTAAGACTATCTGGGATGTTTATTACTTCTAGAGGGAGCATAAATGAAGTGACCTGGGACTGATATGCAGGCTGTTTTAACAACTCGGTCAAGGGGACTGTGATTTTCATTTTCTCAAGCTCCTTCTGTAGATTGAAAGCAGAGGACTTATCTACTAACACTTCTTTTGGTTCTTTATCTTTGGAGTCTTTGTTCTGAGGGGAAGTTTTGACTTCTTTTAAGATCGGCTTGACACTAAGAGGTGTAGACACTTGTGAAGATGAAGGTAATTGATCAGCAGATTGTAAATATTGGCTAAGGGGCCTCTTACCTTTGTCCGGGATCTTTTGAGGAGTTGCCTCCCTCTGTGCAGGTGCCTCTTCCTGTGGTGTGTCCTCCTCCTGATCCTAAGTATGGGTTCTCTTTCTGGAGGACCTGAGATCATATCTTCTATTGAACTGCGCTTGCATGAAATCAATGAACTGCTTGCAATACTCATCAATCTCGGGATCTTCAGTGTCTTAATTATCTTTCACTTCTGTGTGTGCCACCTCCACTTCTTCACTTCCATGTACCAGACATTCAACATCATCATTGTTTGAGAAAGCGAGGTATGCCTCCTCTTGCTCGTAAGCATTGTCTTCAGTAGAACCCTCTACCTGCCCTTCCAAGTATAGAGGATGTGGCACTTGATATTGTTGCTCCTTCTGTCCCCTTTGCATTATTTGCAAGAGCGGTTTTCTGTATTGAGGGTTAAAGCCTCTGTTTGGAGAATTTTGGAAATTCTTGGAGGATGAATTCTTGGCCTCCATTTCAATTTTCACCAATTTTCTCGAGAGATTCTTGATCATCTTGTTCATCTCCTCAATCCTGTCATTAGCTGAATCTCTATCTTGGCTCGAGGTGGATACCTATTCCTTTCCCCTCCTTCTCGTATCCTACTCAGATCTACCCTTGGATTTACCATTGGAGGCAAAGTTTGCCTCAAGCTCCAGTGCATCAATCTGAGCATCATCCAGAGTGGCTGGCTTTCTTTCTCTCAGAGAGAAGCCAAATTCTGAGTCAAAAGCTACAATGAACACAACCTTGGCAGCGGTCTGGTGCGGTTTCATTTCGGTGGGTAGGCTCAGGTATAGCTTGTTAAATCTCTTAATAAACTCGGCCACCCCTTCATTGTGTCTTTTCTTGAGTGTATTAAACTCAGTTAGACAATGTCCGTGGTATTTATTCTCCCCCCATTTCTTGAGAAAAGTGTCTTCCATTGCTTCCCATGTGTTTATGGAACGGTCTCCCAACGTCTTGAACCATTTTCTGGCTTCACCATCTACGGATTGCACAAATAGTCTTAGGACTACGTTCAGATGTTCTACATTAAAGTTTTCTGCAAAAGCACAGAAGACCTCAAGGTGTTTTTGAGCATCAATCTCGTTTTCTCCATTGAAGCGGGGCAGGATCTTTAGATGGTCCTGCGACATATCATTTAGAATTGGAGGTAATGCCACGGGGGCATATTTATTTAGCAAGAATCCCGGAACGTTGGCCATTGGGGGAGGAGGTGGAGGTAACAAGAGGGTTTGGTGACCAAGTGGGGGAGGAGGTGGAAGTGAGGTGTGGATGATGATAGGAATATAGTGAACAGCAGCTTGGGAGGATGGAGACAATGGTGGAGTATTAACAACATATATTTCCGTGACCTCTTTAACTTCTTCAGCCTCTGGAGTAGGGTGAAATGTATAACGGGTGGTATCTGTTGACTTGGCCTCGTCCTTAACTGGGATGTTTCGAGGGTAAATAGTCTGAGTAATAACCGGTTTCACCCAGAGCGGAGTCAGAATCTTGCAACTGGGAAACCTGAGAAGAGGAAGAAGGAAAGTCTTCCAAAGAAAATTGTGGGATCTCAGTATGAACAAATTGTCTCTCCCTCCAACCTCTTCTATGTAAAATTCTCTCTAGGTCAGACACAGAGGGTGTCTTTGGCTGAGACGTATCTGACCTAAGGTGTGGCTTCCGAGGAGCCAGGACTGCAATTAGATTTTTCTGAAGAATGAATGTGGAGTCGCCAAGGTGAGGGATCTAAAACTCTTAAATCTCCATGCTCACCTAGTTGAAGAGTGAAACAGGGTTTTTTGGAGGCCCAGGGATTTCAATTTTTCATCAACTTAGCTCCCCGGCAACGACACCAAAAAGATGTTGTCAATCCTAGAGACAACCTTGAGTTGTGAAAGACCAGTGCCTAGGACATCTTAAGCAGAAGAGAGCAAAAGTAATATATTATAACGGGGATACCTAGCAGGACAGAGCTCTCATGCCATTCATTTATAAACAAGAAGTTCAGCTTGAATGGGACCAAGACTTTCAGAATTTTGATGCATGAAAAAGGTATACTGCAGAAACAAGATGTAAAAATCTCTCACAAAGGCATCAGACAAGGCAAAGGGAGTTCACGGTAAAGAGGGCCAGTTCAACGATACTTCAAAAAGAATAGTAATCTGCAGATGTACACAGTGTAAGAAGGGATAAGAGAATATCAGATGTTGTATAGATAATATCCGGACACACATATCACCATGTAATGGGCTTATCTATTTAAGAATCCATTCACAATAATAGCGTATTCCAAAATAACATCACACTGAAACCAATATAGCAGAAGTATGGATGCTGTGATAATGGAACAATATATCATGCATGAGCTATATTTAAAGCGCTAGATTGATTCTAACATGAGTATCAACTAGGATAAATTCACATTAAAAACAATGAGCTGCTCACATTCCAAAACATGATACAAGAAAAGCGGATGAAACAAGATGAAAAATTAATCGACACATAAAGGAGAAGTTACGTTCTATTAGATATCAAATACTAGAATCCTCCTTACAGATAAAACTTCTTTTCATTGAAACCCAACGGGCTCTAAACCTTCATGCAACAGTTAAAAAAACATGCATACAAAATCCTTTTACAGCATAATTTTCTGATAAAATCTGGAACCCTGTGTTCTCTGTTGTTCTTGTTTATATAGGAACCTCTATACATGAGCGAGAAGATATTTTGGGAAAATATCTTCCTCGCATGCTAAGAATTTTTTAGAAGTCCCTGTCAAAGTAACAAAAATCATGATGAGGAATAAAAACCTCTCATCCTTTGCTGTTAGGCGCTCGGCCATTTTAAAACCAAAATTGTATAACAGTCTGAGTAAAAGTAAATTGCTGTGGTGAAATATAAATTCCACCTGAAACTTGAAAAAGACTAACTAAGGTAAACAAAAGTAAAAATTCCGCGAGGGCTGAATCATGAAATAACAATGCATCATTTGTGAGAAGAGGTCGAGGCTGTTGCTGATACTGGTGGCGGCGCATTTGCGGATGAACTGG
Organism: Pinus albicaulis; assembly: GCA_034641835.2. Classification (NCBI taxonomy): domain Eukaryota; kingdom Viridiplantae; phylum Streptophyta; class Pinopsida; order Pinales; family Pinaceae; genus Pinus; species Pinus albicaulis. Next base: position 1,216,349,220 of record CM076574.1, read on the forward strand.
AAATTTGGCTGACAAACTGGGCACATCTTTGTTGACTGTCCGCGGCAGGCTCGGGCATCGCTGCAAATCCTTCTACTCTGATGAAGGCCTCGATGAGATCACTTGGATTTGCCTTGGTAGGAACTTTATGTTTTAACAAGTGAAGGAGGGAAAACTGTGGGCAGAGTGATGCAACCATGGTTTCGGCTTTGAGCTGGGTGGCTTTATCTGACAGGACATCTGTCCAGTCCTTTTCTTGCTTTAGGCATGCTTCATATTCCGGTAATGGTCGCAACATGGAAGGGGTGGTGGAGTCCCAGCACGTCGGAAGCCCTGCTGTCGTAATCTTGGTCCAAACCGCATCAAACCGGTCCACGTTGTATACCAACTACTGCAAGGCCTTCGAAGCCACGACGCGAGCCGATTCCTTATCAATTATTTTCTGGCATTCCAAGGCTTCCTTATGCTGGCTGACTATGCCATGCTACTTGGCCTCGTTAACTCTCATCCCTTTCAAGAATGACACATACTCCCTCGCGCGCTGAGCTTTGTTGACCAAATCGAGATCCCCTTCCTGAAATCTCCTCCTGAGATAGAGTACTGAGGATTTCATCTCCTCGATGACTTTTAGAAACTCCCATTGCTCTGTTACGGCTGAAATGATCTCGGACCAAATAATCTTTCTACCATCCCTGAGAGTGAGGTTACCTTTCAGGCGTGCGTTGAGATCATTTATGGTCTTCTGCTGGTCGGCCCTTGTTTTCTTTTCTTGTTCTATCTCTTTCTGCAATGCTTCTATGCTTGTAGTATTCTCTGACAGGGATTTTTCCAAATCTGTGATCCTTTGCCTTGCAGTGGAAGCCTGCTTCTCCAGTATATCATTTGCAGCTTTCGCTACGTCCAACTTCTCTGAAAGTGAACTCGTCTCAGGTGGTTTTATAGCGGGCGCGCAGCTGTGCGTGTCCCAAGTGTTCTGTAGCTCTGAAAACCTACTCTGGAGGGTAGCGATTGTTCCTGCCAATTTCTCCTTTTCTTCTCTTTCTCTTGACAATGTGCCGGCCAATTCCATTTTTTCCTTCTCTACTTGCGCCAACTCGGCTGTCTGCACATGCTGGGAGACTAGCATGCGCGCTCTGCTTTTCAATGAGGCAACTTCCTTCTATAATTAGTCTATTAAAAAGCCTTGTGGGTTTGATTCCCCAGTCTCTTTCCCTTTGATCTGATACCGGAGACCACGTATTTGATTTGCCTGGGCGTGGGTACTTGCCTGCTCATTCTTCAGGGTAATCCTCACCTGTTCATGATTTTTCTCGAGTTTTATCAGTGCGATGGTAACCCGCATTACCTCGTCTTTCAGCATATCACCTACGACCTGAAACAGGTTACACATATCAGTTGCTGGCACCTTAGTCATGTCAATTGCATGCTGGAGTACCTGGTAGCTAGTGGCACCTGTATCGAGGTCCAAAAGGGCTTCAGCCATGGACAATACCAGGTGTTCAGTATCCACGTTCATGGTGGCGGAAATTCTGGTGTGATACTTTTCTACATACCCCTCCAGCTCAACTTTGTACTTATCTCTGATTATCCTGTTCTTCTTGATCCTTTCGGCTGCTACTGGTGAAGTATAGTCTCCCATGGCCTGTGAAACCTCAGTGAAGTCGGAGGAGGTGGTGCTGTCTCTCAACACTTTTATTCCGGCCTTGCTGCTGTCAAGTTGCGCATATGGTGTGAATGGTTCAAGCAGCTGTTCTTCCCCTATCACTTCAGCCTCACTTGAGACTATTTTCTACTTTTTGCGAGTAGGAGAACTCGCTCCTGAAGGACCCACTTCTTCTTCTTGGCCTTTATGGATGTCTTCCTCTTCCCCTGTGGCAGATGAATCTATTTCCATCTGCGAAATCAAAGGCCAAATTTCCATGTTAGCCTTCCACTCTATAAACGGTCTTGATTCATGAACATAAGGGGTGGACCGGTTCCTCTTTCTTCTGTTTGAAATAATCTCCCAAGGATCATAGGCCCAAGTATTCCTCTATCTTAGGTCCATGCCCTGCAAAAGATTTTCGACAATGGGAAGGGCGTGTCTTGAATTCACAATGAATGGGCCGATATGGGTAGGAAGCCTCAGTATGTAACCCTTCTTAGCAGGGACAAAGTGGATTTGGTCAGCCTTGAGGGCTTTCCGAATATACTCCAGAGCATAAACTCATCTAGCGGGAAACATGGGTAGCAGGTAAGGGGCGACCTCGGCTCCGTAGACCCGCATTTCAGTATAATTATCAGAGAGGTACCAATCCCCAGTGCTCTAGATTTTACCAGCTTGCAGCCAGTTCTTCATTTCAGGAAAAATCCTAGGTGATGGTGAATCATGAATGATGGTGTAAGCAATGGACATGAAATCATTTAGGAAACTTGAATAACCCACCCCTTTTGTTAATTGGCGCACTGCAAAGTTCCAGTCAAAAATAGTTCGGGGTTGATAATTGACCTCGTACACCATATCTAAACCCAAACCTTTGAACCTATCAGCATGATGGTACAAGAAAAGATAGAACACTATTGAACAGAAACAAAAGTGACTGGTTTCTGAAAGCTCTCGGAACTGGGTGTGAATGTTGGCAGACAAGTAACCCGGGATATCCAGGACGACCCCCTTCTGAGACATTAACCACAGAAAGAAAACACATACTTTGGAAGTTTCCCCCAACCCGCCTATACCTAAAAGACCCGCAATGAGAGTGAGGATGGGTTTCACTTCTTCCATAAACAGGCTTAATGGGAGAAGTTCCGCACCGGGAAGGGAAGTAGCTTGGTTGCTGGTAATAGAAGCAATGAAGCTTTTCTGATGCTCCCATGGAAATTTGGTAAACTGGGAGGTTAAAGCTTCTTCTCTGAAAGTAGTGTAGGTGGCACTGGTGGGAAAACGGAGGGCTTGCCGGATGATGTCGGGCGAAAGGGAGAAAATCTTGTTCCCTTGAGCAGAGGTAAACGTGCCTCGGTTCTCATCGTAGGCGTCTCTGAGTCAGTAGATAAACTCGACCACCGGGAAGATTGGGGGGGTAATATGATGGTAAAAGCCTGATACGACCACCCGATATCGATCCCTATTATGGACATGTCGTGAAAAAAGTTCAGGTCTTATACTACTAATGGGGAAAGGGTATTGGTGATCGCAGATTCCAGCTTGCTAGTCAATGAAAGGCTTGAACCCAGGAGGGTTTCTGGCTTCTCGGACCTGGGGGGTCTCTAGTTTGTTTTTCTTGGGTGTGACCCTTCCCATGATTGACATATGCAATCTGAAAAGAAAAACAAAAGGAAAACAGAGGGAATGTAAGGGACGGAGTACCTGCACAGTAGGTAGATTTTCTTGGGAAAGCGATGCAGAGGGTAGTCTGGTGATGATTGGGTAGACCTGGTACTTGTTCCCGCTTGGTATATACCGTAACTAAAAGACCTGAGACTTTTACCGCAATAAAATATGGGAAAATGCTGTCTAAGACTGGTAATTCTGAGGCGAAAAGGGCGTAGAGGTGAAATAAGCAGGGTAAGTGTCGTAAGGACACTGACAGTGGGGCACGCGACATGTTGGGATTGGGCGTTAGTTGGGGACAGGTGAACACCTCGTGCCAGTTTTAATACTGGTACGGGCCTCAGTACCAGCTCATCTAAACACTTACCTTACCTCTTTGCTGCATGCGCCATATGATTCCTGAAACATATCATTCCCAAAGCGATTTAAATACATAACCTACTAGTTGTAAGGGCCCACATTGCGTGCCGCCACGTCACCGTAACTCTGCGCCTTGCTCTTGCCACTTCATTATGACCTTGGGCCCCCATCATGTCACGTTATTGAAATTCCGCGAGGGTATGGGTCTCTTCCCTCTCTTGCTGCTCGACCCCCGCGGAAATTCCCACCTGCAGCATTCCCTTGTATGCATATTCGTAAGGCGGCAATTCTTTTAATATATTTGTTCTGCGCTCTTCGTACCACATAATTGCATTTTTTGTATTTCCGCTACCTTTTTTACTTTATACCTCTGCCTTTTCATATTACTTCCCCCTCTAGCTTTTAGGCACGTGACTTCTCTTACCTTGCTTCACTTCGACCAACTCTTCAAGTATTTCACCATTTGATATAAAGTTTGATGCATGACTTATCAACATTCAATAAATCAATGACTTATACTATATGGTGATCAACATGTGGAAACCCATAAAGGGAGAAAACCACATCTTATTATTGTTGTGATGTAAAGGCAAGCTCCAACTCCCTCTCACCACTGGTTTTCTGTAAGAACCAACCTACAGGAGGCTCCAACCTCAAATTCTGCAAACTAAAACTTGCAAGTAAGCTTTGATTCCCTCCTTTTCATAAGAGAAACATTTGCTGATTTACCTTGAATATCAACTCTGTTCTGTACCTTTGATTGATTTTCTTATTGTACTCCAATCTTCATATTTGATTGATTATTTCTTTTTCTTCAATTCTGCATTCTCTTCTCTTTTATCAATTTACTCAGAGAAATGTATCCATTTCAACTTTACAATGGGTTTTTTTCTTTCACCGGAGACTTTCCAATTACATCACAAACAATGTAAACAGTTAAAAACTTTACATTCAATTACAGTACAAAATTTTTAACAACACTGCTCTCTCTCTGTCTTCCTCTCTCATTCATCAACAACCATGCCTCTCTTTTTCGGTTCACTATATACATTTTCCCTGTTCATTACAGTTGCATAACTGCTGCCTATACAACTTTCTTTTTAATCCAACATAAATAACTCTCAGCAATATTATAAATTTTTTTTTAATAAACCTTGGATTTTAATTACTGAACAACCAACGTTGACCTTTAAAAGCTCTAGGTCCCACAACTTTATAAATTCTAAACTCTTCTGCTCTAATCGCCGATGCGATTGGGTGAGGGTCCCACAGTATAAAACTTTGTTTGTATTAGGCCCAAGCTATAGAGTACTTCACATATATGTATCTATATACATATATACTTTGAACCTTTGTTTAAAGGTGCTACCCATATATAAAGCGCTGCATATAGGTATGTATGTATACTTTTCCACTTTGGTCTTTAATGTATCCACCAGCTGGGGTAATGATTCTCGGAATTTTATGTGGGGTCCCACTTGCGTATTAATTTTGGTTATATCCAAGCATTTACATAAGGTTTTCGGTCATCCACCTTATACACTCACATACCAACTCATTTTCAGCATACATGTATGAAGTCAACCTTGTACATTCAATTTTACAACTCGACCCTGGTTCAATCCAAACTCAATGCTCGACATGTACATATATTAACCCATATATCACACAATTCATATTGCACCGACTTCGCATATTCAACCATTATATGTGCCCTCGGCTAAAATCGAAACCATAGTTTGAACAGTCTCGATCAATATAAACTAGAACTGGGCCCTGCACTAACGACCCTTCCACATCCAACGACGGACAGCACATAGCCTTGTTCCATACAATCCGACGGATATTGCTCGAGTTAACTGCACAAACTTTAACTCGCGATGAGGGGTGGTTTTCCAAAATCACTCAGGGACATGTGTCGCCCAGCGTATGGAATCACGCTGATTTTCTAATTACCGCTTTCCCGACGAAGGCGGTACGATCAAAACCGGAAACCCACCTTTACTGTTCACTCCAATCACGGTTCCACTGCTTTCTCCCTTAGGGTTTCATCGCACTTATATATATATATGAACTCTGCCTTTCATGTGAAATTCCTCAACATAGTTTAATTAACAAACACCACTTCCATTGTTTATTTATATGATTCCGCTTACCCCTGACTGTTCGAAATTACAATTAATGCACAACATATTCAATATTGTCAGCTTCTACAGTGGTTCCTCTATAATTTCCAGCCACTTCTGATTGCCTTCACCATAGGCAAACAACTTTGACACTAAATTGACACTTCCACAGTTCAGTGGTTTCAACTCCGGATTCTTATTCAGTTATGCCTTAACTACAATAGGGGCTCATATTATGCATTGCCGAATACAACATCAACATAAGTGTCGATTCTTTCAATAACCCACAGAACGCAATTCACCCCGATTACAGATATTATTTGCACATTATTTCACCATTTCTTCTTGACAGTCAAAGCCCATTTACACAGATTTCAGAACCGATTCCTCATTTATACATACAGGTTTAATTACAAACCCTTTATGCATTCAAAACCAGAGTATCATCCAAAAACCCTATCACAGAGTCTTATTCATACATTCCCACACAAACTCATTTCAATCGCTTATTGAACCTCTCAATTCACTGCCTTTGCTTCCTCTGCTCCTTGACTGATGTTGCTCCTTACTTCTATTTTTGCTGCCTCTGCTACCTCTCTGCTGCCTCTGTTCCCTTTCTTCTACTTTGCCTTATTGTTGGTTCAGGTGTTGTGCCTTTGTGCTCCTTTTCCATCAATGAAAAAATTTCCAACACATGACTCTATCAACAAACTGGAAAAACTGTCGGATTGGGAACGAGTATGGTCAGATCTAGTGCAGGAGGAGTTTAGGTGGAAAACCAGAGATGGCTCTTCATCAAAGAATGATGATGAAGAGGATTATGCTTTGGCTGCCAAGGCAAGGAAAGGTAAGGGGAATAAATTCCATTCAAAATCTAAGTCTAAAGGAAAGAAACTAGATTTGTCCAAAGTGAAGTGTTTTCACTGTCACAAACATGGGCATCTCGCCATTAACTGCCCACAGAAGAAGAAGAACAAGAAGGCTGCTGGAGCTGTAGCTGGTGAGGCCTTTGCCTCGCAATTTGAACTTTATTTCTCTTTGATTGCATGCTTGGTATCAAGCACAATGGGATCGGTGTGGTATCTTGATAGTGGTTCTTCCTTCCACATGACGGGAGATAAATATTTTTTTAGTGACTTGGAGGAGAAAGATCTCTAGATGCATATAGAGATGGGCGACGATGGACGATATAGTGTGATCAGAATTGGTACCATTACCTTTGAGAGGGAGTTAGGTAAAATATTTAAATTGAAAGATGTTATGCATGTTCCAGATCTGAAGAAAAACTTGGCCTCAGTCATGATGTTGGAGGACAGAGGCTATGATGTTGTTTTTAGTGATGGAAAATATTTCCTATGACATAAAACAATGGTTCAAGCCAAGAGGATAGGGATTCGAGTCAATAATCTCTATAAACTGGAGGTAGGAGGCTGCACTTCCATGATGGGAAATGCGGAAAAAGTGGTGAGCCAGGATGAGGGCGAATTATGGCATTAGCGATTGGGCCATCTTCATCATGGAGCCTTGAAATTCATGCAACAAATACCTACTAGACTTCCAATGGGAACACTTTCTCAGTTAGATCATTGCAAGGGTTGCACCATGGGGAAGCATGTAAATTCCACCTTTCATGAACAGGAGAACCATGCTTCGGTGATCCTGGGGAGAGTTCACACAGACGTGTGTGGACCATTCTCGACTGCTTCAACAAAAAAACAAAGGTATTATGTTATTTTTGTTGATGAATTTTATCGTAAATGTTGGATCTTCTTCATGCATAAGAAGGATCAAACATTCTCAAAGTTCTATGAGTTTAAGACATTGGTTGAGAAAGATTCGGGGAATCAAGTGAAGGCTCTACAGAGTGATAATTGTAGAGAATACATCTCGAACGAATTCAAAGACTTCTGTAGCAAAGAAATAATTCGAAGATATCTCATAGCACCTCCTAACCCACAGAAAAATGGGGTTGTGGAGAGGAAGAACAGAATGATCATGGGTGCGGCATGAGAATGCTGCAAGGTTAGGGCCTACCAATGCATTTGTGGGCGGAAGTATGAAACAATATGGTTTATGTGCAAGACCATTGTACTCATAGAGTACTTGGCATGAATAGAACTGAAGAATATTTTAATGGTAAGAAACCAAATGTTTCTCACTTTAAGATTTTTGGCTCATCTGTTTATGTGCATGTGACCTAGAACACCAGGAAGAAGCTAGAGCTGATTGCTGAAGTTGGGATATTTGTGTGGTACACAGAAACAACCCATAATTATCGTGTGTATTTTCCTAACAGTAAGATGACTGTTACGCGATGGGATATAAAATTCGATAAGGGGAAAGCCATGCGGTTGTTGCTTGAGAGGGAGATGGACTTGCATGCGGAGGAGGAACTTTTGGTTCCCAAAGATGAGTCTCTAGATGTGGATAAACCATAGGAGGAGGTTCATGGAGTGGAGGAGTCCACTCATGCAGAGCCAAACATCAGAATTGGCAGAAGGCATACCAGAGAAGCTGAGGGGCTAAAACTTGATGCGACATAGAATGTAGGAGTCCCTACTTCACAGCGTAGAAAAAGACAGACTCCTGACCGATTCACTAGATACATGGCTCTTATGAGAAAATGTATTGTGAATTAGCCATCTTCCTTTCAGGAAGTAGTGTAGGAGCCCACATGGGTAGATGCAATGGCGGAGGAGTATGACTCCATTGTTAGAAACAGTGCTTGGGAAATTGTTCCAAGGTCAGTTGATAAATTAGTGGTAGGTTCAAGATGGATCTACAAGGTAAATCTAGCTGCTGATGGGAGTGTTGAGAAATACAAGGCCAGATTTGTGGCCCGGGGCTTCTCACAGATCGAGGGGATTGATTATGAAGAAACCTTTGCACTTGTCGCACGACATTCTTCCATAAGGACCATCCTTTCTCTCTCAGCGCAGATGGGTTGGCACATTCATCATATGGATGTGAAGACTGTGTTCCTCAATGGGATCACTGAGGAAGAAGTGTACATTGAGCAACCTGAAGGATTTGAGATCTTCAGCAGTGAGTCGCATGTGTGCAGAATCAAAAGAGTGTTGTATGGGCTAAAGAAAGCACCCCATGCTTGGTACACTCAGATCGATAACTATTTCACTAGACTTGGCTTCACCAAGAGTGAGGTGGATGCAAACCTATACCAAATTGTTGTGGAGGGTAAGCTTTTAATAATCGTTCTTTATGTTGATGATTTAATACTGACTGGTGATGAGCAACTGATACAATCATGTAAGGAGGACCTTTCAAAGGAGTTTTAGATGAAGGATATAGGCCTCCTTCATTATTTACTTGGATTGGAAATATCACAATGATATGGTAAATTTTTTGTGTCTCAAGGAAAGTATGCAAGGGAGATACTGGGTAAGTTTCACATGGAGGGTTGCAAACCCATGGATACTCCTCTTCTAGGAAACTGGAGGAAAGAGGATGCTACATCTGGAGAGGTAGTGGATGCTACTATCTATCGATAGTTGGTGGGTTTGCTAATGTATTTAGTGAATACAATACCAAACATATGCTATGCGGTGAACCAACTTAGTCAAGAGATGGTTAAGCCTACCAAGCTCTTTTGGAAGGCGGGAAAGCATGTCCTGAGATAACTGAGGGGCACATCTGAGTATGGCTTGTGGTACAAATAAACGGATGAGGTGAATTTGCATGTCTTCACGGATGCAGATTGAGCAGGCAGCCCAATTGACAGAAAAAGCACATCAAGAGGGGTCTTCAATATCGAATCTACAACTGTTTCTTGGTACAGTAGGAAACAGAGATTCGTGGCACTCAGTTTAGCAGAAGCAGAATACATGGCAGCAAGTCAAACTGCATGTGAGGCTATCTAGATGAGAAAGATCCTGGTTGGTTTGTTTGTTTCTCATTTAGATCCTACAATGATTCATTTTGATAATAAGAGTTGCATTAAACTCTTGATTAATCTTGTGTTTCATGATATATCTAAGAATATAGATACCCGGTATCATCATATTAGAGATTGTGTGCAATGGAAGATCATGTTGCTTCAGTACATTCCTATGGAAGATCAATATGCAGATATTCTGACGAAGGTGCTCACCAGGAGAAAATTTGAATACCATAGAGACACGATTGGGGTGAAGGATAATAGCTTTCTTGCTGAGAGGGAGTGTTAAGATTCAACAAGATGATGATCCTAGTGAAATTAAGCACCTATACTAGGTGGAGCCCATAGGCTATTTTTAGGTGTATTTCTATTTTTAGAATGGATGAACAAATTCTATTTATAGCGGAAGTCTATTTATAGATGTTGAGAAAATTCTATTTATAGATGATGTTCTATTTTTAGATGTATATGCAAAGTCTATTTATAGATCACATGTATATTTATAGATGCATGTAGACTATTATTATCCCTTAATAATAGTTGGACAATAAATATTAATATATTCTCATGGAGCACTTGAAATCAATTAACTGAAGTGGCAAACCAATTAGTTGAAGGAATTTCGAGTTCTAAGGTTGGTTGGTAGCACCTGCAAGTGGACTTGGTTGTAACTGAGTGATTCGAAGTTGTAACAGAGTTGGATGTGTAGTTATGTGAGTTGTAAAGTAGTTTAACTTAGTTAAGAAAGTTAAACTCAGTTGTGCTAGTTGTAATTGAAGATACACTAGTGAGAGATCAGTGAATTAAATATTAAATTAATTCACATGGAGTGATCTCACATGCAACTGAAGATTTACTACTGTTAACGACATGCATGTCAGATCCAGTGGAGACCCAGTTGAGAGGTAGGTGAAAGGGACAGTTGACTATCAGTTGTACTATATTGGATTGCATTCTTGCAAGCCAAACACACATTGGATATTCTCATGAGGATTGCACAGTCAAGGTGGGTATGATTGCATCAAATTGGTCTTTGTAATCAACTTGGATTGTGTAGTGGAGGCAGGTTGTTGTGAGGAAAAAAATTGGCTAAGGCATTTGCCAAATTTCTGCATGACAGTGTGAGACAATTGTATATTGCACTGAGAGCTCTTGGAGTAGAGTTTTGTATAATATTGTTTCATGATCCATGATATATACATAGTATATGATAGTGGGGTTTTTAGCTTTAAGCTTTCTCGGTAAACATCTCTGTTATGTGTGAATGATCTTTCTTCATGTGTTTGCAATTAGCGATCGTGTTTTAAATTTTCCCAAGAATTTTTGTAGAAGTGATTATGTATTTAATAGTGGCATATAATTGTTAGATCAAGAGAATCCAGGCAATACATAAATGTATTAAAATTTCTACAGTTTTTTCTAGATTGTTTTTCTAGATATGTTAGCTTGTCATGGCTGTGTTTGTAAATCATATGTTGCATTTTTAATTGTAAAATTAATGATGTGTTTTTCCATCACTTGTTAAGCAACAACGATATTTTTGCCTTGTTAAATCATGTGTTGCATTTCTTTAATGTAAAATTGATCAGGTGTTTGCCATCACTTCGAAATGTGATGATGATGTTTTTGGTCTTGTGCACAATGATAGCTGGGGTGTGATTTCCATTTGATGTAAACTTGACCAACGAGTATTTAAACTTGTGGCAAGTATGGAATGCTTAGGTCATAGTTTGTCATATTTGAGCATGTAATTTGCGAGAGACTGTACTACAAGTATGCAGAAGATGCAGGTGTCGGTTCATCGCTTATGGCTTCAAAGGACAAAGGTGAAGGAGAAGGAAGGGTGACCTTTTTTAGGACACTTGTGGTGCAGACATTGTACACAAAAATTGCAGATTATTGTTGATGATTTTGGAGGACCAAAAGCTCCTCAGTGGGGAGGAATGATCTAGATGGCTCTAGAGAGACACATAAGACAAAGAGGGTTGATGAAAGCTCAAAAATTAAAGTGTTTGGATTTCTCTCAAACCAGGTTCAACTTGGAGATTTTGTCTCCCTGATTGCAATGGTGGGAACGATGCATCAATCCGAGCTTGTATAAGAAATTTAGAGCAGTTTGAAGTTTTTTTAAGACAAGGGAAATGGGGCCCACAACATGCCACATGGAATCCAAGTAAGCACGTGGGACCCACATGGCAAGCCCCTCATTTTTTGACACATGGCGCTCCTCCATTGGCCCCTTGCCCCTACAGAAAAGACAAAACAAAATGATATGTAATTTCCCACATAAAAACAAAAAAATCATTAAAATAATAACTATATATTAAATATAGTTATTAAACAATAAAAATAAATTTAAATATGGCAAATTGTTATATAACAAAAATAATATTAAATATGGTTAAATTCCATACAAAACAAAACCTTCATTTTTTTTTTTTGGGAGTCGTTACGATATGGAGATACGAATTCCATATACTATATAGTTTGAAAAAACTATATTAAACCTAAAATTGGGTTTTAAAACAATATGTAGACTCAATGCGATTTGAAAAACCTCCCAACAACTACTACCTTAATATGATTATGCCAACCAATGTGCCAACCTCACACTTTGTCTTATTCATTCTCACACTTTATTATAAAATGTCATTCAAATGGTTCAAGGGAACCATGGAGAATGATGGAGAATACATGAGAGAAGAGGGCATAGGGAGGTCAATGGAGTCATGAGAAAAGAGAAGGCAGGCTAGACCAGTGCAGTATAGGCACGATTTTCGAGGCAAAGGATGGCACACAGTTCGAGGGAATCTTTTTGATGCCAAGGGAGTCTTTTGATCCCAAGGAGGTAAAATTTTCAGAATGTATTAAAATTTAGATGCATTTTGACCATAATTTCACATGGAACGCAATGGTGAGGTTGGATTCGCCTTTTGAGCAGTAGTTTTCCAGATTCCCCGTGGAGGAGAATCTTCAAGAATCTTGAGGGATTCTTTTAGATTCCTTTGAGGCCGAAATTCACCGGTGTTAGAATGAGGTCATCCTTATACTCATTCTTCTCATAATTTCGCAAGGATCTTAATGGTGAGATCAGATTCCTATTTTGTGTTGCAAATTTCGAGATTCCCTATGGAGCAACATCTTTGAGGAATCTAGGGGGAATCTAAAAGATTCCTTAGGGTTGAGATTTAGACAGTGTCAGAATTCAACAAATTGATAGTCAATCCTACACCTCTCGGTGACACGAGTTTAGCGGTGTAATCAAATTTTCCATCTTAGCCTTATGTTTTTTGTCACTTTTCAAAGTGGAGTTGTAGGCATCAACATTCAATGTGTGAGCAGTCGTTTTCAGGATATTCCATTCCACAAGAGTGATGGTACAACTAGATCCAATAGTTTATCATCCTTTTCTTTAGATAGCTCCATTACGTGAGGTATATGTAGTGTGATCATGTACTTCTTTTTATCTTTTCTATGAGAAGCATTGTGTTGTATAGATCCCTATTTGATTTTTGATGTGGGATCGTGTTTTGTTCTTGATGTGAGATGTAATTTCTATCATCAATTTGTTTTATGTTTGAGATCCCTTTGTTGCCATGTTGGTGAGATACTCATTGTCACATGTATGTTTGACTGAGATCCCTTTGTTGCCATGCTGGCAGGATACTAATAGTCATTATGTGTGAGTTATTTTCATACCATTAGGAGTCTTTTTTGTGAATGAGAGTTCCTGTAGTGGAACATCTCGTGGAGAGGTCCAAGCACTCCTGTGTGAGGGAATTTTCCTTGTATGACAGAGAAAATACCATCCATGTACATCATCACTCTTTCCAGCACTTAATGCAATGACCTACGCCATCTTGACACTGAAGCCTAGAGACGTAGTCCCTCCTGGACGAACTTTTTTATCAATATCTTATGTTGCTAATGCTTGTTATGTTCCTCATCTTTACAACATATATAGATGTTCATTTATGTTCATTAACGCTTTGATTAAATGCAATTCTAACACATCAACCGAAGTTAAAGGTCTTGGTAAAAATGGTATAAGGAATTTACCCAGATAAAAAATGTACCTAGATTGGCCTTGAGATGCTTATTTTACTCATTTGCTTATGTGGATAGGAGAGATATTATTACTTCTCCTAAAAATAGGGATTCGTTTGAGAATTTGCAGCCTGATATATTTCGGCCTTGTCACTATATTAGCCACAAAAAACCATTACTAGATCCAGTCCAAAAATCTTATTAAGGTGTTACACTTTTCCTTGGTTTAGATGTCATAGTGAGGAATATTTTACTTCAAGAATTCCAACAACGAGTGATCTTCTAGCCTCCTTCTACTGACATTAACTATGAAACCATGTTTGAAAATCAAGGTATTTTTATACTAATTTTGATTCTCCTTACTTGATAATTACTTGTGATATTTTCTTGCATTTTATTATTTCTTTTTACTTCTCCATCAAGAAATCATCAAAACATGAAGATCAAAAAAACACAAAGAACACAAGATTTAGGCTCCATGCCAGAGAAAAACCCCATAATTAGGGAAAACCCTGAAAATTATATTCTTATAGAATTAGATTTAAATGAGATTTCTAAGACCCAATGACCAAGACCAAGACTTCCACCAAGCACCAAGTCATCCCTCCAAAAGATATCCAAACAATAAAAAATCTACCAAAGTCAGCGAAGGTCAACCTCTTCAAAGTTTGCTCCAATCAAATCTTCAACCCTTAATTTAGGTCTGCAACTTTGTCCTGCAATTTGCATAGAAACCCTAGACTTTCACACATGTGGGCAGAAATAGGTTAGATTTCATATATATCTTCTTTCTTCGCTTGGTATTTCTTCTTGTTTCTTTGTCCTTTTCTCTTGATTTCTTCTTGTCTAGGTGAAGATCAAAATTTCTTATGATTGGTGTCGAAATGAGTCAAAGTATCTTCCCTTTCATAACCTTCTCAAGGGGTCAAATAAGCCTCTTCTAGGTCGACTTTCGCTGGAAGGGCTGACTTGGTCTTGGGAGTCCAAATTAACTTTATAAACTCAAAAATTATGTTTCTTTCTTAATATTTTTTTTGGAAATGGGTCTTTTACATATGATAATGATTCTTCAGACTGATGAAAACTATTTTCTTGACTTGATAAACCCTAGGAGCATGGAATGCATGCTTGATCAGGGGCTCAATTTTATGCTAAAAAATCAAAGTGCTTAGATTGGCTTGGAACTTGAATGACCATGTAGTGGTCGCCGTTTTGAATTTGCTATACTTCGTTTCACAAAAAATGGTTGTTTTATGCTCCTGGAAATGACTTTTGTCCGCTTTTCCATAAATGTGAATTTAAAAAAAATATATTGTCAGACACCCAGTCAGTAGTTTTTACTGATGACGTGGCATTCTGACTGTGTAGGGTCAAATATTGGTCAAATTTCTGCAATTGAATGGTGGGATTCCAATTGGCAGCTTGACACTGGTATGATTGGAGGGTGATGTTTCGAATTTTTATTGGTTTAATTCAAGGGCCAATTGGGTGACGACACATGGAAAGACCGGAGGTCGCCACATGCCCCCCCAAGTTCTATGGTGGTATAAAATTTTTGGGACAGGTCCGAGTGGAGGCATTGGGCTTCAACCTCGCGACCTCCCACCACACAACACAACACGTTACCGTCTCACCTACCAGAATTCCTTACAATTTATAGCCTTTAGGTTATATTTAAATTAAAATAAAAAATATGGCAGGGGTAAGGTGGGGGCCAACCTCCAAGGGCTAGTCCCCGGCCCATAGAACCTCAACATGTGACAATCGACGGAGCTCATAGTTAAGCGGAGTTTTAAAATCTCTAAACCATGATTTGTTAACCCTAATCAAGGTTTAATTATGTGCTTATCCATTAATTAAATGAAAATTAATTAAAGCATGGTTAGCGCTTAAATAGCGCTAATCCTCACTTAACAGTTAATTGACGGACCTCCAAATTCAAAAAAAACTGCCAGTTTTTGCTACAGTTAACTAGTTTAGGTCCAGATTTAGTGGAAAAAATTGAAGAGGCCATAACATTTCAATTTTCAACCAATTCAGGCTCAAAAAGAGGCTAGCTGACCATTTTGATCCATTATGGATTCATTGGAGCAGGTTACAGGAGAAAAGGTGCATTGTAAACAAGTCAATTTGAAAATTTGAGAATAATATAGAGGCCCAAGCCATGGAAGCTATACCAAGGAGATGTAGCCCAAGGGGGGTGAACTACTTCATCAAATAACTGTGTTAATGTTATGTATTGCGATGTTCTGTACTTATTTTGCTACTATTTAGCTCTTGTTTTTATGTTAAATTGACATGAAAAATACACATGAGACTTGATGATTTGCAAGAAACCTTAACCCCTTAAGCACACATAAGACATTGAATTTATAATCTGAATGAGTAATTATCATAACAAAACTAACATACTTTATTCATATTTTTTTTTGTATCAGAGATCAATTTCATTAGGTTTTGTTGTGAAAGAAGGGATCTAATTTTTTCCAAGTTTGTGTCATCCTTACAAGGTTAAAACTCAAAAGAGGAGAAGGGAAGCTTGTTGAGAGCTCTGCAGTTGGGTCAAGAGGAAGAAGGTAAAGGTTTCCTAAGTATTGAACACCAGCACATCCTTAATTTGAAGTTGATTCTTCAGTGAGCATATCTTATGAAGGAGAACCTATCATGACAGAAGATGAGAGGGCATTCAGGAAGTATTCTTTGATATGACTGATGTGGTTAAAGTCCTCTATGAGGAAATGAATGTAAGGATGCAAGGAGAGAGTTCAAGGCCTCCATGAGAGGGTTCACCAGGAGGAGTAGGCCATGGAGATGGAAAAAAACCACCATCCACTCCACCATCATCCTCACCACCATCTTCACCTTCCTCATCATCATCTTCCACTACCATAATGCTTCCATTTGTTCATACACATACTTACAAAGAAGATGGTAAATCACCTTTTCTTAAACTTTATGTTAAGTTTGAGCTTCCAATGTATAATGGTGAAGTGAATGAAGAGAAGTTGGATAATTGGATTCGTCAATTGGAGGTTTATTGCAGAATTTAGAACCTTCAAGAAGATGACATAAAGATTCAATTGGCTTCCTTGAGGATGGAGGGATCAAAACTTGTATGGTGGGAAGAAAATAAACAAGAGGAGATTAAGAAACATGGTAAGATCTCAATGTCTTGGTCAAATTTTATTTCTACCATTAAAATTCAATTCTATCCTCTAGCTTACATGCAAAAAGCTATTATGAGTTGGCAAAAGTTTAGACAATTGAAAGGTCAAAGTGTGTAAGATTATACTCATGAGTTTCGGAGAATAGCTCTTATGTTAGGATTTGATTTGCATAGCCAAGAAACTTTTCTGATGTACATAGGTGGATTGCATAGTTACCTGAAACATACCATCCTCATATTTAATCCCACTAGTTTAGATGAGGTTTGTGTATAAGCAACACACCTTGAGGCACGAGGGAAAAATGTACAAGATGAGGGTAAAAAGAAACCATTCAAGGGTGGTGAAAAAAGAAAGGGTTTCAAGGGAAAAAAGAAGAATAATGAATCCATTAAGAAATAAGGGGAGAAAACCACATGTACCCATTGTTCCAAAGAGGGTCACGAAGAATCCCACCGTTGGAAACTTCATCCAGAAATGAGGCCTATGAAATTCAAAAATAAGGGGAAACAAAAGACAACTGCTACCACACAACATGATCCTGGATCTGATTCACGAGATGAGACTAAAATTGTAGCCATGGTTACAAAGTGAAAATAAGCCATAACAAGTACTAGTTCCCCAAATTATCCAAATGAATATAAAGTTGTTTCATGTAAGAGTGATCTCAAAACATACAACAATTGACACACTATTTGATAGTGGGTCTCAAGCGAACTTAATATCTGAAGACTTAGTCAAGAATATGAATCTTGAAACCTTACCTCAATATAAGCCATACCCATTGGGTTGGATAACCAAAGATAAAAACTTACACGTTACAATAAAATGCATTTTCCGGTTTGAAATTACTGCAAATTTTATTGATGAAGTTGAGTTAGACGTTGTACTACTTGACATATCTGGAATTGTTTTGGGTAGCCCATATCTCTATGGCAAGAAAGCATTCCTCTATCGCCATGAGAAAAAGTACCACTTGTTCAAATATGGGGTGGAATATATTGTGAGACCTCATCACAAAAAGCTAAACCTCTCTTTGGTTAATGCTGGGCAAATGACAATACTAGTAAACTCAAGCAAAAATTTCGTGCTTCTTGTGATCGAACAAAAGAATGATAAGGATTTTGAATCTTTTGAAGGTTGTGATGATAGATTAAAATCTGATTTTTTTGATGTGGTAGGTCAGCATGGCAAGATTTTTCAAGAGCCAAAGGGGTTACCTCCCAAGAGGGGAATCCAACATGAGATATAGCTATAGCAGGATGGTCCACTCCCTAACATTGGCATGTATCACATGTCGATAATGGAAAGTATAGAAATCAAGAAGAAAAACCAAGAATTTTTGAACAAAGGTTCCATTCATCCATCTTCCTCGCCATGTGGTTCACCAATTGTATTGGTGCCCAAGAAGGATGGTACATGGTTCATGAGTGTGGATTTTCATGCACTCAACAAAATCAAGATAAATAATCGTTATCCGCTCCCAAGGATTTATGATTTTCTTGATCAATCGAGGTATGAAAATTATTTCACTAAGTTAGATTTAAGAAGTGGTTATCACCAAGTTAGAATAGCTGAAGAGGACATATGGAAGACCACATTTAAAACTAAAAAAGGATTGTTTGAGTGGCTTGTTATGCCGTTTGGTCTTTGCAATGCTCCAACTATTTTCATGAGAGTTATGAATGATGTATTAAGACCATTTCTAGATGATTTTGTCATTGTATAATTAGATGGTATTTTTATATTCAGCATGTTATCACCCCATAATTCTGAAGGCTGAAGACAGAACCACGGAAGGAAACATCAAACCGTTTTGGAATCTAGGACCTAGCCTTCCTAGATTCAGAGAGGGCTCTCTCTGTTAGATATAGATTTTTTTATAGGGAATTTTATGCTAGCTATTAGTGCATAGGGGTTTGTTTGAAGATTTTTTTGAGGCAACAGAAGGGGGCCATTGGGCTATGGAGTCAAACATGTGAAAAATGATTCAAATAGATGAATAACTAAGGTCAAGTGAAAATAGGCAAGCTATCCATTTCAATGGATCTTAACAACTTATGAAATGGAAAAGCGGAGGAGATTAAGGTTCAACAGAAATGCAGAGCAGACCGTCTCTGAATTCTACATTTCGGTCTCAAAGGAGAACATAATTTACTATTTCAAGACTGAGTAGGGTACCCCAGGGTAAATCCTACACAAAAATTTCTATCCGCAGTAAAGAAAAGAAAAAAGTATGTAAAACAGAAGAATCACAAATTACATGGGAGAAGCACTTCACCATAGATCATAACAGAATAATATGGAAAACAACATAATCCTTCATTCATCCACAAGAGAGTGGTTACAACTGAATGAGTCTATTACAATCATTTTTTTCCTTCTGCCCCCCCTTCATATTGCTAATGTATGTAGTATTTATATAAAAATCAGTCGGTTGATCTGTCTACTGCAGTGATTACATTCAAATAGAAATTGGACAAGTGGAAACATGCAAGCGGTGATAAGACAAGCTTGGCTTCCAGCAGTGGCTTTTAATAGTTTGTTATTAATTGTGAAAAATGATCAGGATTTGGTTGGTGTGATGCCGAAGAGGCAAGGAAAGATCTGACACCTTGGATCTTCATCTTCAGAAAAATGTTGTGGGATTGTTAAATTGATGATGTGCTGGTGTTTTTGTGGATCGGTGGCCATGCTGCTGACTCTTTGTTTTCTGCTGTTGTATCACCAATTCCGTATGAATGCCCTTTGCCCGACTTGGCCTCCTTTTCTTGCCCTCCTTTTCGGGTTCTAATCGAGTCCTCCTGCCATGTGGAAAAATAACGCACAAACCCATAAGCCTGGACGTGAAGGGATGACAATGGATGTGGCACATCACCAGTGGTAATGGTCAAATGAATGTAGAGGCAGTTTGGAGGACATCGAAAACAACTTTTCGGAGGGGGTCTTAGGTGGTAAGCAGTAATGGAGAGGGGGGTGCGAAATTGTGAGGGTGCGACACATGGAGGAGTGGGCGGTAATGGATACCGCCCATTTCATACCCCCTCCCATGGTTGAAGACCGAGGGGGGTACGAAAGCGTTAATGACAGTCAGATGCAGAAAAGAGGAGCGAAGAAGGAGGAAAGGTGGGATGTGATTAGAGGTGAAATGACGTGGCACACAGGTGGGACCCGAAAAGAATCACAAATCACAAGTCGGAAGGATTCTTTTTATAAACGGCGGAGGTAAACCATAAAACTTACGAAGTGCAAAGTGCGGGGAGAGGGAGGTGATGTAGCAAGGAAGGTGGGCCTACCCGCAGCCTGTAGATTGCAGAATTTACCATATTTCTTAGCGCTAACCCTTTAAACTTGCAAAGTGTGATATGTGATTGGGTCCCACCCGTATCGCACATCGTAGAGTTTAGAGTTTATCACATACCACAGATTTTGGGGTTTATCGCATACCGCAACCTTTAAATTTTATCACACATCGATGATCGTAGGATTTAACTTGCGAGCGCTAAAAGGTAAGTTATAAAATGTGCAAAGTGTGAAATGTGACATGCTAAACGCTAGGAAGTCCGAAAAGGCGGAAGGTAAGGAAAATGAGAAATATCAAGGTTTTCATGCGGATTTCGGTAATGTATAAAGGCAGGATGAGTCCCACCAAATCATATCAGTGGGGTTTTATGTTTCGGTGATGAGTTAAGAAGAAAAGGTTAAAGTTTGTGGGGTGCAAAGTGCGGGCAAGAGGTGAGGTTAGATAATGTTGTATAACACGACTTTTAGTGGGTGGGCAGAGCTATAACAATAGAATTTCAGACTTTAATATAAATGAGTTTTATAAGTAATAAGTCCCAAAGTTTTTGTATGTGGGTCTTGGGGTTTAAATGGGGTTTAGAGCATTGGAGTTTAGAATTTGGGAAAATGAAAGGTAAGAAGGGGGTAGGTGGAATAAATGAGGGCAGTATGGACTTTTCTCACCATCACACTTATTCAACAACATTTTCGCCTTTCCACTGAACTGAAAGGTAGATTGATTCGTTTGATGTTCTAGCCAGTCAAGATTTCCATTTCTTTCTTTGAAAATAAATGATAGCCATGGAATATTAATTTCAATATGAAAAATCTAAGCAATAATCAGTCACCTGGTGATACTGTGAAATACAGGGGTCTAACAGTGGCTTCAGCTGGGGAAGGAAAATCCTTTAGGAGGTGTCAAGAACACCATAGACTAGTAGCTTGATCCATTTCGCTAATACCAAAACTTGCAACTTAATCTGCTACAAAACCTTTGTGGCTGAGAAGGTTCAGTTCAAAATCAACACCCTCTGTAAATTGAATTCTAGAACATACTTGAACTAAAGACTAGAAAGCAATCTGAAGCTAAAAATGGAAAGATGCTCACAATACTGAGCTTATTTTCACACCTACTTATCCTAATCTACTGAAATTGTTGCTGTTATGAATGATAAAATAATGCCAGTGTAGCTGGTCAAGTAGCAGCAGAAACATATGGACAACTTGACTTTTTTTTAGAAGAATCAATAGTATAACTTGATTATGTGTCCTCGTAACCAAATTTATAATATGTAATGGAAAATGTTGATGTATTTGATCCTTATAGAGAATACATGTTTGAAAACTTGAGCTAAAAAGAAACTCCATATACTCTACTATAGGATCCATAAAAGCATGATGTATGATTTTTTCTTTTAGGCCTTCAAGGGCTAGTTGATTAGTTGCGTCCTCAATATTAAACCTTGAAACCACATATTCAGTTTGGTACTTGAAATCAAAATCATCCTCAATGCGTAATTCAAGAGGTAGTACAATTTCCTCTTGCTTAGGGGAAGGAATATTTTCCAAGAATTATTTAGGATCTTGGAAATTATATGATGGAATTTGAGAATTCAAAAGTTCAATACTAGTTTCATTTCGTTCAACAACTATCTCCAAAAACATGTTCTAGCTTCAGGACTAAATTTTCTTGATTTCAAAATGAGAAAGACAACCTCTAGGAAATATTCATCAAGTTGAAATTCTGATAACTGATTCCTGAATTCATTTAAAAATCCACTAGATAGAAGGTTTTCCATAAACCTTTTTATCTTGTTCAACTAGAAGTCTGGTCAGCATGTTGTGGAGTTGCCATGAATGCTCAAAAGATGGGTTCTTTGAATCATGGAGTCGCCAGGTGAATAATGTGACCTTCTTGTGTCTGGTCACTATCCACCACCAGTAATCAGATCTGAACTTTGATTTGCTTTCTGAGGAAGATAATTTTCGTCCCTATTGGATTCGCCATTATGTTATCACCCCGTAATTCTGAAGGTTGGGGACAGAAACACGGTGGTACAACATCAAAATTCTTTGGAATCTAGGACCTAGCCTTCCTAGATTCAGAGAGGGCTCTCTCTGTTAGATATAGATTTCTTTATAGGGGCATTTTAGGCTAGCTATTAGTGCATAGGGGTTTGTTTGAAGATTTGTTTGAGGCAATAGAAGGGGGCCATTGGGCTATGGAATCAAACATGTGAAAACATATTCAAATAGATGAATAGCTGAGGTTAGGTGCAACTAGGAAAGCTAGCCATGTCAATGGATCTTAACAAATTATGAAATGGAAAATAGGAGGAGATTAAGGTTCAATGGAAATGTAGAGTAGACCGTATCTGAATTCTACATTCTGGTCTCAGAGGAAAACATAATGTACTGTTTCAAGACTGAGTAGCATACCCCATGGCAAATCCTACACAAAAATTTATATCCGTAGTAAAGAAAAGAGAACAATATGTAAAACAGAAGAATCAAAAATTACATGGGAGAAGCACTTCACCACAGATCATAACACAAGAATCTGGAAAACATCATAATCCTTCATTCATCCACAAGAGAGTGCTTACAACCGAATGAGTCTATTACAATGGTTTTTTTCCTTCTAGGCCCCCTTCATACTGCTAATGTATGTAGTATTTATATAAAAAATCAGTCGGTTGATCTGTCTACTGCAGTGATTGCATTCAAGTAGAAATTGGACAAGTGGAAACATATAGGCGGTGATAAGACAAGCTCGGCCTCCAAAAATGGATTTTAGTAGTATGTTATTAAGTGTGCAATGATCAAGATCTGACTGGTGTGATGCCGAAGAGGCGAGGAAAGCTCTGAAACCTTAGATCTTCATCTTCAGAAAACCATTGTGGGATTATTAAATTGATGAGGTGCTGGCATTTTCATGGATCGGTGGCCTGCTGCTGCCTCTTCATTTTCTGTTGTTGTATCACCAATTCTACATGAATTCCCTTTTCCCGACTCGACCTCCTTTGCTTGCCCTCCTTGTAGGGTTCTACCTGAGTCATCCTGATATGTGGGAAAATAGCATACAAACCCATAAGCCTGGATGTGAGGGGATGACGGTTGACGTGGCACAACAACAATGGCAATGGTCAAACGAATGCGGAGGTGGTTTGGAGGACAGCGGAAACAAATTTTCAAAGGGGGTCTTAGGTGGTAAGCAGTAATGGAGAGGGGGGTGCGAAATTGTGAGGGTGTGACACGTGGAGGACTGGGCGGTAATGGATACTGCCCATTTCAGATCCCCTCACATGGTTGAAGATGGGGGGGGGGGGTGAGAAATCATTGAGGACCGTCGGATACGGAGAAGAGGAGCAGAGGAGGAGGAAAGGTGGAGGGAAATTAGAGGTGAAATGACGTGGAACACAGGTGGGACCCGACCCACATCACAAATTGCAAGTTGGAAGGTTTTGTTTATAAACGACGGAGGTCAACCATAAAACTTGCAAAGTGTGAAGTGCGGGGAGGGGGAGGTGACATGGCAGGGAAGGTGGGCCCACCCGCAGCCCGCATATCATACACTTTACCATATTTCTTAATGGTAGCCCTTTAAACTTGCAAAGTGAGATATGCGATCGGGTCCCACCCGTATCACACATTGCAGAGTTTAGAGTTTATCGCATACTGTAGATTTTGGGGTTTATCGCACATTGCAACCTTTAAAGTTTATTGCACATCAGCGATTGCATGATTTAACTTGCGGGCGCTAAAAGGTAAGTTATAAAATATGTGAAGTGTTAAATGCAACATGCTAAATGTTGGGAAGTGAGAAAATGAGTAAGGTAAGGAAAATGCGAAATACCAAGGTTTTCATGCGGATTTCGACAATGTATAAAGGTAGGATGGGTCCCACCAAATCGCATCGGCGGGGTTTTATGTTTCGGTGATGATTTAAGAAGAAAACATTAAGACTTGCGGGGTGCAAAGTGCGGGCAAAAGGTGAGGTTAGATAATGTTGTATAACACGGCTTTTAGTGGGTGGGCAGAGCTATAACAATAGAATTTCAGACTTTAATATAAATGGGTTTTATAAAGTAATAAGTCCCAAAGGTTATGTATGTGGGTCTTGGGGTTTAAATGGGGTTTAGAGCATTGGAGTTCAAAATTTGGGAAAATGAAAGGTAAGAAGGGGGTAGGTGGAATAAACGAGGGCAGTATGGATTTTTCTCACCATCACACTTAATCAACAACATTTTCCCCTTTCCACTGAACTAAAAGGCGGATTGATACCTTTGATGTTCCAACCACTTTAGATTTCCCTTTCTTTCTCTGAAAATAAATGATAGCCATGGAATATTATTTTCAGTATAAAAAATATAAGCAATAATCAGTCACCTAGTGATACTGTGAAATAAAGGGGTATAACACATCAAATCATGAGAAGAACATGTCATGCACGTGAACAAGGTGCTTTATGTCTTGAGAAAAGAGAAATTAATTTTAAATATGTCGAAATGTGAATTTGGAAAAAATTATTTAGTGTATTTGGGAAATATTGTTGGAGGAGGTGAGCTGAAGATAGACCCCTCTAAATTTTAGGTCATTATGAATTGGCCTACATCCAATTCAGTCGTGGAGGTAAGAAGGTTTCTATGAGTAGTAGAATATTGGAGGAAATTCATTGCTAATTTTTCCTCTATTGCAGTCTCGTTACATGCATTGACGAGTGTTACGAAAGTCTTCCAATGGAGAGGCAATCAACAAAAATAATTTGATGCTTTGAATAAAAAGATCACTTTAGCTCCAATATTAGCATTACCGAACTTGAGACAACCCTTTGAGATTCAGACAGATGCAAGTGACTATGCCATGGGCACAGTCCTCTTACAACATGGTAAGGCTATTTCATTCCATTAATAAACGTTTAATGATGCAGTGATAAATTTTCCTACATATGACAAGGAGCTATATGCGTTAGTACAAAGTGTGAAGAAATGGAAACATTATTTGATGGGAAAGGAAGCCTTCATTCACATTGATCACCAACCATTGCAATACTTGCAATCACAAGCCAAATTGAAGCAGTCAAGGCACTTTCGATGGATGGGATTCTTGCAACAATTCAACTTAGCTATCATATATAAGAAAGGTATATACAACAAGGTTGCTAATATTATTTCTAGACCTATTATAAATGCAACTACTTTACTCAAGAATACTTTAGTTTTACATGAAAGTTACATTGAGAAATATGCTTTTGATAATGAATTTCAAGATATTTATGGAAACTTGAGTCAAGGGTGCCAAGTTGAGGAATTAGATTATCATGTTCACAATAACTTGTTGTATCATTTGGGAAAGCTTTGTATTTCACAGGGTGAGAGAATGAATGCCATAAGGGAAGAACATAATTCTCTTATTGCGGGACATTTTGGTGTAAGAAAAACAATGGAAAATCTTCAGAGGTATTGTTATTGGCCTCATATGCTTGAAAGTGTGTCACATTTTATTAAAGGATGCTCTTTATGTGCAGTCAGTAAGCTTAGTAATAGGAAGCTAGGATTTTACACACCACTTCTGGTTCCTTCATGTCCATGGGAGAGCATCTCAATGTATTTTTTAGGAAGTCTTCCTTTGTCGAAAAGAGGTCATGATTATTTGTTTGTAGTTATGGATAGGTTCAGAAAAAATTGTATTTTGATGCCATGTAAAAAGCAAGTTACATCTGAACAAACAAATCATATTTTCTTTCAAAATGTTTGGGTTCATTTTGGGTTGCCTATATCTATTGTAAGTGATTGAGATTCTCGATTTGTTGGGAATTTTTAGTCAATTTTGTGGGACTTGATGGACACTAAGTTGAAGAAGAATACAACATTTCATCTACAAACAGATGGTTAGACCAAAGTGGTTAATAGAACAATAATTATCTTCTTAGAGGATATTTCAATAAACATCCTAAGTTGTGAGATGAACAATTGCATTACATTCAACATGCTTACAACCCTACCAAACATTATTCTACTCAAACATCACCATTTGAGGCATGTATTGGTTACTTTCCAAAGTCACCATTGGATTTCATCTTTGGGAAAGATGTAGATATCGATGGAAATATCGACACAGATTAAGCAAAGAAATTCATTGAGAAAATTCAGTTGATTAATCAAACAGTGCGAGAGAAACTAGAGAAAAGTCAAGGCAAGTGCAAGGCGAGGCATGCCAAACATCGGGTGGATCATAAGTTTCAAGTTGGTGATGAATTTTGGCTTCACATTATCAAGGAAAGGCTTCAAAGAGAAGGTAAAAAGCTGAAACCAATCCGTTATGGTCCTTTCAAAATTCTGGAAAAGATTGGTAACAATGCCTTCAAACATGCAAATTTATTCAGTTGTTAATTTTGAAAATTTGAGATTGTATGAGCCTCCTTTGATTGAAGATCAAGGAGAGAATTTTCAGCTACCATCTATTGAAGAATTTTCTCCAGATTTATTTGTTGAGCTACAACAAGACACCATACTTGACAGGAGGACAAGGACATCGACAAGAGGAAGTGTCAACTATCTTCGAGTGGGGATTAAAGGAACAAATCATGCAAATGCCAAATGGATTGAAATTGGGAAGGTGAGGGAACTGTACCCTCACTTATTCAACAACTGAATATGATATTTTGGGGTCAAAAAGCTTCCAATGGGGAGGAATCATCATGGGCTCAGTTTTATACTCAAAAATCAAAGTTCTTATATTGGCTTAGAACCTGAACGACTGCTTAGTGCTTTCCATTCTGAATCTGGGACACTTTGTTTCAAGAAAAATGGTCGTCGTATACTCCTGGAAACGACTTATGCCCACTTTTCCAAACAGGTAAATTAAAAAAAATAGGGTAATATGTCCAGTCAACAGTCCATACTGCTGACGTGGCATGATGACTGTGCAGGGTCAAATATTGGTCAAATTTCTACAGGGAAATGGTGGGCGACGAAGTGGGAACTTGGCACTGGTCCGATTAGAGGGTGATGTGTCGAATTTTTATTGGTTTAATTCAAGGGCCAATTAGGTGACAACACGTGGCAAGCCCAGAGGCCGCCACGTGCCCCCCCAAGTTGTATGGTGGTATTAAATTTTTAGGACAGGTCCAGGTGGAGGCGTCGGGGTTCGACCCTGCGACCTCCCACCACACAACACAACACATTACCGTCTCACCTACTGAAAGTCCTTACAATATATAGCCTTCAAATTATATTTAAATTAAAACAAAGTTTATAGCAGGGGTAAGGCGAAGGCTAGCCCTTGGCCCATAGAACCTCAACATGTGACTGCCGACGGAGCTCGGAGTTAAGTGGAGTTTTAAAATCTCTAAACCACGATTTTTTACCCCTAATCAAGGTTTAATTATGCACTTATCCATTAATTAAATGTGGATTAATTAAAGAGTAGCTAGCTCTTAAACTACACTTAACTAGCGCTAATCCTCACTTAAAGTTTAATTGGTGGACCTCCAAATTTGGAAAAAAATTGCCAGTTTTGGCTATTGTTAACTAGTTTAGGGTCGGATTTTGTGGAAAAAATTGAAGAGGCCATAACTTTTGCAATTTCGACAAATTCAGGCTCAGAAAGAGGCTAGTTGACCATTTTGAGCCATTTTGGACTCATTAGTGTAGGTTACAGGAGAAAAGGAGCATTATAAACAAGTCATTTTGACAATTTGAGCATAATATGGAGGCCCAAGCCATGGAATCTGGACCAAGGAGATGTAGCCCAGGAGGGGCAAACTCCTTCATCAAATACCTGTGTTAATGTTATGTATGGTGATGTTTTGTACTTATTTTGCTGTTGTTCAACTCTTATTTTTATGTTAAATTTCTCACTAATAATTTGCAAGAAACCTTCACCCCTTAAGCACACATAAGACATTGAATTTATAATCTGAATGAGTAATTAGCACAACAAAACTAACATACAACATTCAGATCAATGCTTGACCTAGTTGACCATTTAAATGGAGCATGAAATCCATGCTTAATTTCTTCTTCTTCTATATATAATTCAAATTGATACAAGTCCAAATATAAATATGAAGACCAAACCTAGCTACTTTTCCAACATTTTGGTCATGAAAATATTTTACCAAAGGAGGTGAGGAATTTTTTTCTCTAAATTTTTTTTAGGATACAATTTGGCCTTTGGTGGAAGTTGTCCTTTCAACCAAAGTTGCTAGAGTTTGTATTCCCCCATTTGGTTGTATTGGACTTATATAAAATTGTATCTTCTATAAATTATGATTAAGATTTTGGTGCTAATTCGTCCTTGGTAGTTAAAACTTGCTCATCAGTTTCCTAGTCTAATTTGAAAGGCTACAAATCATTGGAGAGAAGGACCAACCTAGAAAAATACCAAAGTCATAAAGGATAACTTGCTTAAGGAATCTTGTAAGGCAGATTGGAAAGTTTCGTATCTTATCTAAAATTAATGATTCTAACCCTTGATGTTATAGTTGATCCTACTTGATTTCCAAACAATTATGAAAGAGATGGGAGAGAAGGTACCAACCTACCCAAGTATGGGCCACATACGACATGACAATGTCATGTTCGGCTACATGGGTTGAGGAGGGACCTTGGAGCTATCATACATGAGGTAGAATTTGCGAGGGGGTTAAACGATGAACAATGTAAACTATTAAACGAGAACTGTAAACTCAAAACAATAACTCTAGCAAAAAAACTCAATAAAACATGAAAAACAACCCAAAAACAAAAAGTTTTGATGCTGCATATATATATATAAGACAATACTTCAACATCAACACTTTGCATTTTCAGCACGTTTTTTGCACAAAAAAAAAATTGTTTTTATTTGATTTTACTATTTTTTTTTAATGTGGAAAATTTGCCCAAAAACATATTATATATATATATATATAATATTTTTTTGGGCAAATTTTCCACATTAAAAAAAAACAGTAAAATCAAATAAAAACAATTTTTTTTGTGTGCAAAAAACATGCTGAAAATGAAAAGTGTTGATGTTGAAGTATTGTCTTTTTCTTCGGGGTAGATTTTCAACATTTTTTAACAATGACATTAAATATAAAATATTATTACTCCAAAAAACTTTTAAATTCCAATGATTTTCAGGCATGATATTAAAGGTAAAATATCAAGTCTATGAAAAGCCTTAAAATACCAACATTTTTTAGCTATGGTGTTAAAGATAAAATATTACGACTCATAAAAACCTTAAAATTTTGACAAATTTTAAACCATGGAATTAAAACCAAAGATTATGATTACAAAAAACCTTAAGTTTTCAATATATTTCAGCCATGGCATTATGGAAAAATTTTGACTAAAAAAACTTTAAAAATGAACACCTAAATGAAAGAGTCGTTATTCCAAGAGTAATTTCTTTTTTAAATGCTAAAAATATAGCTATTTTAAAATATTAGCTTAAGCCAACTTTACACATTCCAACAAAAAATTAAAAATCAACCATCAAATTGACACATAGTGGAGGCAAACTCGACCCATTGCATTGAAAACTTAAAAACCAATCATGAAATTGACACATTGTGGGGGTGGGCTCGATCCATTATAAAGAAAACTTTAAAATCAACTATCAAATTTGTTCAACATTGGGTTCAACGCTCCCTTTGTGTTTCGCGACATGGACTAATCACCTCTCGTGGATCCTAACTCTGGCGATTGTAGTGGAGACTAATGCTTGTAGGTTTTGGTTTAACGAAAATCGTGATTCCAACAAGTGGTATCAGAACGACAGGTCTCGAGTTTGAAACTCACCCGACTCACATTGGGGGGGAGATTGTTGGACATAGGGTTCAATTCTCCCCGTGTATTTTGCGACATGGACTAACCACCTCTTGTGGATCCTAACTCTGGCAATTGTAGCAGAGACTAATGCCTGCGGGTTTTGGTCTAACGGCAATCGTGATTCCAACAAAACTGAGACATAATGAGATTAGATTGCTAACCGAGGATAAACACAAACCCCACAAAAAAAATAAAATTAAAAAAACATAATAAATAAACAAAATGAAAAATTCAAAATAAAACTTACAAATTGACAAAAAAAAAAAAAAAACTTAAGAAAATAATAAGTAAATAAAATATATATTAAAACATAAAAAATGGCATATATATATATATATATATATATATATATATATATAAGAAAAAAAAGAAGAAGATAAAAATATAAAAAACAAAATTATATATATATATATATATATATATATATATATATATATATATAATAATTATAATAATAATAAAATAATACATAATTGGATAATCATTAAAAAAGGAAAAAAAAAACATAAGCTTAGATTCTAAAAATAAAAAAAACATTAAAACATATATTAAAAATAAAGTAATAAATAAATAAAACATTAAAATAAAATTAAAATTAAAAAAAAACTATTAAAAAATAAAAATATTTAAAAGAAAATCATTAAAAAAAAAACATTAAAAAATATAAATAAAAAAATAAAAAAATGTAAAAATAGAATTAAAAAATATAAAAATAAAAAGCATAACAACAGAATAATTTTTTTTTATAAAAAACAATAAAAATAAAAAGAATTAAAAAAACATAAAAAAACACAATTTTCCATGCTGCCTCATTCCTAGTATCAACCTGCAAGCCCAATCGTCCCAGCTCATCCCGCCTTGGGTCGCGATGGCTCGGGTGGCTGGGCTTTCAGGTTGATTCCCAGAATCAACCAATAGGGAAAATTGTGTGTGTGTGTGTGTTTAATTTTTTTGTTTTTTTTTATGTTTTTTATTTAAATTTATTTTTTTATTATTTTTAAAAAAATGTTTTTTTTTTTTTTCTTTATGTTTTTTTTGAATTGCATGATTTAATTTTGTTTTGTTATTTTTACTTAAAATTTTATTTTATTTTGTTTTCTAGAAAAAAAATCAAATTTCATCATTTTTTGATATAAAAATTATGAAAAATTCATAAAATTTGTTATTTTTCTTACCTTTTTTATTCAAGTTTTTCATAAAAAACTTTTATTTAGCATGCCATTTTTAGCAAAAGGGTCTCAAAATACGTATTTTAAAACAAAAATTATATCTGTATATAAAATGTTTATTTTTTGTCGAGTGTTTAAAATTATTGTTTTTAAGTGACAATTATTTTATGTGTATCGAAATATATATATATATATATATATATATATATATATATTGTAAGCTTGGCAGGACGATGTCTTCATGATGTCCAATATACCACCCCGATCTGGGCATGGAATTGAATCAGTGACTTCACATTAAAAATGTCTTAACAGAGCACCCATGCACCGTCTATCCAAGACCCCATGGACAACATCAAAATAATAATTGCAAAAAAATTAAAAATTTCATCATAAAAAAACCTTGTAAAGAAAAATAAAAATAAAAACAAAATTGGAAAACCCAAAAAAAACAAACATCTTATGATGAAAAATAAGAAGATGAATAAGATAACTTAAAAAATGGTTAAATAATCAACATAAAAAAATGTGCATAATTAGGGCATAAGAAAATTTTAAGTGTAAAATATATTCCTTAAAAGAAAAGGTTGATGTTTTTGAAAGCCTCCATGAGCTCGCATAAAAATCAGCAACATTTAAAAAAATTTATCCATACTTAATATATCAAAAAATTTAAAGTGTAAAAAATAAGCCCTCTAAAAAAAGTGTTGATGCTGCATCAACACTTTTCAAAATCACTATGAAAAACACTAACATTTTACAAAAATATTCATACTTGATACATAAGAAAATTTAAAGTGTAAAAAATATGCTAAAAAAAAGGTGTATTATGAATCAACACTTTTCAAAATCATATAATTTTTTGCTACCTCAAAAAAATGGGTACTCGTTATAGTTCTAGTTTTATAGTTTACATTTTTTATGGGAGTGATTTGAGACAAAGAGAATATGTTGCACATTGCTAACCAAAGAAAGACACTAAGTGTGAATCCTGAACTTGTCGTGCACATACAACTTGTGAACCTATGTTTGGAAATGGACCACAAAGTCCATACTCAAATTGTGTTAGTTGAGGAGACTAGTGAGGAGGCCCTGAGATTGAGTCAAGTAGATTGAAAAAAACTCTCATGTTTAATTATTTGTGCACATGAAGCACTGAAAAGGAGGATAATCACTGAGGGATCATAGGAACTAATGATGGGATTTCCTTTTGTTTTGTGTAGGCCTTTAGTGCCCATATATTTTCTATGTGATTAGCCCAGATTTAGTGCTTGAGAGGTAGCATCCCTATTTTATGGAAGTGAATGAGAACAAACCTCACATTCTGGTTTTCAAGCTCACGTGGCTTTCAATTATTTAAGAGGTCTCTGGATTTTCCACAGTGTCAGAATGGAGAGATATCTGTTATCTTGAAAAAATTAGAATGATTATTGAACGGAGGGGATTCTTGGAGAGATACCTGTCATCTTGAAAAAATCAGAATGAATATTGAAAGAAGGGTCATAGCAACTTGAATATTAATTATTAAATCTGTCAGCTCGTAGCAACTTGAATATTAATTAATTCCTTCTTTCAGTCCTTCATTCAGCAATTTTGTCTTGAAGATGGATCCCCATTGGGATTAGAAACGTCGAAAAATATTCTATGACACTGTGGAAAATCTGGAGACCTCTTTAATACTTGAAAGCCACAGGAGCTTTAAAACCATAATTGTCCCTGCACGGAGGGGATTCTTGGAGAGATGTCTGTTATCTTGAAAAAATCAGAATGAAGATTGAAAGAAGGGACACAACAACTTCAATTTTAAATTATTAAATCTTTCAGCTCTTTTTATTTTTATTTTCACTATTAATTGACCTAATTCCTTCTTTCGGTCCTTCATTTAGCAATGTTGTCCTGAAGATGGATCCCCGTTGGGATTTGAAACGTCGAAAAATATTCTATGACACTGTGGAAAATCCAGAGACCTCTTCAATAATTAAAAGCCACAGGAGCTTGAAAACTAGAATTATGTCCCTGCACAGAGGGGATTCTTGGAGATATATATGTTATCATGAAAAAATCATAATGAAGATTGAAATAAGGGCCGCAACAACTTGAATATTAATTATTAAATTTGTCGTTTATTTTTATTTTTATTTTCACTATTAATTGACCTAATTCCTTCTTTCAGTCCTTCATTCAACAATTTTGTCCTGAAGATGGATCCCCATCAGGATTCGAAACGTCGACAAATTTTCTATGACATTGTGGAAAATATAGAGACCTATTCAATAATTGAAAGCCACAGGAGCTTGAAAACCAGAATTATGTCTTTGCATGGAGGGGATTCTTAGAGAGATCTTTGTTGTCTTGAAAAAAACAGAATGAAGATTGAAAGAAGGGAAAAACAACTTGAATATTAATTATTAAATCTGTTGGTTCTTTTTTTTTCACTATTAATTGACATAATTCCTTCTTTCAACAATTTTGTCTTGAAGATGGATCCTTGTTGGGATTTGAAAAGTTGAAAAATATTCTATGACACTGTGGAAAATTTGGGGACCTATTCAATAATTGAAAGCCACACGAGCTTGAAAACCAGAATTATGTCCCTGCACGGATGGGATTCTTGGAGAGATATCTATTATCTTGGAAAAATCAGAATGAATATTGAAAGAAGGGAAGCAACAAATTGAATATTAATTATTAAATTTTCCAGCTCTTTTTATTTTTATTTTCACTATTAATTGACCTAATTCCTTCTTTCAATCCTTCATTCAACAATTCTGTCCTGAAGATGGATCCTCATTGGGATTCAAAATGCCGACAAATATTCTATGACACTGTGGAAAATCTAGAGACCTCTTCGATAATTGAAAGCCACAGGAGCTTGAAAACCAGAATTATGTCCCTGCACGGAGGGGATTCTTGGAGAGATATCTATTATCTTGAAAAAATCTGAATGAAGATTGGAAGAAGGGCCGCAACAAATTGAATATTACTTATTAAAATTTTCGGCTATTTTTATTTTTATTTTCACTATTAATTGACCTATTTCCTTCTTTCAGTCCTTCATTTAGCAATTCTGTCCTGAAGATGGATCCCCGTTGGGATTCAAAAATTCGACAAATATTCTATGACACTGTGGAAAATACGAAGACCTCTTGAATAATTGAAAGCCACAGGAGCTTGAAAACCAGAATTATTTCCTTGCACGGAGGGGATTCTTGGAGAGATATCTGTTATCTTGAAAAAAATCAGAATGATGATTGAAATAAGGGCCGAAGCAACTTGAATATTAATTATTAAATCTATCGGATCTTTTTATTTTTATTTTCACTATTAATTGACCTAATTCCTTCTTTCAGTCCTCCATTCAACAATTATGTCCTTAAGATGGATCCTCATTGGGATTCGAAATGTCAACAAATATTTTATGACACTGTGGAAAATACAGAGACCTCTTCAATAATTGAAAGCCACAGGAGCTTGAAAACCAGAATGATGTCCCTGCATGGAGGAAATTCTTGGAGAGATATTTGTTATCTTGAAAAAACCAGAATGAAGATTGAAGAAAGGGTCACATCAACTTGAATATTAATTATTAAATCTGTCGACTCTTTTTATTTTTATTTTCACTCTTAATTGACCTAATTCCTTCTTTCAGTCCTTCATTCAGCAATTCTGTCCTGAAGATGGATCCCTGTTGGGATTTGAAACGTCGACAAATATTCTATGAAACTATGGAAGAACCTCACATTCTATACCATAATTTGCATCTTTGTTGAAATTCCCCGAGTGAAGCATCTTTTAGACATTCAATCTGACTCAGGGGTGACTAGCTACAAGAAACATGCAGTGTAGTTGTGCCCATGGTTGGGTGGGGAATGGTTTTCCCTTCTTCAGTTTCTAGCAAATCCTAGTGAAAAAGATAAGTGTATTCCTTCTTTTTGAATGAAATGTTAATGTTCAATGCTTCATGTTTGATTCCATGCTAGTTCATTGTGTCTGGATGTAATGATAGGTAAAAAGATGTTGTAGGGTCTTATTGAATATGTGTGAGAAGTGAGTAGAGTGTAATGTTCATTTTTCTTGAATGTTTCTTAGTTCCCCTTTCGTGAATGAATGCCATACACAATTGGAGCCTTTTACATGTGATAGTTGTGACCATTGTATGTTTTTTGTTCATAAATTGAGATGTTAGCCTTGAATGAAATAGTTACATGTATTTACTATTCCATGAGAGCTATCACACTGAATTACTATGTATCCTATAATGGTTAAGTGAAACTTGTATAATTCGTATAAATTTCAAGGCTCTTTAAGTATTCTACAATAAGCTTGGTCCTTGCCATACCAATGGTGGATTAGAGAATTTAGAGATGCCCCTTTTCTCTAATGAGAAGAATTGGAAGTAATTCTCTACTTGAGGGGACTTTGTTTCTCTGAGGATGAGACTGCAAACGTCTCTCTGTTTTGTAAGTGTTGGAAGTGAGATGCTTGAAAAGGAAGTGGTTTTACCACTATTAGAAGTTGTTGAAGAGCACCGAATATTAGAAATAATTTGGACATAATTTATGTGTTTTACTCAAAATTTGGATTTTGGATTTGTATTCTTGAATTGTTAATTGATGAAGTAGTAGTCATAAGGGAATGTTATTTAGACGATTTACTAAAAAATATTCCCTACAGATTACCCAACAACTCACATCGGATACTGTTCGATGAAACAGGGCCTATCATGGTGTTGTTGACTATGGATTGACAACACTATTTCGAGGACTGGACCAACAACTAACCAACTAATTCTAATCACCGAATAGCTGGCAGATCCAACGTTGTTTATATATTTCCATTATGTTTTATATTTGAGGAATCATTGTATATTTTTGAACAGACAGACACCACGATCTATGGGTTTTGTTAAAGAAGTGATATTCATGTATTGGTGGTTGTGTATAAGTATGGAACAACTGAGAGAACTGGTTATTCATCCTTTCTTTTATAACAACAGAACTCGGTAGTAATTTCCTTTTCAAATTAATGAAAGTAAAATCGCATTGTAACTTGGCATAATTTTTTATTCTTAACCACGACCCTGATTGAAGAGTTGGGCCCACTATTTCGACCTGGTGATGTTGGCCACAATTGTATCGTATAGGTATGTTTTACAGTTGTATCATTTATAGTTTATGATTTTTGTTTTCTTTTTGTTCTATCGTTTTTTTGTTATCTCAGAATTTCCATTTCCTTGGATTTCTGTTACCTAGAAGTCGAAATTATTTGATTTTGTTACTCAATTCGTAGCTTTCTTTGGGCCTTGTATTTATTAATTTCGAAATATTGGGTAGGGCACATGTGGCCTGCATAACCTTGCACGATATCCTTGAAATAACCAGACAGACCCTAGGTTGACAAGTAAATGTAAAAGAGACTAAATTTATAAATATATATTAACATCCCAACATTTTGGCGTCTTTGCTAGGGAGGATATCGAAGGCACAAAAGTACAACCAATATTGACCATATGACCACTCTCTCATCATCATTAGGTGTGGTTTTGTATCACCTTTTCTAGGATCGAGCATTTATTTTACATTTATTTTTTTATTGAGTTGATTTAATTTTATGCCTTTTAATTGATCACAAAACCCACTCTCTCACCCTAGTTAGATGAGTTTTCATACCAACCCTTTTCCAGAGCCCGAGCATTAAGAATGCTTTGGTTGTTTAATTTTCTGATTTATTTTTAAATTGCCCGTAAAACCCACTCTCTCATCCTAGTGAGGCAAGGTTTGCACCAATCCTTACACAAGGGCCATAAAATTAGATTTGTTTTGGTAGTTTTTTATTTAAATCTCTCTCTTTAGATTGCATGAACAAGGAAAAAAACCAAGGGGCAGAGGAAGACCCCCAAAAGTAATAGGCGAAAGAGGTCGAGGAAGGAAAGATCTAGGAATAATTACCTATATTTAGGAAATTATCTCGAGAGATGAATAAAGAAATTCATCACAAGTAGCTGTTAGGTTAAGATCTCATATGACGTCTAGGGCCCAGAACGTTTTGCAACTAGAACCCTCCTTGACGATATAAGAAGAACCTAGAGAAGAGGAAGTAGGAAGTATAATATCTGAGGAATTAATCGTTGAAGTTCCTGAAGGAGAAGATGAAGTAGGAAGTAGAAAATATTAGGAATTAAGCATCAAAGGTCCTAAAGGAGAAGAGGAAGTAGGAAGTGGAGGATCTGAAAGTGTCGAAGGAGAAAAGGTAGGAGAAGTAATTCTTCTACCTGACCGTGGAAGTGTTGTTAAGAGAGTTCAACCACACATCGTAGTACAACCAAAACCTATTGAGGTTCCAAGTGAAAATTGGAGGATATTCATGGTAAACATGACTTCTACAATTCAATTCCCAATTGGGGAAATTAGAGGTGATGCACCTATGAAACCTATTCCTTTAACAACATTACTTAACTTTCATGGCCTCTCTTTCGAGGATCCAGATACATTTCTCTTCAAGTTCGACGTTGTTTTCCGAGGGTATGATTACATTTCAGATGCTAAAAAACTAAAAATATTTCCTGCTAATCTAAAGGGGAAAACGTTGCGGTGGTTTATGGGTTTAGGAGGAAATTCTATCATAACGTGGGAAGATATGAGGCAAATATTCCTTGAGAAATACCAGGACTATTGTAAGTTTCGGGATATTAATGCAGAACAAGGATGTGAATATGGAGAAATTATGGAACGCTTTAAGTATAGTTTGAAAAGATCAGGCCATAATGATCTGGATAAAGGTATTTTGAAGATAATCCTGCTTTGTGAATTAAGGGAAAAATCTCCGGAACTTCTAAATGTAGTAGGAAAGGGAGATATCTCAAAGGAATATTTTGAAACTATCTGTGAAACTGTGTGTCGAATGTTCACAAGGAGACGCAAGGAAAAAGCAAGGGAAATGAGAAGCTTATAACTGAACTCAAAAACCATCTAGCAGTGGAGTCACAAAATCAGAAATTGGATCTTGATGGAAAATTTGAGGACTGACATATTAAGCACATTATCTACATAGTTGTATGTTCTGCAAGAAAAACATAAACAGATTGAAGTCGAGAAAGAAATGGCTATATTCTACCAAAAGTGTAGGAAGAAGCACCCACTAAAGGATTGTCCACTTAATAATGTTGAAACTTGTGCAATATGTGAGAAAAATCACTCCACAAGCATGTGTGCATCACTTCCTGGGCTGAAGGCAGTTTTGCGGGGGATAGACGGAGAAACGAACTAATTCTA
Source organism: Pinus albicaulis (assembly GCA_034641835.2). NCBI lineage: Eukaryota > Viridiplantae > Streptophyta > Pinopsida > Pinales > Pinaceae > Pinus > Pinus albicaulis. The sequence continues at coordinate 1,216,387,647 of CM076574.1, forward strand.
TTTCATGGGACCAAAGAAGCCATGGAAACAACGATCGAAGAATATGAATCAAGGTATGAACCAAGACCCTTCTTAGTATTTTAATAATTTGAATTATGGGTCTCATCCTGCACCATTTCCTTCTCCACCTTAGTTGCAGTATTACCAATATCCTACACCATGGCAGTCATGGTCAACTCAACTTGGTCTAGTCACTTCTTGGTCTCAGAATTGGCGTGGACCTCCTCTTCCTACAAATCAACTTCCTCAGCCTATGGCACAACAACAACTACAATTCCCACCAAATTCCTCCGCTAGTATTCCTCCTCAATTTCCCATCCGACCTGACCCGAATTCAAATAGTATGGGGGTTTAAAAATTTGAGACACTCAATCTTCCTGCATATGGTATTTCCACTACATAGTGTAATGAGTTAAATATTCGATCTGGATGAGTGGTGAATACAAAAAAATTTCCGATAATAATAAAAAAAACTAAGGATGAAGGTTTGACCTCATAGCCATAACTTGTACACCCCTCTGGGTAGGTTGGGGGTAATCCGACACAAATTACTACGGAAAAAAAACCTCCCACCAAAACAAATGTCACTCGAGTGGGTCACACAGGCCCACCTTATCCTGAAATATTTTTTGTGAGTAAACATATCCCTCAACCTGAATTTGATATTTTGGGAGAATTACTGAATCTATTTTTCAAAATCCCATTTCTCTAAGTCATGAAGGACATGTCGATCTATGTTAAAAAAATTAGAGAATTGTGCTTAAAAAACCCGGGAGGAAGCCTAATGATCCACTTACTATTCATGTCATGGGGAAATTATCAGATATAATGCTGGGAAAACTTATACCTATTAAATACGGTGATCCAGGGAATCCAATTCTCATAGTTCAAATCAATGGTGTTGATATTCCAAATGTTTTGGTATACCTTGGGGCTGAAATTAACGTTATAACTTCAGAAAATGTACTTGCTCTAGGCTTACTTAACCTCAAACCAACCCCAAAAATTTTCAAACTTGCAGACCAGTCTACTTTGAGACCTATGGGAAATTCAGAAGATGTAATAATTTATGTGTATTCTTGGGAATAACTGGTTTATTTTTTGGTACTACAAACTCAATCGCCAGTAGGGGGACACCCCCTAATCTTTGGAAGACCATGGATATCTATGACTAATTCCTATATTGGGTGTCAATCTAGGAACATGGTAATATCGAATGAGGAAATTAAGAGGAATCTTTTTCTTTACCCTCCTGTGGAACCAAGTTCATCTGTCAAACCTAGGTACACTCTAGCACAAAATCCTTCCCTTTGCAATGAATCTGAATCTTAAAATGAGAATGTAAGACCAATTATCACTATTGGGAAAGCTCTTTTTTTTTTTAAGGAGGAAACGGAAGGCGATGCTATTAGCACGTTTATCATTGATCCCGATTCCGTCTCTTTCCCAACCCAATGAATATTGGAATTTTTTATGAGAAGTACCATCCAAGAAGCTATTCAACCAAAAACTGAAATTGAAAATTTTCTTGTCACAGTATTTTATAGAAGTATTCCAGTAGAGATCGATCCCAGGAAAACCTTGAATATCAAACCCAACTTTTCGCCTTCCCAAACTGAGCAATTATTAAAAATGATTTGGAATGAGAAGGAGGCATTTTCTTGGGAACACATGGATATGAAGGGTATTCATCCCGATCTATGTACCTATAATTTATATATAAGAGAGGAATGGCGTCCTGTTCACCAACCATAAAGAAGAATGAATCCTGCCTTGAAAAGAATTGTTAAGCAAGAATTATAGAAGCAATCTATTGGATGTTGGATTTATTTATCCCATATCTGATAGTCAATGGGTATCTCCATTGGTTATAGTCTCGAAGAAAAATGGCAAGTGGAGGATCTGTGTCGATTATATGGAATTAAATAAGGCTACTCAGAAATATAACTTTTATTTACCCTTCATCGACCTGGTTCTCGACACATTACATGGAATAAGTTCTTTTATTTCCTAGACAGATTCAACGGATACAACTAGATCCAAATAGCTACTGAGGATCAAGATAAGACCACTTTTACTTGCCCTTGGGGAAATTTTGCATACATGGTCCTCCCATTTCGACTATGTAATGCACCTGCTACCTTCCAATGGGAAATATTTGGAATCTTCTTTGATTTAATTAATGATAGTGTTGAAATTTATATGGATGATTTTAATCCTTATGGAGATTCTTTTAAAGATGGTTTGGAGAACTTTGAAAAAGTACTTAAACGAAGTAAACAGACTCACATTTCTCTTAGCACTGTGAAATGTCACATGATGATGGAAGAAGGGATAGTCTTGGGACATTTACTTTTAGTTGTAGGAATACAGGTTGATCCAGAAAAGTTCGAGGTAATCCAAAATTTCCCCACTTCAAAGACGCAAACAATGGTACAAATTTTTATTGCTTATGATGGGTATTATCAATGCTCCATAGAAATGTTTTCTAAAATAGCATTCCCACTTTTTCAACTACTTTCTAAGGATGCAAAATTTGTGTGGATTGATGCTTGCGAATCAACTTTTTTAGGGATCAAGAAATTAGTTTGGGAATATTCGATATTGTGTTGTCCTCATTGGAAAATTTTGTTCCATATCTCTGTGGATGCTTCTCATACAAAAATTGGAGCAGTCTTGGGAACCTAGGAAGATAAGAAGCCGTATGTGATATACCACATCAGTGAGAATTTAACTCCCGTTAAGCTTAATTACAAGATAATTGAGAAGAAATTTTTTGATGTTATTTATATTATTAACAAATTCTGCCATTATATTACAGGGTACCCTACCTTTGTGCATACATATCATTCAACTATCATGTATATGATGACAAAACCTATAACTCTTAGATGAATCAAAATATGGTTATTACTGTTACAATAATTTGATATCACTATTGTGGACAAACCAGGGAAAGAGAATGTTGCAATAGATTTCTTGTGTAGGCTGAACATTGATAACGAAGACTTATCTATAGAAGATAGTTTTCCTGATGAACATATTTTTGAGATTTCTACTCATACTCCTTGGTATTCAGATGTTGCTAACTATCTTGTTGCAAGTAAGGTACCTCATCATTTTTCGTATAGGGAACAATGGAAAATTATTCAACAGTGTGCCCATTATACATGGATAGAAGGGTACCTCTTTTACATTGGACCATATCAACAAATCTGATGCTGTGTAAGTGAGGATGAGATCTAGGATGTTATGAAAGCTTCCCATGATTAACTTTGTAGGGGAAACTTTTCTGATAAATGGACCATTCAAAAGGTGTTGCAGATGGGATACTACTAGCCCTCTATATTCTGGGATGCTAGAAGATATGTTCAGGGGTGTGACAACTGCCAATGAATGGGCCAGCCTATTTGATCAGATGAAATGCCACTGCAGGCTCAACTAATTCTTGAGCCCTTTGAGAAAAAGGCTATTGATTTTTTCAGGCCATTTAATCCTCCATCTCATCAGAAGGTCCATATCATTTTCTTTATAGACTATGTAGCAAAATGGGTGGAAGCCAAAGATGATTCAAATATCACTGAACAAAGCATCTCAAACTTCCTGTTTGAAGAAATATTTTCTTAAGATGGGACTCCCAGAGAAATAGTTTCAGATGGATGGGTAGAGTTTACATCACATTCAACAACAAAATTTATTAAGAAATTTGGAATCAAACATTGGGTGACATCCCCATATCACCCTCAAGTGAATGGTCAACTAGATAACACAAATAAGGTATTGGAAAATATTCTTACAAATATTGTGGCCAACGATCATCGGAATTGGGTTGAAAAACTCCCTAAAGCACTATGGGCATATAGGACTACATGGTGGAATAATATAGTGTTCTCACCATATAAACTTGTGTATGGGAAATACCTGTTGTTTCCGATTGAATTCGAGATCAAAATTCTTAGGACGACTCTTAAAGTAGGACTGGATCTTACTGCAGCCCAAAAATACTGATTGGATCATCTCAATGAGTTAGAAAAGATTCGCCTGGTAGGTGTATAGAACACTGCCACCATCCAACAACAATGAACTAAGTGGCATGATAAATTGATTAAGAAAAAGGTGTTTCAAAGATGAGGTTGGGCATTACTTTATGATTCCTGATTCAAAAATTTTAAAGGAAAGCTCTGCTAAAGGTGGATGGGCCCATCTGAGGCCGACACGATGTTTGAAAATGGAACTATTAAACTCATAACAATAGACGATGCACAAACTCCTTTACTTGTAAATGGACATAGCCTCAGGTTGTATCACCGTCCGAACTCTAGGGATTCCTTCTTTAGACAATTTTTTGATGATTCTAGTTTTGAAGTTGTTTGCATAGAAAATTATTCCTATGCACCTCTTGTTGAATAAAAATGTAATCCTGTAAAATAAATATATAAATAAAAATAAAAATAAATAAAGTAATGTAAAAAAAAACCCACATATAAATAAATAAAATAAAGTTTAAATTTGTGCTGCTACTCCAGTTACAATGATCTTCCCTTTCTGTTACTTCTCTTGATAGTACTACAGTTGCATCACTCTTCTACTTCCAAGTTGCAATAATTTTTCCCCATTCCCTTATTGCTACTTCAACTGCCGCACTCTTTTCTTTTCCCTATTACTACTCCTTTTGTGACATCTTATTTGTTTCCATTCTAGCATTGTCAATGCTGATAATCCAATGGCGTTGATACTCCACTGGTGTTGATACTCCACTGGTGTTGGTACTTCGCTGATGATGATACTCCATTGGTGTTGATACTCCGTCGATGCTAATACTTCATTGGTGCTGATACTCTGCCGATGCTAATACTCCATGAGCGTTGATACTCCTCCGATGTTAATACTTCAATGGTGTTGATACTCCACCGATGTTGACACTCCACTAAGGTAATTCGTCAGGTACGTCCCTGAATGACTCCGTGAAAATAATTGACATTTCAATGATGACATGACCAATTTCGGCCGAGGAGGGCCATACCTTAGTTGGGGGAGAGATTATTGTATTTAATTTTATAACCATAATTTTTATTATTATTGGACCTCATTGAATAAAATTTAAATCATTGATCATATCATTTGCATTACAATCATTACCCACTCATAATCATATCTCCACTCGTATCCATCACATATACCAATACTTATTTGAAATTAAACCAGGTATGAGTATGCATGCCTGCATTAAAATGCATTCATTTCTAATGTATTGGGATGATTAACATAATAATTACCATGATTGCCATTTATTTTACCATAAACTTCTCTCCGATTCATTTACCTTATCACCATTTTTTTTTACTGCATAGTTTCTTGGCCAGTTGTTCTCCCAACCATTGGTTTCTTCTCCAAATGCTACTGCTCAACAATTGATAATGGGTGGTCAATCTACTAGACATGAACCTTAGAGGACAAAACATATACAACGTCAATCATAAGTATGACATATTTTCCAGAATGCGGGTTGGCTTACTTACCTTGAGTGGCTACAGGGATTCGACGAGGGGGTGACAGTTGAATTCACACTAAATATGGAAGGAAATAGCTCCAGGGTTTGATGATTGGAAATCCAGGTAACTTAGTAGGAAATTGCAGAGGTCAGTGGATTACCACGAGATGGATAGAGGTGGTATATAAGAAGAGAAGCCTTGCCATAGTTTTTGGATTTGTTCTTGCAGGCGGGGGAGAATGTAGCACATAAAAGAAGAGGATATGATAGGAAAACTCTACCACAACCCTGGGAAGACGTTGCATACTTCTTAATCTGGTACATTACTTGTGAAGGTCGGTTATTTATTATTTTTAAATAAAATTTCAAGCTCTTAGCCTATCTTTCATTTCGATAGATGCATGTTATAAATATCCACTTCTTTCTTTTGAGAAAATTGCAATTGATGGCTCGGTCCGCACACCATTCATGCCAGGCATTAGAAATCCTTACAAATCATGGACTGGTTAGACTACTGGTAATTCACGCCTTGTTACAGACTCCTGTAACTTGAACGTAGGTTGTTGAATTATCAGAAGAGGAAGTCACAAACATGATTCCCACAAGGCCGGAGGAAGCATTTATTGAGGAGGAAATGGAACAAATGTAGGAGGAAGTAGAGGAGCAAGGAGATGAGGAAATGAGGGAGAAACAAGATGATTGGGAGATACTCAGAAGGTGGAAACATGGGATGTTGATGAGATGGAAACAAGGGATGTTGATGGGATAGAAATTGAAATTACCCTCTATGTTCACCACTCATGACCTCTTTTCCAAGAGGAGCAAGGAAATTTCGTTCTCCCACCAAAATTACAACAAAATTTGGCCTGTCAGAAGTCTTTCCCCCTTCAAGTCTATAGGAGTAAATGCAGAGGATCTTGAGGCTGACACTACTCTGCAAGAACTAGTGTAAGTTCTAGAGAAAGTTCAAGAAGAATATCCAACCAATAATGTTCCACAAGAACCAATATCGACCTCGGGAAGAATGGAAGAAGAAGGGGAAACCTATATTGTTCCACAAGAATCAATATTAGCCATGCAACCAATAGAGGAAAATCTAGTAGCACCAAATCCTGTCGAAGAATTCGCTAATGCTTCCCCACAAGAAGCAATGTCGGCTTCGAAGCATGCAGAATAAATTGTGATTAAACATGAACCTTTCGAGGATTTTGATGATACTGCTCCACACAAATTAGTACCAGCGTTAGAAAAAAGAGAGGAAATCTTGGTAAAGCAGGAACCTGTTGAAGAGTTGGTGGTAAAGAAAATTTCCCCTCGATGCCGAAATTGATAATTGTTGAAACAAAATGTTCAGTTAAAAATGGATATTGTAAATTTGAGGAAACGGGTGACACGATTGCAGACATAGAAGAAGGAACAACGAAAAGCTAAACATGGCCAAAAATCCGTAGCTCCCGGGACTAGTGAAAAAGTTTCGATGACTATACAAAAAGATGATAAAGAGGTAGTTTTGACATTAACTCAAATATAAGAGATGGAGGTAACCTCAACATCCACACCGAATGAGGCGTTTGCCTATATTGACAAGGTACAAAAATTTATTTTATCAGTAAAGGTCCAAAAGTGGAAGGCCACTTCCCTTGGTTTCCAACGTGGGGAAATCCCCACAGAGGTTCACCAGAAAGAAATAAAAGAAATATGAGAGAATGCAACAAGAGTAGTTGTCGATTATATGACACAGATTGAGAAAGCTCAATGGCAACAAGAGAAATTGCAGAAAAGGATTGAAGAATTACAGGGACAAGTTCAGTTACTTAATATTGACAAAGGTGAGATGTTTTCTCTAACACAACAATTATTGGTGTGTAGACCCCCTACCAATTGTTATTCACTTTTCCTTCACAAGAATTTTATTTTATTTTATTATATTTATTTATTTTATTTTATTTTATTTTTATTTTTTTTGTATAGGAAACATCCACCAGGTACTGGGCCACAAAATAGTAGATCCTATGCAATTGTTAAGAATTTTGAGAGCTAACAATTATATTAATCATTATTTGTTGTGTGAGTTATACATGCACGATTACATCTTGGACACTAATCAAAATTTCAACCCAGTTCCATTCGTAGGGGATATCCAGTTAAGAGATTTAACTTAATTAACCAAGTTAAATGGAAAAAGGCTCTTGATACATTTGAGACGAACTAGGAAAATCATCCGTTGATGATCAGAATGGAAAATTTCCAATATGGGGATATACATACTAAACATCATCAGTTTCTTAAGTTAGTAGGTTGGAAGGAATGGGTTCTCATGACCCAACGGTGGTGTATCGACCTGTGCACCAAGAAAATTTATACTTTCAGAGAAGAATCCATGGACGCTTTCCAAAGGCGTTGGATGTTTTCATCATCAACAGTACGAGCATGAGAGCCCTTTGGGGAACCCAAATTTAACAGGGCCTTGGAAAGAGTTCCATGATACATTTCCTGCATGCAAGGCTGTGGATTTAATTAGCTGGGGTTGAGGTTTTGGTTTCTTATTATTTGGTTACCATCTGAACAGTATGAGCTGACTTACATGGTGGATGAATATTGGTGGCAGGATATCGTTCATACACATGGGTACCATCTACTAGGGACTAACATGGAAAAAAAATATCATCTCACTCAAATCCATGACAGTCACAACAGATATAACTCTGATCCACGCCTAAAGCAGATTACATGAGGACATATAACGAAGCCAGTTGGGGGGAGATGTTGGCTGCTAAAGTTTCCCAATTTTTCCTTCTTACACCTACCTCTTTCCATCCACTTTATTGTTATTTTGAAGTCAATTTGTGTCCCGAATAATGATAAGGTATATTATAATGTCATGTATTCTTGAAATTTTAATTGATGAAGTGGTAGTCATAGGGGAATGTTAATTAGACAATTTACTAACAAATATTCCCTACATATTACACAAAAACTCACACCGGATACTGTTCAGTGAAACAGGGCCTATTGTGGTGTTGTTGACTATGGATTGGCAGCGTTATTTCGAGGACTGGACCAACAACTGACCAGCTGCTTCTAATCACCGAATAGCTGGTATATCCAACGTTGTTTATATATTTCCATTTTGTTTTATATTTTAGGAATCATTGTATATTTTTTAACAGATAGTCACCATGACCTATGGGTTTTGTCAAAGAAGTGTTATTCATGTATTGGTGGTTGTGTATAAGTATGGCACAACCAAGAGAATTGGTTGTTCATCCTTTCTTGTGTAACAACAGAACTCTGTTGTAATTTCCATTTCAAATTAATGAAAGTACCCGTGCATTGTAACTTGGCATAATCTGTTATTCTTAACCACGATCCTGATTGAAGAGTTGGGCCCACTCCTTTGATCAAGTGTTTTTGGACACAATTGTATGGTTTATGTATGTTTGATAGTTCTATCATTTACATTTTATGATTATTGTTTATTTTCTTGCTTTTTTATATCTCAGAATTTCAGTTTCCTTGGATTTTTGTTACTTAGAAGCCGACATTATTTGATTTTTGTTACTCAATTCGTAGCTTTCTTTGGGACGTGTACTTCTTAATTTCTCAATACTAGGTAGGGCACATGTTGCCTGCATAGACCTTACACAATATCCTTGAAATAACCGAATGAATCTCAGATTAACAAGTAAATGTAAAAGGGATTGAATTTATAAATCTATATTAACATCCCAACACATAGTACACATGACATAGTACCACATGTACATAAAAAAACATGTAAGACATGTACACAACACAACATGTACACATCATTAGTACTGTACATCTAGAAAAAACATTGTTTCTACTGGGAAACCTTTCCTCTAGTTTTTTTTCCCACACCTTACTCTGTGCATCCAAAACCCAAGTCTCAAGTATGTGTCTCTTTCCACTATCCATGCTTGTCCCAACATGCCGCATATCACACAAATTTCATTCCGCTGAAGTATTTTTCAGTATTTCTTTCCATAACATAAACACATGCATAGTTATAATCATATAATATGAAAATCATATCCACATGATACTAAATTCATAGGTCTTCCAGGGCTACTTTTCCCACTTTATTCCTCATAACTAGGAACCTTTTCATATCATTCACCTACATAAGAAATCATTCTTCCACAAAAATTATCTTTCACCACCCTATCAGATAATGGGTTCACACACACACACACACACACACACATAAACATTAGCATAATCATGATCACAACAAAATTACTAGTGCTTATAAGATCAAGGTTAAGATAACTCCCTTTATCTGTGCAACACATGCACAACATTGGAACAACAGTTCCCAACATAACCAGGGCATATGATTCTTCAAATCCATTTAATTTACCTTTCATGTTACCTTTATCATGATTGTCCTGCCACTATCCATTTACCCCAATGGACCCAACTATCCCAACTCGTTTTCATATTCTTGCCTTTAATCACTCTTTACTCATGCACCGGGCTTCAGCTAGGTCTTACATTACATATTTGGTTTCATTTAGCTCTCCTTGATCTCCATAAAATTTCCTCTTTCCCTAACCAATTCCTAAGACCCTCAAAATAGAAAATGAAATAAAAAGAAGAAAAGACAAAGAAAACATAGAAATCCAAGAAACAAAAAAAAATGAGGTATGTCCATGCTCCGTTCACAGTCAAAACTGTGAATAAAGCATAAAAAAATCACAAAACACTAAAAAAAAAACTCTCAAAAAACACCGTGACTCAACCCCCATGGACTCCCAATGCTTCCAAGGGTTCATGAATGGAAGCTCAACCCAAGCCTTATTTAAGATATGTGGAAGTCATTTTTTCCATGCAATTCCCTGAATCATACTTCCATAAACACACAATTTTAAATGCATAAATAAATATAACAATATACCAATTACCTTACCCTATTATACCTAACATGGTGCCCTGCAAATTAACACCTTCACATCATATCTCTCAAGGGATTCCAATTCCCTTGAAAAATCCAGCCATAAATGGAAACCCGTTGTTATGCTTGCATCTGCTCAATCATATTCCATGTAGCTTCCTTGGCCCAAAGTGCCTCCACTGCACTTTAAATTTCTCTATTGCTTAATCTTAGAGCATGGGCTTATTCCACTGCAAGATGCATTGAGGCTCTTCCTAGAACTCTCCCACTAGTTCCACCATCCATCTCAATAATGGATGTCTGATGATATGCATACCTATTATCAAATACTGCATGGAAATGATGAATGATCTAGCCTACATCCCCAACTGTTCGCGCCTCCTACACACTGTAGATCTGAGGCTTGTCACGATCTTTCCGTGCCACTCTGATACAAAAGGAAACCCTTCTCATGATGAAATCCATCATAGGTTTAGCCTTGCAGTGCTTCTCTGCCATTTTCTTTACTCTGATACTCCACATGTTGAGACCGATATCCTCTCTCAGTTGTTTGAAACTTCTTATATGGATCCACTTTTTCCTTGTCACTTGTATCCTGAGATATTACTTTCTTATTGAGCCCCTTTTCCTTTAGTATTCTCATTAACCTTCTAGTCACGCTTGTACTCAAGCTTGCGCTTTGACTTCTCATAATAATGATTTAAATTTTTTATGGCTTCCTCCAATGACTGAGGTTCATCAAACTCGATATGATCTTTGAATGATAATGGAAGTATGCTAATGAAAATTTGGATCTGGTTTTCTCATCTTGAGCTCTTGGCCTTTCGATCATGATATTTCTCAGATAGGCACTTATTCCTTAGGTGTCTTTCAAATTATTCCCATGTCAACTTCTATTCCCCATCAAAAGTAGGAGACTTGGCTTTCCTAATCTCATCTAGAAAGTACCCTCTCTCATTCCTCTTGTAAGGATGTTGGTGCTAATGGAAATGATATCTCTCGGAACCAGAGCTAGGATAAAATCCATGACTGCTGCCCCTTCTGTTAGGTGTACCCAAGGATTTTCCACCTCTCACTATGTCATCCTTGTCCATCTTGTGTCTCCTTTGAGACCTACTTCAATCTGCACCATTGGTATTCTCCTCCTTCCTATCTCCATGACTGATTCATAGTTGTACCTTATTCCACAAATTTGAAAGGCTATGAAGAATCACTGCATTAACCTCAAATTTTGTTTCCCAATCCCTTGCAAGTATTTCCTGTGCCTCAATCAATCTATTATTATCTTCCTTGAAAATTTGAATCTCTTCCCTCAAACTCCTCAATGTATCTGCTAAATCAGGAGAATTCTCTTCTCCTTGCTGCTCAACTAATATCTCCCATCATACCAATGTATTTTCAGGCATAGACAAAGAGTCACATGGACTTCACTAAACTATTCTTCTCCTCAACCATGGTCTTCCATTTTCCTACAACATACCATGTTATATAAACCAAATAGAATACATAATCAAAATCATACCTTAATGTATCTTAGGGGAGGCTATTACATTTTCACATTCAGTCTAGATTAGCACAATACATAATAATATCAAGAACTTGATGTGATGAAAATAATCATCATGCATATAACCAAAATGCATATAACAATGAGTTAACTGTCATGCATGACTAACTGATGTACGTGTATATGAATACACTAATCACTACCATATATCATGCATGTAAGCATACCAATAGTAAATTGACAAGCATGAATATAACCACGATGCATATAACAACCATTAACCATCATGCCTACATTCTCAAAAATATAAACCTGTATGATGATCTTTTTTTACCCTGAGGTCTAGTGCTGCAACCTTTCTTTGATACAACTTTGTAGCCACATCCTCCCACATTTACCCACCATTTACCCTCTTTTACAAGCTCTCCAAGGTAAACATGAGTTGAGTGCTACTTTGACATGAACCAAACTCCAAGTTCTAGTTATGGAAGTGGGGCCTACAAACTGGAACACATACTACCACCCCTCAGGGACACTAGATCACTTAGCAACCTGACAACCACCCCAAGTGATCAATCCCTGAGCTAGAACTCATTTTTACAAACTTGACCCCCCAAATGTAGACATAACAAACTGTGCATATAGTTGGGAGGCTACAACCACACCCATAAGCCTTCATGCATGCAATTATGACCCAAATCTCCCAGTTTTGTGCATGCGATGGCAATATCTATGTCACTTTTTCAAGGCTAGCCTTCAAAACACTACCCATAAGTGCCTAAGACTTTCCAGAATGCAATTAATGATGATAACAAGTCTGAACAACCAATACTCAAGAAAGATATTTATAATGACATACCTAATACATGACACACATTTAGTCATATAGATAATAAACATAGAAGCTATAGGTCATGAATGCATATATGATCATGATCTCTTTAACTTCTTCTGAGAATTGTCGAGAATGCTCACTTCCCTCTCAAGCTAGTTGCAACAACACTTGTTAGCCCATGTATTCATCACTCTTTCACTAACTTATCAAAACATGAACAAGATCCTTAGCAAGAGAACATCATATAACCATGCATATAACCAACATATAACCATAATCGAATCCATGAAAAATCAGCCATAAGATCAACACAATAACTAGTACATGTGCTCATCAATCAAAATAAGATAATAGTTCATATTAAAATATGCAAAATCCAACCAAGTTAGGGACTTCAACGAAGCACCCGACCATAGATTGGGCTGAACCAAATCTCTCTTTCATCCAATCTCCCTCGTGCCATATTCCAATCATGAATGTGAGATCATATGGGTTAGACCAAAATAGAAACAACTAGGGCTTCCAGAGGCCAAACCACCTCAACCATCAACCACAGTGATTTCACCTAAACCAGTATAGAAATCACTAACACCGAACAAGATTGGATGGCTCAAAATTCTTTCATAAGCTCCAGAGGAATTTTCCTATCTCCACCCATCCGTGAAGAGTTATAGGAGAAAGCCCATGTCCACCCTTGACCTTGGAAATTTTCCCGAGACGACCTCAACCAGGATCCAAGTCTACAAGCCATCCAAATCTTAAACCAATACAAGGAACCCACAACACCATGTATATCCTAGAAATGGAAAGGCAAGGCTAAAACCACTATCAATATAGGAAAATATTGTGCCAATGACAAGAAACATAACCAATAAACCAATGCATGCCCCATGCATTCGAATCTAAACATGGTAAATCTCACATGCATATTGTTACCTGCAATCTACAACTAATTTCTCTCCTTGCCATTGTCGAAGCATCCTCTTGCACACCATTTATTTCCTTGATTGCTTGTTCAAGTGCTTGATCCTTATCCTTTGCTGAAAACTAATCCAAAGCTTAGCAAATTTTCCAATTGTTTCTTAGGTGTCTTTTTATCATTGATGTTGAGTCTCTTCCTTCCCTTTTCCTTCATTTTCCTCTAATTTCCCTTGCATGCATATTTGTGTCTCTTTATCTTCCTTTTCTTCTATTTTAATTTATTTCCTTAATTAAATTTTATTTATTTCCTCTTTTTCTTTACCATTTTCCATAGCCATTAATACACCACAAGTGACCCCCAATGTGATGTTTCCCCCATTCAACTTGGAATACATGTCCCATGACCTTGGTTGATTTTTGCTTTTTTACATGGAAATATAATGCGAGGTTGTTACATTTGTAAATGAAATAATCTTTCTTCAATATAATTTCTAAACTTTAAGCAGCCAAAAGCTAATTTGTGGAAAAAAACCCAAAATCAAAGAAACTCCAATAATTGTATGTGGAAAAAAGCTAGAAATAGCAAAAATGCCCTAAAAATGACTTTAATAACAATGTAACGAACAATAGTTAATGTACATAATTTACAATATAAGATGGATAGAGAGTCAAAATCCATATAGGATAAATTTATACAATTTAATAAATGACTAAGTGAAATGGATATAATAAGACTTGTGATAACATATTAATATGCATGGAATAGTCATGGAGATAAATGGTTGTATCACTAGTTTATTAATTATTATTATTATTTATGCATTTCAAATTATTTATATTTAAAAAAAATTATTTTGGTTCATGTAATAATAGGCATATTTTTGGGCCTGGAGTATGCCCTAAAATTTCTTTTGTTTGGCTAAGAGCTCGTCTTCCTCGGACGTGTTGAGGGATGGAGAGTGACTTCCTCAACATTGGGGATTCCACCCAGTCGGGAGCTTAAAGCAACTCCTTTTCCATTGAAATGGTGGGTATGACTGGGGATATAGGGACCAATTCCCGTATAAATTCTTTTTTATATAACAATGGAATAAAATAAGCATGAATGGAGTGATCTATTCTAATGATAACATAAATAAAACTAAATCTAACTACTTCCCAGGATTGAACTGATTTATATGATTATGGAATAAGATTTCATAAGCATGAAACAATATATATCATCACATACTGAATGAATATAAGCACATTAAAAAAACTAAATCAATGTAATTGATTTAGTTGATTAAGAACATTAATCATATAACAAATTTAAGTCACTCACCTAACAACATATAATTTAGTACATTTTATCAATAGTAATAAGTACATATGTCATTTCAATGCTTATCAGAGAGAAACAAATAAATAGAAACAAGTTTGCTAAAATATCATAAGAATAAAATGATCAATACAAAGATAATAGTACCTGATGCATCATAACTTAGTTATGAAAATATAGCCCTTGGGCTCAAACTTTCAATTTGATACTTTTGCTCAAACAATATTGTAAGTTCCAAAAGCCTCCTTCTAAAAAATATGGACCCCTTTTTAAATTCATGAAAGGGGTTAATATTACAAAAATAGAAGAATTGTGAAAGAAATTTTCTAATATTAATCTAAACTATAAACTAAAAGCTAGGAAATTAAAATGCTTAAGTTATAATAGTCTCATGATTGTTTCTCAGATCCACACTCTAACTGTTCCTTGAGCTGGCATGCTTTGATCATATATTTGAGCTGGGGGGGATGAATTGGCTTCATTCTCATCTGGCCCGTGAATATTGCATCATTGAGTGTTGGAAGAAGCTGAAATGCAGTGTTTGAAAGAAAACCCAGCACTCCCAATTGATTGTGAGGTTTGATCAACAAGTACCAATAAATCTCCATGTTTACCTTTGTCAATTTTTCTATGTCAAGAGCCTTTCCATTTGACGTTTCTTGTCAATATTGTTTTAAGAAGATGATTTCTGGCATGGTGTCTTTTGGTATTTCTTGGATAATATTGTGTTGAGATTGCAACAAGATGATGAGCTTAGTGGAAAGAAGTCGCCTTCACTAAGTGGGCCCGCAGGCTATTTTTGGCGCAAAGTCTATTTTTAGAC
Source organism: Pinus albicaulis (assembly GCA_034641835.2). Lineage (NCBI taxonomy): Eukaryota > Viridiplantae > Streptophyta > Pinopsida > Pinales > Pinaceae > Pinus > Pinus albicaulis. Next base: position 1,216,403,463 of record CM076574.1, read on the forward strand.
TATGTCTATTTTTAGACATGTCGATCATGATTCTATGAGTTGCAGGATGCTATTTGTGGATGGTTGGTCAAGTTGGAAAAATACATGGACTTCCATTTTTAGACATACTGGGCGGAATCTATTTTTAGATTGCCAATCTAAAAATAGATATGTCGAATATTATTAGCTCTTAATAATATTTGGACTATAAAAATTATCTTATTCTCTTGGAGCACTTCAGTTAAGTGCACAGATGTGGCACAGGAGCTGACAGAAGGAATTACGCTATTCCTAAGGGTTAAGTGGAGCTATTTCATGAAGAATTCAGTTAGAACTCATGTGAGAGAGTTTGGTGGAGTTGATTGAGGAAGTTAATGGAGTTGTGGTCAGTTTAACTAATCTAAACATAGTTGAGCTATTTGTATCTAGTTTAACTGATTGATACAATTAGTGAGAGTGGTGTGAATTAATTATTAATTATTTCACTAATTTAAACTCATTAATCAACTAAAGAATCCATCAAATAATCTCAAAGGTATGGATGGGCTTTAGTGGAGACCATGTTATGAGATAGGTGAAAGAGCAAGGTGTTAAATATCAAGCAGACTATACCGTTGTACATTTGCAACAACCATGGATTTGAGGAGCCCATGAGGATTGCTAAAGACAAGCTGTGTGGTTCAAGTTATTTAATGAGCCATCCTACAACATTGATTACGCAATAGAGGCTAGCTATCAGGTGGCAGAGATTGGAGCATGTGTTTTGCTAGATCTAGCTTGATTAGTGTGTAGCAATTGGAGGTTGTGATGAGAGCTTGTGAGGGGCTTTGTACAATGATTGTTACATGATCTCTATGACATATAATATATAGATAGTTGGGGGTTTTCAGATTTAAGCTTTCCCATGAATACTGTGTTCATATGTGTGATTTTTTATGGTTTTAATGTGCGCATGCAATTTATTTTATTTCCGCATGTAATGATCAATGGTAGAATAGATTTTGTATTGTGCATGAAGATAAAATAGTGTGTGATCAGGAGAATCTCGGTGAATAATATATCAGTTATTCAAATTTCTACATATTGGCTTGTAGGAGAGAATATCTTATGTACTCGGAGATGTTGGAAGACATATTTTTAGCTCTGATGTTAGCTAATTCATCACTTTTCATTTTCATATCCCAAACTCCAAATATTATATCTTTTATTGATTCTTCAAGACGAGGAAGATCGACCGCTTTTCCCTGTACAGTGTCTTGCCAATCTATATACTTTGAAACTTTATCATAAGTCTCTTCATAATAAATCCTCAAATTAGAAATATGAGTGACTAACTGATCACTTGTCTTAATTTTCTCTTGAATCTTTGTACTTCTGATAGAAAATTGTTTCTTTTTTTACCAGTAATTCTTGTAGTTCTGTTGCTTCTTTCTTCACATCATTGAGCTTTGGTTTCTCCTAGAGATTTTGAATGTTCTCCTATAATTGATGAACTATTAGATCCTTCTCTTTAATTTCACTTTTGAATTTGAGTTTGAGACCTTCAAATTCCTGTTGCAGATTATTAATACTTGATTGCAACTCCTCCTCAATATTTTGTTTTTCATTAAAGAAAATTTGTTCCATTTCAACGATTTTCTGATCCTTCTCCATAATTAATGACTCAATATTTGTTGCCTTATGAATAGTTGTTTCTGCATAAGCACTTGAAAAGTGATATAATATGCTAAGTTCTTTTCCTGGAGTTGACCGAGTTCCTTTCCAGAGGACTTGCATTGATGTCGTATCCAGAGGCAGTTCTAGAGAATATTCTATATTTTGTTTCTTCTTTGACTTGGATACAAAAAATTTGTGCTTTGGACTGTAAAATACATCCAATGGAGGTATTTCCTCAATCTTCAGTATTATTTCTATTGTTGGGAAAGCAGGGATGATATCCATATCCTGGGCTGATGTATCTCCTTGTTTCTCCTCTGTATCATTGAGATTTATTATCCGAGTTTTCTCAAGAGAAATTTTGGAAATATCTACAATAAATGAGATTTCTCAAATTTCTCCTTGAGCTTTGGAGTCATCTAGATTAGAGGAATTTTTTTGAATTCTTGGTTCACCTATATGAATTGTTCTTTTTAGAGTATCTTCAGTAGGGAGAGTTTCTGGCAAAATAACACTCTGATCAGCAGGAGTATTAGTATAAGATAAGGCTTTCTCAAAACTAGTCTTGATTAAACTTCTCTTCCTATGGAATATATGTGATTTTTGGTTCTGCTATTGGTACTGGAACCTGAACTAGAGGAATCAGAATCAGAATCTGTTCTGCTTCTGGCACTGGCCTGTGGAACTTGTAATCTGTCAAATGAGAATTCCTTTGCTCTCTATATTCTTTAAATCGTATCAAATTTTATGGACTGAACCTTTCGGTGGCTATTTGATGAACCCTTGAAAATTCTGGGATTGACTCGAACATATCATCAAATTTATTAGGCTCACTTGGAAATTCCCATAACTTAACTTGATACATTATTTCTCCAGCAACGACATATTAACCATAACTTATGTTGGTTAGCATTGGAAAATTGACAGGTTTTAATCGATCAATTTCAAGATGGGCATGCTTGAAATTGTCGAGAGTATATGACCCACATGAAATAGGAAAAGTTGGCCAAATTGTCTTTTTGGCATCTTTCAGAAATTTAGTCAACCTATTATCTACAGTCTGATAAGAAATTTCCTTAGCCAATAATTTGTCTGGTATATATAAGGGTAGGACATGAGGGTGAGCATGACTTCCGAAAATTCGGATGTATGTGTAAAATTCTTCACCAAACCACCTTCCTATAGGCTTGAGACTTTTATTTTCTTCATGGGTGACTCTAGGGATTTTTCTTTCGAAAATGACTTGAAACACTGGGAGCATTATATCATTACATATTTTGAACATATAAGAGTGGTATTTTGATTCCCACAGGAATTCTTACTGCACAAAGATGGGGGTTTTGACTGCTCTGGTCCATTTCCATCCTAATGATGGAAATTCAATAGAAAAACAAACAACATCTATGATGAAAGAACTCATATAAAAATGAGTGATTGTACTCGGCGGGAGATTACAATTTTCTCTATATACCGTGATACATCTAATCAAATTATCAGACAAAATATTAACCCAATCAAGAATATAGCCATCAGAGGTTACTTCTATCAAGGGTTTCCAATCTTCCTTAAACTTGGTTGTATTTGCAGACCCAAAAAAATGACACATTGTTGCAGCAATGTGTGAGAATGGGATTTTAAGAGAAACTACTGAGTACATACCCTTTTCATCAAGTTTATGACGATTAGGATCATTTCTCCAATACTTGATTACATCTGTAGGATGTTCATTCTCTCGTATGAGATCTTGAACAAACTGGTTGTCATATCTCTTCTGGGGCCCTGGAAATTTATACATATCCTTCAAATCTGACGCCCTGAGAGAACCAATGACTATTATGCTTCTGGTAACAAAATTTCTATATCGAATGTCCTCATGATCCAACACCCATTTTACTAAGTCAGTGTATGGCAACATTTTAGGACTGGCAACCATTCTATGAAGAAAAAAGTTAGCTGCGTCGGACCATGAGTCTGAATCCGTGGATGTAGAATCGTTAACTACAGATTTTCTATTTAGAAATACTTGTGGATTTTCATTCTCAAATAACTGATAGATCCCTTCCCATCTTGAGGAACCAATTTCTAGGTTGCATGTTGTGTCTGATATTAAAGGAGCCATCTCGTTGTTTTCCTCTTGCTAAACAACTAACTGAGGTGGGGTGGTGGACTTTGTTAGAAAATTAAATATTACAAAGAAATGCAACACATAAAATATGCAGAAAATAAAAGCACACAAAACACATAAAACTAGAGAGACACAGATATACGTGGTTCACCCAATTTGGGCTACATCCACCCTGAACAACCAGTCCTTCCTTTCTATTATCTAGCAAAAATTGAAGAGACAAAACCTACAGCAGATCCACTGTAATATCCTTTGTTCTTTCTCACAGTCTCCCTCTCTGTTTCTCGCTCCGAGAATACACATACAGTACACAGTCGCAATACAATACCCTCATAAAAGCGAGGGGTTGCCTTCTAGGGTAAAAAACCCTAAACTAAACATAACTTCTACCGTCAAATCATTTGCCTAATGAACGACCCAGATTGACTAGAAATTACTATACTTTTACAAGGAAATTTTACATCTGTTTTTAGCTTCAGGGGCGCTACCCTCAAAACCCCCACCAGGGGGGGGCTCCGAAAAGCGTTGTTGCCCCCCCTGGACCCCCCACAGTAGCGATTAATTACGGGTGACATTGCCACCCCTTTTAAGGTACAGGGGTCCAATGCTGTGATACAAAGTAAACAAGAGAATCAGGCTCCACACCCAACAATCTCCCACTTGGAGACTGATTGTAGCAACTCCACCGCTACTTCATTTGCTGGACAATGACTCCTCTTTGGACCTGGCTGTTTCTCATCTTCATCGTCATCCTTGAAGACCAATTGAAACTGAGCACATTCTCAATTTCTCCCCGGTTACAACTTTTGTTAGCATATCTACAAGATTCTGGCCAGTGTGTATCTTTTCCAGCTTCAACTCTCCATCTTCCAATACTGACCGTATGAAATGGTACTTGAGATGTATGTGTTTAGTCCTGGAATGAAATGCTAAGTTCTTTGCAAGATGAATAGCACTTTGGCTATCACTGTATAGTGTGCCCATATCATGCTTCTTACCCAATTCATCCATAAACCTTTGTAACCAAATCATTTCTTTACTAGCCTCCGTAGCAGCAACATACTCGGCTTCTGTTGTTGAAAGTGCAACAACACTTTGGATTTTTGAAACCCAACTGACAGTTGTTCCACCTACAGTAAATACATATCCTGTAGTGCTCCTCCTGTTATCTCTATCACCTGCCATATCTGCATCAACATATCCCTGTAGAGAAATGTTTGAACCACCAAAGCATAATGCTTGATTTGTGGTAACTCTCAAATATCTGAGAATCCATTTTACTGCCATCCAATGTTCTTTTCCTGGATTATTCATGTACCTGCTTACAACTCCCACTGCATGTGCAATATCAAGCCTTGTGCAAACCATTGCATACATTAAGCTTCCAACTGCTGATGCATATGGAACTTTAGACATATAATCCATGTCTTCTTGGGTCTTTGGGCACATCTCCTTACTAAGTTTTAAATGGCTAGCAAAAGGTGTACTAACTGGTTTTGCATTATGCATATTAAATCTTTTCAACACCTTCTCTATGTACTCATTCTGAGACAGTGTTAATTTGTGAATTTTCCTATCTCGAGTTATCCTCATACCAAGGATTTGTTTTGCAGCTCCCAAATCCTTCATTGCAAATGAATTTGCCAATTTTCTTTTGAGCACATTTATTTCCTGCATGTTAGACCCTGAAACAAGCATGTCATCTACATACATAACAATATAATATAGCTGCCATCATTTTTCCTTTTTAGATAAACACAATGATCAGAGTGACATCTAGTATAACCTTGTTCAGACATAAACTTGTCAAATTTTAGATGCCACTGCCTTGGAGCCTGTTTTAAACCATACAAGCTCTTTTTTAACCTGCACACCAATTTTTCTTTCCCTTTTACCTCATATCCTTCTGGTTGCTGCATGTATATCTCTTCCTCCAAATCTCCATGGAGAAATGTTGTCTCTACATCTAACTGTTCAAGATGTAAATCTTCCGCTGCTACAAGACTTAAAATAGTTCCGATTGAATTCATTTTAACAATAGGAGAAAATATTTCATCAAAATCAATACCTTTCTTCTGTGCAAACCCCTTCACCACAAGTCTAGCTTTATACCTCCGTTTTCCTCCATCTTCTTCCTTCAGCCTGTAAACCCATTTATTCTGCAATGTAGTTTTACCTGCAGGAAACTTGACTAAGTCCCAAGTCTGGTTATGCATTAAGGAGTCCATCTCTTCTTCCATGGCTAGCTCCCACTTCTTCCTACTTTCAACCTGCATTGCTTCTTCATAACATTCAAGTTCACCAGAATCAGTCAGCAATAAATAATATAATGAAGGAGAGTATCGTTCAGGGGGTCTACTTATCCTGGTAGATCTTCTAACACCACTTTTAGGTGTTTGAGGTGTCTGTTGCTGTTGTGGTGGTTGCTGCTGCTGTGGTTGTTGATTATTATTATTTTCAGGCACCTTTACTTTTTCAGTTATCTCATCAAGAACTGTGTATTCCTTGCTTTCTTTTTCCTGTTTCTTTTCCTGCAACCGATTCTTATACAAGACCTTTTCATTGAATATTACATCTCTGCTCCTAATGATTTTGTGATTTTCATAATCATATAAGCGATAACCAAAATCATTAGCACCATATCCAATAAAGGTACATTTCTTTGATTTTTCCTCAAGCTTTGTTCTATTTTCTTTAGTAATATGGACAAAGGCCTCACAACCAAAGGTTTTAGCATTTAGTTTACTCTTGCATTCGTCCATGCTTCCTCCTGAATAATGCCAACATCCAAGGACTCTAGCTGTCCTCTCGTTGGCTGATAAACATAACATCTACAAGATTCACGAAAATTGTAAAGGCAATCCTGCATGCAATCTCATGCACCTTGCACGCTCCATGATTGTTCTGTTCATCCTTTCAGACACACCATTTTCTTGTGGTGTTCTTGGAACTGTCTTCTCTCTACGAATTCCATGCTCTGAACAGTACCTATCAAACTCTTTGCTGCAATATTCACCTCCATTTTCTGATCTGAGACACTTCAACTTCTTTCCTGTCTCAATCTCAACCAAAGCTTTCCATTTCTTGAAAGTATAAAATACATCAGATTTATTCTGAATACAATAAATCCATGTTTTTCTAGTTACATCATCAATAAAAGTAACATAATAATGAGAGCCACCGAGAGATGATACCTGAGCAGGTCCCCATACATCTGTATGCACAAGCTCCAATTTTTCGCTCTTCTTTTCTTTCCCAACTCTGAGAAATCTGACTCTCTTTTGTTTTACATAAATGCAATTCTCATAGAAATCCAAATCAACATTCTTCAAACCTGGCAACAAATTTCTTGAGTGAATAATTTTCATCCCCTTCTCACTCATGTGTCCGAGCCTATGATGCCATAATGCTGCATCTGCTCCTTTGAAAGTTAAAGCATTAACAGAGTTAGAAATACCATTGCATAAATACAATGTACCAACCTTTTCACCTTTTTTCTATTACCAGCGCTCCTTTGGTGACCTTCCAAGTTTTATCTGTGAAAGTTGTCACACAACCTTCACTGCTTAACTGCCCTGTTGAAATCAAATTTTTCTTCAGATCTGGAACATGCCTTACCTCCTTTAGTATCCATTGGTTTCCATTCTATTGTTTTACAAGAACTTTACCCATTCCAACAATTTTACAGGGTTTATCATCACCCAAACGAACTTGTCCAAAATCTCCTTGAACATAGTCATGAAAATATTTCTTATCAGGTGTGGCATGGAATGAAGCCCCCGAATCTACAACCCAAGAATCAGTAACATTTTCGAAAGAAAGAATCAAAGCATCTTGTAACACATCACCTGTCACATTTGCTTCATGATTGTTTTCTTGCTGTGTGTCTCCTTCTTTTCCCTTCCGAGATCTACAGTCTTTCTTTAGGTGTCCTTTCTTTCCGCAATTCCAGCACACTATTCCTGATCTGGACTTGGATATGCCTTTCCTTGATTTACTGCGATATCCCGAGCTCTTTCCTCTTTCCATTCTTCTTCCCCTAGACTTTGCACTCAAAGCATTACCTGATGTCTCACCGGAGCTTTTCCATCGCATTTCCTCGCTAAGGATAGCACCAACAACATCATCAAACTTTAAAGTACTAGATCCAGAGACAGAGTTACTAATGGCCATAACTAAACCATTCCAGCTTTCTGGTAATGAGCACAAGAATAACAGAGCTCTAACTTCATCATCAAAGTTTACCCCTACAGAACTTAACTGACTAGTAACTGTATTAAAGTCATTTAAATGGTCTGCAACAGATCCACCTTCCGACATCTTCATATTAAATAGTCGTTTCATAAGAAATACCTTGTTTGAGGCCGAGGTTTTTTCATATATTTTCGCCAACGTCTGCATCAAACCCTCTGTTGTTGTTTCCTTCGAAATATTGAAGGCGACTGATGCTGCAAGGCACAACCGTACTATTTTGAGTGCCTTTCTATCAAGAACGTTCCATTCTGCGTCTGTCATGGCCGTCGGCTTCTTTGTTTTTCTGCTCAATGGTAGGTATAGATCTTTCTGATATAGATAATCTTCCATCTGCATCTTCCACAGTGGAAAGTTTTGGCCGTTAAATTTCTCGACCCTAAACTTACCATCTTCTGCCATTGCTCCCACTCGAACCAGGAACCCTTCTTTCTTGCGATTTTATCAGCCAAATATACCTTCAGCTCTGATACCAGTTGTTAGAAAATTAAATATTATAGAGCAATGAAACACATAAAATATTCGGAAAATAAAAGCACACAAAACACATAAAACTAGAGAGACACAGATATACGTGGTTCAACCAGTTTGGGCTACGTCCACCCTGAACAGCCAGTCCTTCCTTTCTATTATCCAGCAAAAATTGAAGAGACAAAACCTACAGCAGATCCTCTATAATATCCTATGTTCTTTCTCACAGTCTCCCTCTTTGTTTCTCGCTCCGAGAATACACATACAATACACAGCTGTAATACAATACCCTCATAAAAGCGAGGGGTTGCCTTCTAGGGCAAAAAACCCTAAACTAAACATAACTTCTACCGTCAGATCATTTGCCTAATGAACGGCCCAGATTGACTAGAAATTACTATAGTTTTTCAAGGCAATTTTACATCTGTTTTTAGCTTCGGGGGCGCTGCCACCGAAACCCCCACCAGGGGGGGGGCTCCAAAAAGCGCTGTCGGCCCCCCCTGGACCTCCCATGGCAGCGATTAATTACGGGCGGCGTTGCTGCCCCTTTTAAGGTACAGGGGTCCAATGATGTGATACAAAGTAAACAAGATAATCAGGCTCCACACCCAACATACTTCCTTTGTGCTTTAATTAGCCTGGACATCCTTTTATGCCTAAGTTTCCGCAATTACCCTGTTGAACATGAAACCAAAGAGGGTAAGCTAAGATCACATCAAATGCTATCAACTTTCATATCAATTTAACTCACGCATAATGGGAATCCTTGGTATTAAATATGAAATAATTATAAAATCGATTGCAAACCTCGAGACCATAAAAACACCTAAATTATCTTTAAATTGATAGCATGGGTTCGTATGAGTTTGACAATTGTTATCTTATCAGGATCTATAGCTCGGCCTTTTCATGATTAGCGAAGTTTTTGACACCTAAAAGCAATATGCGACATGTGAAATGCGATACTGCGATAACTTTTATGATAGAATGTGATATTGGGATACGTCAAATGACACAATCCAATATCGGTAATTGTTACTTGATGGACTTCGTTGTTTCGAATATCGACAGTTAACTGTTTTTCATATTGGCGTTTCGCTATTTCGGATATCGGTGATTTCTTGTTTTAACATTTCTCATTTCAGCGATTTAATTCCCGCTCTTGTTCTCTTAGCCTTTATGGGTTCCTTAGAGTGCTTTTTATGATTTTCTTATGTTTTTCAAGAAAAATAAACTTAGTCTAAAAATTGAATTTTAATTTTAATTTCTAATAAAATGAATTTAATCCTAATTTTTTTTAAAAGGGTCCCCATTATTCTTTCTAAGCTATTATACTAGAAAAATGGGGGGTCGTTGTAATACTGCAACACTTGGTAACACACTGGATGAATCTAGAATATTTGATAAATATTAATACTTTAAAGACAATATTCTAGGAAATTTATAAGTGATTTAAATATGTCTTTAATATAGGTAAATTTTATCTTTAAATAACCTGATTTTTACTTGAAAATTTTCTTCTTTCTTTTGTAAATGAAATTTCTCTTTAAATGAATCAAATCTTAGTAAGTTGAAAAGATAAGTAAGAAATTAGTCAAATATTATCTTATTTGATGAACTTATTAGTCACTAGTAGAGCCACTGCTGCTAGCAGGCATTCATAGCCTCGACAGGGTTACTATTTAACCAAAATGAACCAGTATCCCATTCATAACATAATAGATATTTCCAAATGTAATGTAATTACTTTTATTTTTTTTCACTTTAAAATCATTATCCTAGTTTGGTAGCCAGAAGTGATAATGTAATTCACTGGTTATATTAAATTTGAAAAAGATGACTCATGATGAGATCCCTTGTCTCAGGTTTTTAGGCCATGAGCCACTATCCTAGTTTGGTAGCCAGTTTGTGCCAATTCTTCTAATTTTGATCAATGGTGCATTTAATTATGCTTATGAGGTTTTTATTTGTGGATTTTGCCAAACCATTTCCCTGAGGATAATAATTTTAAGGATATTTCAATTTAAAATCTCTTTTTTTAACAATTTCAGTCATGGCATTTCCAGAAAAATAAGACCCATTGTCAAATAATAAAGCATAAGGGACACCAAACCTTGTGATGATGAATTGATCAATAAACTCAATAATTTTTTTAGATTTGGTTGTCCTCAGAGGTATTGATTCTACCCACTTCATAAAATAATCCATAGCGGTCAATATATATTTATGTTGTTTAGAAGAATGAGGAACGATCTAACCTATTATGTCAAGTCCCCATTGTTCGAAAGGTTGTTCCATATTGATTGGTTGAAGTCTAATTAAGGCTTTTCTTTGTCTTCTTGATGTAGTTTGAAAAGTATTACAATTTATGACATAGCTGTGTGCATCCTTGAATAATGTTGGCCAATAATAACCTGTATGCAAAATTTTATGTGTTGTGGTATCTCCACCAAAGTATCCACCTACTGGTCCATCATGAAGTTCATGGAGCACATTAGGTGTTTCAATATTTTCTAAATATCTGAATAAAACACAATCGTAATTTTTTCTGAATAACACATCATTGACTAATTGATATTGATTAGCCTTTAATCTTAATGCTCGTTTTCTTTTGGAAACCACATTAAGTGGAGCATAACCATTCTTTAGATAAAAGTTTAAATCAACATACTGAGATTGAGGGTTAACATTGAGTACCTCAGTGAGATTTTCAATAGTAGTAGTTAACTCATCAGGTGATGTATCCTTCATTCCTGTATTCAATCTGCAAAATCCTTGTCCTCTCACAATTTTAGCAGGCTTAATTTCTAAGTCATACTCTTGGATGGTTGTTACCCAATTAGCTCTCTTTTCTCCCAGTTCCTTTTGTATAAGTATTTCTCTGACTGATGAGAAAGTAACTATTACTTTGACATGAGATTTCAGAAGAAAAGTTTGAAAATATTTGACCGCTTTGTAAACTGTAAATGCTTGCTTTTCGGCTCTTTTATAGTTCAATTCAGCTCCTTGAAAATTAGAACTAAAAAAGGCAATTGGAGTTTCAAACTTCTTATCATCCGGCTGAGTTAATACTGCAGCATATGGTAGATCAAAAGTGAAAGTGTATAGAATGAAATAATTGGTAAAATTTGGAGTTGAGAGAGAAGGAGCATCGACAATTTCTTATTTAATAATTTGAAACACTTCCTTTGCTTGCTCTCCCCATTTAAACAATGTATTTTTCTTGATCATATTTTTCAATGGAAGGACAATATGTGAAAAATCTGGAATGAATCATTTTACAAAGTTTATCTGTCCTAAAATGCATTGCATTAATTTTTTGTTATGTGGTAGTGGAATTTATGAAATTATTTTAATCTGGCCAGGATCAATACAAATTCCAATTTTTTAGACGATAAAAACAAGAAGTTTACCTTCACTTAAATAAAAAATTGACTTATTTGGGTTAAGAGAAATCCCAAATATTTTGCATCTGTCAAAGATCTCCTTTAATTCATGAAAGTGATTGTTTCTCTTTTTTAATATATCGTTATATCATCAAGATAAACTACCAATGTTTGATTTATCAATCCTTTGAAGGCAAGATTCATGGCTCTCTGAAATGTTGCTCCTGCATTCATTAACCGAATGGCATATTTTGGTATGCATAGGTTCCCCATTTTGTTCGAAATGTAGTTTTCAAACGATCCTCTGGATGAACCAGAATTTGGTTGTATCCTGAAAGTCCATCTAAAAAAGACATTAATTCTGAACCTGCTACTAACTGTAAAACTTGTTCCATTAATGGTAAAGGAAAATTATCCTTTTGACATGCTTTTTTTAGATTTCTAAAGTCAAAACAAATTTGAATATCACCATTCTTTTTTCTCACAGGTACTAGATTAGAAACCCACTTTGAATGTCTAACAGGAAAAATGATTTTGGCTTTCAAAAGTTTATTTAACTCATTTTTTATTTGAGTTTCCAAATTTGGATGTGTTTTCCTGAGCTTTTGTTGGATGGGTTTAAAATCAGGTACCATAGGAATAATATGTTGAATGACGGATGGGTTGTAGGTTTTAAGATCTTGATAATCCCATGCAAAAATATCTTTGTATTTTTTCAATAATGAAATGAATGCATTTCTTTCTCCAGATGAAAGGCTAAGCCCTAGATTTATATATTGATGTACTTTATCAAATCCTAAGTTAACTAATTCAAACCTTAAAGCAGAACTTTTCAGTTTGTAATTGTTGATTTTTTTGAATCTATCTTTTAAATCATATAAATATTCAAGTTTTACCAAATATTTTGGTCAAAGATTCTTATCAGTTTGTTGTTTTATTTTATTATCATGTTCATCTTCATCTAGAATTTGATCACCATGGATGAAAAATCAATTCAATAGAGAATCTGTAAGGACTAAAATATTCTGGTGGAATTAGCTTGGATGCAACGTTAGCCAAAAGATCAGTTTTGACATTTTGTGATCTAGGAATAGGAGAGATATTGAATGCTTAAAAATGAGATGTGAGGTCTTGAACCAGAGATTGATAATGTTTCAAGTGAATTGAGATACAATGAATATTATTTCATACTTGTCTTACAAAAATTTATGAATCTCCAAATACCTGAATATATTGTATATCAAGACTTATTGCTTTACAAAGACCTTGAACTAATGCTTTGTATTCAACAATATTGTTAGTGCATTCAAATTCAAGTCTAAAAGCTAGCATAGTTTTTTCACCTTTTGGGCTAATAAGTACACATCTTGCTTCTGCACCATCATTGGATCTTGGTCCATCAAAGAAAATTTTCCAAAATGGAGAATGGATTATGGTTTCTTCTTCAAAATTTAAGCATCTGATCAATTCAGTTTGGGAAATGTTTTCTATTTGTGAATTAACAGAATCAAATGAGAAAGGTGAACTTTTAGCATTAAAATCCCCCAAGAATGAATTTTTAGAGTAATTACCCAAAATATTATTATTGAATGCTATGGGTTCATTTTCCTCCCCAAGATTTGTAACTAAGTATTTCATATGTTTTTCACGATCAACTCTGATTTGGTTCGGTTTTACATTATATGGAAGCCACATGTGGGACCAGTCTGTTGCGAAATATCCATGTAATGTTTCAGACCAGTCTTTGTTAAGAACTAAACCATAGAATTCAGGGATGTCAACAATTAGTATATCGATAATCTGAGCAAATTTTAGATTTGATGACAATCAGATACTTACCGAATTTTTTTCTCCTAAGACCTTGACCTTTGTTCTATCCAATTAAACTATACTAACTAATGACTTATGAGGTGTGATATTTAACTTCTCATAAATCAAATATGGCATTATATTAGATGAAGCCCCAGAATCAATCAAACAGTTATGAACATTTCTATTGTATATTTCATAGGTTAAGAGGAAAGGATGGGTGTGAGAATTGGATCTATCACCAATCAAAATAGAATCTGAAGCATTAACTTTGTTTGAATTCTTGGTTGGAGGTTTCCCTATCCCATTAGCAGCTTTATCAATAACAGTTGAAGGAAGAGGAGATGCAGTGACCGCATTCAAATCTTTCAATAAAATTTTCTGTTGTTGTTTTAATTTTCTAACTTCATGAAGAGAAATATTGGCTTTAATATTCTTTATATCCTCGACAATGTTGTATTCAATAGTGTCAAATACTACCAAAGTTTTAGATTGAGGATTCGGTGTATATTTGATCGGTTGGGATTCAGTAATAGCTTGCTGAGATGGTTTGATTGGAGGTTTTTTATTGATAGATTTGTCTTTAGAAATAGAAGTTGGGATTTTATGTTTATGTATGGATTGATTTGGTTCTGTAGAAGTCCTACTTCTAGTGCTAATAGGCATAGCTTCAGATTCTATCTCTTCATTAGAGGAGTGTAAGACAAAGTCCCATAATCCATGTAATTCAACTACTTCTTCATCTTGAGATTCGTTGATAGAAGCTGTAGTTTTTTCTTCTTCTTCTTCTTCAGATTCAACATTAGAAATAATATTGGGGGCTGTGATACACACAACTAATTCTTTCTAAATGATCTAAAGGGTTTTTTGGTAGAAGTTTCAGCAACCTATTTTTTGATTTTAACCATTTCGTTGGACATGGTCTTCAGGACCTTTTGCAATCCTTCAAGATAGAACAGATCTTTGGGAGTTTTTTTTCTTTTTCTCATATTTAAATTTTACTTTTTTAGGATTTTTATCTTCCAACTCAGTATTCTTCTCTAAAGCTACATTCTTCTCTCAACGGAAAAAGCTTCTTTCATATTTTCTATAAGTGTGACCTTATTGGCTCTATCTACAAAAATTGCTATATTAGAAGGAAGGGAAGATATGTACCATTCTATTTGTACATCCAATCCTGGTCTAGAGGCAGCTAGAATTTTATTCAATAACTTGTTAAACATAGAGTTGAAGTCTTTGATCTTTTCATGTGAATTAGCTTTTAAATTAGAAAGATCATTGATTAATGAGGCAATTGTCCTATCATCACCAAATTTACTAAGAAATAGGTCTTGAAAAGTATTCCAATCTCCTATTAAACTGGAAGGGAGGGAAAAATACCAGGATCCTGTAGATCCTTGGAAATTATATGGAAACAATCTCACTACAACATCTTCATGTTGCATACTGTGGAGGTTCATGGCCAACATAAAATTATTGAGGTGTTCTTCAACAGAAAGGCCATCATCAGTATTATATTTTGGTAACCATAAATTTTGGAAGATCCTGGAGAGGATGTAAATTTTCCATTTGAACAACACCCGGATTAACCAATGGTAGGTTGGCCATTGTTTGAATTGTTGTTTGTGAATATGAGCTAGTAGGTCCAAAAGCAGATGTGGATGGTGAAGAGCTTACTACTGGAATAGTACTACTTATAGCAACATTGATTGTTTGAGTAGAAATGGTTTGATGAATAGAAATGGGTTGATTAGAGGAGATGGTGGGAGTAAATGGGGATGAATATGATGTGATCGCACTGATACCTGATTGAGACGTTGAGGTGGTTGCTTTCTTACAATGAGATAAAATAGGAAAATCGAAAGGATTTATCCCAAGTTTTTCACTTTGTGATCGGGTTAACACACCAGTACCTCTAAACTTAGATGTAATAATTTCTTCAGAAATTTTTGGATTGGTTGTCTTATTTGGAGATATAGATATTTGTTCTAACCTTTCAATCAAAGACTAAACTTCGGGAGACTCATGAATATGTTCTGAAGAAGGTCTACGAGGTAATGTTTCAGGAGATATAATAAATGGCTCTACAACTTTATACTCTATGACTAGGAGATAGTGAATGAGATCTAGAAGTCGTAGAAGCTTTAGAGGGAGTTTGAATATTATGTTGGCTTTTCAATTGAGATTCAGCTTTATATGCCATACATAGTTGGATGGCCCTCCTTTCTAGCGCCAAAAATGTTGAGGGTTGGAGAGTGACTTCCTCAACAGTGGGGATTCCACCCGCTCGGGAGCTTAAAACAACTCCTTTTCCGTTGAAATGGTGGGTCTGACTGGGGATATAGGGACCAGTTTCCCGTATAAGATAGAATTTATATAACAATGGAATAAAATCAACATGAATGGAGTGATCTATTCCAATGATAACATAAATAAAACTAAATCTAACTACTTCCCGAGATTGAACTGATTTATATGATTATGGAATAAGATTTCATAAGCATGAAACAATATAGATTATCACATACTAAATGAATATAAGCACAGTAAAGAAACTAAATCAATGCAATTGATTTAGTTGATGAAGAACATTAATCATATAACAGATCTTTAAGTCACTCATCTAACATCATATCATTCAATACATTTTATTAACAGTAATAAGAATATATGTCATTTCAATGCTTATTAGAGAGAAACAAATAAATAGTAACAAGTTTTCTAAAATCTCAGAAACATAAAACGATTAATACATAGATAATAGTACCCGTTGCATCATAGCTTAGTTCTGAAAATATAGCCTTTGGGCTCAGAATTTCAATTAGATACTTCAATTCAAACAATAGTGTAAGTCCGAAAGCCTCCTAAAAAATCTAGACCCCTTTCTAAATGCATGAAATGGGTTTAAATACTAATTAATATTACAAAAATAGAAGACTTGTGAAATAAGTCTTCTAATATTAATATAAACTATAAACTAAAATCTAGGAAATTAAAATTCATAAGTTATAATAGTCTAATGACTATTTCTTGGATCCACACTCTAACTATTCCTTGAGTTGGCATGCTTTGATCATATATTCGAGTTGGGGGCATGAATTGGATGCATTCTCATTTGGCCCATGAATATTGCATCATTGAGTGCTGGAAGAAGCTAAACTGCAACGTTTGAAAGACACCTCAACACTCCCAACTAATTGTGAGGTTTGATCAACAAGTACCAGTAACTCTCCATGTTTACCTTTGTCAAGTTTTCTATGTCAAGAGCCTTTCTGTTTGACGTTTCTTGCCAATATTGTTTTAAGAAGCTGATTTCTGGCATGGTGTATTTTGTTATTTCTTGGATAAGATTGGCTTGTAGGAGAGAATATTTTATGTAATCAGAGATGTTGGAAGACATATTTTTAACTCTGATGATAGCTAGTTCAACACTTTTCATTTTCATATCCCAATCTCCAAATATTATATCTTTTATTGATTCTTCAAGACGAGGAAGATCGACTGCTCTTCCTTGTACAGTGTCTTGCCAATCTATATACTTTGAAACCTTATCATTGGTCTCTTCTTAATAAATCCTCAAATTAGAAATCTGAGTGACTAATTGATAACTTGTCTTAATTTTCTCTTGAATCTGTTTGTACTTATGATAAAAAATTGTTTGTTGTTTTCCAGCAATGCTTGTAGTTCTGTTGCTTCTTTCTTCACATCATTGAGCTTTGGCTTCTCCTGGAGCTTTTGAATATTATGCTGTAATTGATGAACTATTAGATCATTCTCTTTAATTTCATTTTTGAATTTGAGTTTGAGACCTTCAAATTCCTGTTGCAGATTATTAATACTTTATTGCAACTCCTGCTCGATCTTTTGTTTTCCATTAAAGAAACTTTGCTCCATTTGAGCGATTTTACGATCCTTCTCCATAATCAATGACTCAATCTATGTTTCCTTATGAATAGTTGTGTCTACATAAGCACCTGCAAATTGAGATAATCTGCCAAGTTCTTTTCATGGAGCTGACTAAGTTCCTTTCCAGAGGACTTGCATTGATGTCGTATCCATAGGGAGTTCTGGAGAATCTTCCATATTTCATTTCTTCTTTGACCTGGATATAACAAAATTGTGCTTTGGAATGTAAAATGCATCCAATGGAGGTATTTCTTCAATCTTTAGTATTATTTTTGTTTTTGGGAAAGCAGGGATGATCTCCATATCTTGGGTCGATGTATCTGTTTGTTTCTCCTATGTATCATTGAGCTTTATTAGTTGAGTTTGCTCAAGAGAAATTTTGGAAATATTTGTAGTTAATGAGATTTCTCTAATTTCTCCTTGACCTTTGGAGTCATCTAGATTAGAAGAAACTTGTTGAACACTTGGTTCACCTGTATGAATTGTTGTTTTTAGAGCATCTTCAATAGGGAGAGTTTTTGGCAAAATAACACAATGATCAACAGGAGTATTAGTATTAGATAATGATTTCTCAAAACATTCCTAGTCTTGATTAAACGTCTCTTCTTGTGGAATATCCGTGATTTCTGGTTCTGCTACTAGTACTGGTACCTGAACTGGAGGAATCAGAACCATAATTTGTTCTGCTTCTGGCACTGGCCTGTGGAATATGAAATCTAGCAGATGAGAATTCCTCTGTTCTATATATTCTTTGAATTGTATCAAATATCCTAGACTGAAACTTTCGGTTTCTATTTTCTCAACCCTTAAAAATTCTGGGATTGGTTCGAACACATTGTCGAATTTATCAATCTGGCTTGGAAATGCCCGCAGCATAACTTGATTTTTTATTTATCTAGGAACGCAATATGAATCATAACTTTTGTTGGGTAGCATTGGAACATTGAAGGGTTTTAATCAATCAATTTCAAGATAGGTATGCTTGAAATTGTCGAGAGTATATGACCCACATGAAATAGGAAAAGTTGGCCAAATTGTCTTTTTGGCATCTTTCAGAAATTTAGTCAACCTATTACCTACAGTATGATAAGAAATTTCCTTAGCAAATAATTTTTCTAGTATATATAAGGGTAGGAAATGAGGGCGAGCATGACTTCTGAAAATTTATATGTATGTGTAAAATTCTTCATCGAACCACCTTCCTATAGGCTTGAGACTTTTATTTGCTTCATGGGTGACTCTAGGAATTTTTCTTTCAAAAATAACTTGAAAAAATGGGAGCATTATATCATTACATATTTTGAACATATGAGAGTGGTATTTTTATTCCCACGGGAATTATCAACTACACAAAGATGAGGCTTTTGACTTCTCTAGTCCATTTCCATCCTAATGACATAAATTCAATAGAAAAACAGACAACATCTAGGATAAAATAACTCATATAAAAAGGAGTGTCTGTAATGGACGAGAGATTACGATTTTCTCTATAAACAATGATACATATAATCAAATTATCAGAAAGAATATTAGCCAAATCAAGAATATAGCCATCAGAGGCTTATTCTATTAGGGGTGTCCAACCTTCCTTAAACTTGGTTGTATTTGCAGACCCAAAAAGACGACACATCATTGCAACAATTTGCAAGAATGGGATTTTAAGAGAAACTACTAAGTACATACCCTTGTCGTCACGTTTATGGAGATTAGGATCATTTCTCCAATCCTTGATCACATTTTTAGGATGTTCATTCTCTCGTATGAATTCTTGAACAAACTGGTTGTCATATCTCTTCTGGGGCTCTAGAAATTTATACATGTCCTTCAAATCTGACGGCCTGAGAGAACTAATGATTGTTCTCCTTCTGGTAACAAATTGTCTATTTCAAATTTCCACATGATTCAACACCCATTTTACTAAGTTAGTGTATGTTAGCATTTTAGGATGGGAAAAAATTCTATGAAGAAAAGAGTTAACTGCGTCAGACCATGAGTCTGAATCTGTGGATGCAGAATCGTCAGCTACATCTTTTCTGTTTAGATCTACTTGTGGATTTTCATTCTCAAACAATTGATAGATCCCTTCCCAGCTTGATGAACCAATTTCTGGGTTGTGTGTTGTGTCTGAGATTAAAGGAGTCATCTCGTTGTTTTCCTCTTGTTGAACAACTAACTGAGGTGGGGCGACAGACTTCCTTCCTGCTTTAATCAACCTTGACGTCCTTTTATGCCTAAGTTTCCAGAATTACCATGTCGAAAAGGAAACCAAAGAGGGTAAGCTAAGATCATGTCAAATGCTATTAACTGTCGTATCAATTTAACTCACGCATAATGGGAAACCTTGGTATTAAATATGAAATAATTATAAAATCGATTGCAAACCTCGAGATCATAAAAACACTTGAATTATCATTAAATTGATAGCATGGGTTCGTGTGAGTTTGAAAATTGTTATCTTATCAGGATCTGTAGATCAGCCCTTTCATGATTAACAAATTTTTAACACCTCAAAGCAATATGCAGCATGCAAAATGCGATATTGTGATGACTTTTATGACAGAATGCAATATCGGGATACATCAGATGACAGAATCTGATATCGGTAATCATTACTTGACATATTTTTCTATTTTGCATATCGGCAATTCGTTGTTTTTCATATCGACATTTTGCTATTTCAGATCTTGGTGATTTGCTCTTTCGACATTTCCATTTCAACGATTTAATTCCCGCTCTTGTACTCTTAGCCTTTATGGGTTCCTTAGAGAGCTTTTTATGATTTTCTTATGTTTTTCAAGAAAAATAAAACTTAGTCTAAAAATAAAATTTAATCCTAATTTTTTTTAAAAGAGTCCCCATTATTCTTTCTAAGCTATTATACTAGAAAAATGGGGAGTTGTTGCAATACTGCAACAGGACGTAAGCCTAACAAATTAACGGTCCAAGTCCTAGAGGCTTCTAGCAAGAGCGAAACCTTTCCCTGTTATGGCCCACCAACAGGTAGTTCCAGGTGACATGGTTTTCCTTGAATAACAGTGATCAGTAAGCTTGCATTTGAAAATTACAACTCGTGATGACTATCCCCACTATTGATTTGACAACTAAACTACAATAAAATTTTCTACTTAAAAAATAATAATAAACATATTATATAACACACTCATACACATCCCATCCCAATATTATGAAAGTTGAAACCGATATATATTGAGATATTTTAAACACATCATGCACCCTACACTACAATATAAGACAATTTTTGAAAAGAAACATCCCTTACTAGGATGCCCTATTATTAACCGCCTCTATGCTCTTGTGATACACAAACACGTCACAAGAAAACAACATATTTTTAGAAATATAGACAATAAATCATAGGTGTACCATATAACTTAGTGTTGTACATCTAATTATATAAATTATGGTCTTTGGAACTAATGCATTTTAAGAGATAAAAAAAAACATACATATGCATTTTTAAAAACTTACCCAGTTGTATGTGTCTATTGAGAATAAACACTTTTGTCACTTTTTTTTTTGTGATAGTGAATCAATGTATCATCATTGGAAAAACATCATTTTGTTATGCCACTATCATATATTCATTGATCCATCATTGTCTAATTAGTATGCCAAAGTTCAATTTGAGAGAAAAACTATAACTACCACCTTCACAAAAGTCATTTTTAATAATACACTTTCAAATTCTCTTCCACTAAACCTCCACTCAAAACATCTTCCCTAGTACAATGTGTAACATATTTTAATTTTATACCACACAAAACATGTTTCTAGTGAAAAGTATATGAAGTTATATCTTTTGATATTATAATAAGACTCAATTTAGTAAAAACCTATACGCACAACCTTCACAAAAACCTTGATTCTTCATAATCTTGTTTCTATGGTCAAAGAGAAGAGAAATAAGTGCTCCAAGATCGCTATAGGTGGGTTGGCTTAACAGGTCAAGAAGACTGGAAGTGTGGCAGATGGTAGGGAATTGAGAGCAAATGTGAGTAAGAGTAGGGCAGTCTAAAAGGAAGTGCTTTTCATCTTCCACTTGCTTAGAATCACAAATCTGACAGATTCTATCGTTCCAAGGGGTCTTGGGAATAGACCACCGCCTGGTCTCACTCCGAAGCTCATGAGAATTAGTTCTTATCTTAGCGATATTCATTTTTTTCTTATTGCTAGACAACACAGAGAGATAATTATGATTATCAGGGGTGGGGTTGATCAATTCCTTGTAGTATCTTAGCTTCCTTTTACCCTCCAGCTCTTGATCCTCCCACAACTTGTCCTTAAACTTGGAGGTAATAGTATTTTTGATATTATCTTTGCTTCCCATACTGAGCTCCTCCTTAATTCCCCAATGGTGAGGCCAGGACTAGGCATCCTTATGCCACCCAGACTTGAGATGAAGGTGAAGTTTTTTACTACATTTAGAAGCAATTTTAAAAAACTTTTTACTTCTATGTTGTCAAACTTCTTCTTATACATCATATATCTAAACATAATTGACTATTAAAATTATTAAATTTAAAAATTAAACATTTCTATATTAAAACTATTAATACTTCCAATAATTTTTGTTATTTTATTCTGAATCATTATTTTATTTTAAATCATACTCTTATGTGCAACACGTTACCGAATCTAAAATCTTATCTTAAAATTATTAAAACTAATAACTTTTATCATGTAATAATACTTTAATATAACACGGCATGACACACATAAGATACCACCACTTATAAGATGCGAACTACTCGGGGTAGAATCTTGTAATGGGAATCAATTATTCCATCTCATCTCAAAATTCTCACGTGAGAATCATATGAAGTGACCACTCTAACATTGTCACTTCAATACGTGTATAGTGCATTACATAACCTCCTATAAAGTATTTTAATTTTACATAAATATTATATATTATGTTTATTATTTATGCTATTTTATATAAAGATATGTATTTTATTATTTATTTTATTTTTATATAGAATTATAGATAAGTTTTTTAAATTTAATAATTAAGAGTGGTTTTTTAAATTTTGGATAGAGATTCTTATTGTACTTAATTTTAAAAAGTGAGGATTAAAATAATTTCTTTAACTATACAATTTTCATGATTACTTTTATTTTAATAAATAATATTAATATATGGTTAGAAAAATAGGAAAAAATAATTGAAATTGAAATTGGATTTAGGAGTTATCATTTAAATGCAGACCACTTTGTTGTTGGAGTATATGTACATTACTTACTATTTAGGAGAGTTATCATTTATAATAGTTTCTATATCTAAAAGATGTTACCATGTTGGATGATATGTAGTAGTTACTAGGTAGTGCCATGACTATGATAGGACACTTAGAGTGCTTATCCTTATCCTCCTCCTATACAAGGCTACGCTTTCTTTCTTATTTGTGGAGATAACCTTATCCACTCACCTTGAGCTCTTATATTTTTATTTGGGAAACTTTATCTCTTGATATTTAGTCTTGATTTTGAAGTTTGGATGTATTTATGGAGTTAAGAGTGACATGTGTGAGGTATTTCTTTAGTTCTCACTTATTTATGGCAGATCTTATCCTTAATAAGCTCTATTATTGACTTCAACTCAATTTTTTAATAGACAATGTATTTTTAGGCTAGTTAATAAAAAATTCATGAGGCAAGGGGGGATTACTTTTTTTTCTTTTTTGGATGCGCTAAGGAACCCCAACCTAGTGTGAATTAATCCTCTCTCCTAGAGAGTGTTATAAATATGTACTCATGGTATTGGATATAATAACATGAATTCAAGTTGATCTCTTTGGTCTTTCAATCTATTTTCTTTCTTTTATCTCTAGTTTAATTAATATCTTATTTTCTCTCTTCTTTCTAATTTATCTCAAGCTTAGTATTATTGTTTTTTTTTGCAACTAAATTTTTGTGTGCTTGTGATAAAAAATCTAACACAGTATTAGGATTTTATGATATCAAAGATTAAAAAATTTAACACTTGTTGCCCTTTGGATCATAGTAGAGGATTATTTCAATAATAAAACCAATCTCCTTCACATTTTTGTTGACCTTAAAAAATCTTTTGACACAGTGACAAATAAAAGAATCTAGAATAGGTTGGAAGAGTTAAAAATTCCTTTTGAGTTGAGGGTTGTTGTAGCAATTTTATATGGGAATGTTATTGCTAAGTTTAGGAATACTAAGGGTTGGATGGAATAAATTAAGTGTAATATAGGAGTTAAGAAAGTTTGTCCCTTGCATATAACCCTTTTTAGCAATTATATTGACATGTTAGAAGATTGTTTGGAAGAAGCAGGTTGTGACCTCCTAACTCTCACTAGCATATTCATCATTATTCATCTTTAATCTAATGATATTGTTCTTATGACAAAGAGTCCCTATGATATTGTCAAATTATTTATACACTACCTTGGATATTCCACTAGAGAGTTCATCACAACATATCTATTAAAGTAACCTAAAGTCTAATTATGAAGGTGTTTAAGGATGGAAATTGAAGAATCCATCATCTTCCCAAATTGAAGGCATTACACATCCCTATGAAAATGAATGGTTCTATATGAGTCAAACTCTATAAAGGTTGAATGAAGATAACTCATACTATAGGATGGTTGTCCACATATTGTTCTTGTGCAATAACCATATTTATTCAAACTATGATTTCAAAGGTTTTCGTCCTTGTGTACAACCCATAAGTAGAGACCATAAGTTAAGGATCTTGCCAATATAGGAGCCCATCAAGAAGAGAGTGCCATCATCAATTTGATGTTTGGTTGAGGATGTAAAAAGCTTTAGAATGTGTAGATGGTTTTTCATGAGAGTAACAGGTCAGGTTGAGTGATTCTTTGAACCTCCTAGGAAATTCCTTCACCTTAGTGGTATGATATTTTACCTTGGAGATGGACTCCTCAACTAATTTATATAGTCGGGTCAAAAATAATTCCTTATTAACCAATTTAGTTGACATGACCTTATTTGTACATAAGTATTTTTGGGTCCTTCATTTTGGTTTGTGATACATTATGGAGGATGACCACATTTTGACCATAAGTAATTGTTGGGAAGTCGTGGAGGAGACAACTGGAGAAGGAAAAGGGACCCACCAAAGACCAACAGTTGTGGAAGGATGGTTAGAGAAACCAAGACTTAGGCAGTCAAAACCAAGCTGACAAGAATGATGACAGCCGAGGAAGCGGACATAACCAAGCAACAGAGGAAGTTGAAAGAGGGAAAAGGTCGAGCATCTGAGGGAAAAGTAGAAGTCCAAATGAGCATAGGTTTTAAGAAGGACAAGGGGAAATATGAAGGAGGAGAGAGTCAGAGAATATACATAAATTTTGTTGCGAAGTGATTCGAGCCTATTGTGTTATTTATTATATTTCTCTATCATGTGAGTTTCCTATTATTATGTCTATGGGGCCTTCGAGCTAGAGGAAATGTTGTAATGTTGTGGAATTTAATAGAAGACGAGATTACATGGATATATGTGTACCTTTGTATATCGTATTATGCGGATTTTTCCAAAATTTTAATATGCTTGTACCTATGTGATATTACTTCTCTGAGTTTGCTTGATCTGTTATGGTTGGGTATCTAACTATTATAGTTCAGAACTTATTGGGTATTGATAACCTCCATGTGGTTCATTCCTACACCTAATTCTAGCCCATTAATTAACTAATATCACAACAGGCCTTGGGTGAGATGCCTTATTCATCCCGAATAAGGTGAAAATGTTGGCATTTTTCTAGACTACGATGAATCCTTTGTTGGCCCTTGTGCCCGAACCTAGGGGATCAACCCATCTATTATTTTTCCTCCAAAAAATGATTTCGCTGCAGGGACCTGAAAATTTCCAAATGGCTTTGGAATATTGTGTTAAGGATCTTTAAGAAGGAACTACAAGATTGGTGGCATGGGAAATTAGAACGATTGACCTCTCAACTCAATAAGGTCAACTCTGTCGACGAAGTGTGAAGTAGCTGAAGGAATAAATATTGTATGCGAAACCTGTTATTGATTAATAGGAGATATTCTGGTGCAAGTTCTGAGAGGAGCTCTAGAAATTGTTGCGGAGATTGCAAGTAAAAGGAAAGACCAGCGGAAAAAATGAATCTCGTTGTACCTGGACTCAACCAGATTTGATGTGAGCTATATATTTTTGGGTAAATATCACTTTAGAGGGATACACTATTTTTTCTTGTGGATGGTCATTAGTCCTTCTCTAAGGTTGGGGTTGTATTCAAGTTGGGGTTACAAGGAAGGTTGCTAAGGGAAATATCGTTGTGTTTAAGTCTATGATGGTGGAAAGAAAAATTGTTGGTGTTCCAAAACCCACCCATGGTGGTTTAAAATAATGGTAATAGGGGAAGGACCTAAAGGGAGGGATACTACCTAGTGGGGATTTATGAAAATATTGAATAAATGGATGCAGATGAATTCCATATGGCCACATATTTGAGGGCACAAAAGCATGGATAGATGAAAAATGACGAGAGAGAGCTCTATGGAATATAGATATAAGGAAGAAATAGCTACACCAAGAAGGAGCGGTGTTAGGAAATACTGGAGAGAGAGAGAAAGA
Source organism: Pinus albicaulis (assembly GCA_034641835.2). Classification (NCBI taxonomy): domain Eukaryota; kingdom Viridiplantae; phylum Streptophyta; class Pinopsida; order Pinales; family Pinaceae; genus Pinus; species Pinus albicaulis. The sequence continues at coordinate 1,216,429,657 of CM076574.1, forward strand.
AAAGGAAGTCGGTTGAAGTTATGGAGCGGTTGGGATAGAGATAGAGTGGAGGTTGGCCTGTTGGGAAGAGCAGAGACAACCGTAGAGACAGTGGTTTAGAGAAGTTATAGGGACCCACATCGCTAGCAAAGATGGAAAAATCAGATGTAATGGGCTCAATAGGCCCCGAGGAAGGTTTGGATGATGACATGCACTTCACCATGAGAAGAATGTTTGCTAAGAATAATGTGTCCCCCATGAGTAATGATTCATTGATTTAGAATTATGCAGGAAAACAATAAAATACAGAAATACACATAAATGTAGAGATGCAGTAGAAATAAGACTTCATTTCATTAATATCACATAACTAAAATATGCTTATAGACAGAATGGAAAAAAACTAGCTAGGGTGGTGGTAACTTATCTCTGAGAAGATATGTTGTGGCTACAGGCCTTTGAACTGTGTTAAAATTATGCTCAAAGGCCTATTTATTATTGAGAAACAATGGAAAACCTTAAACATCCAAAAACCTAACACTAGGAAATGAAACACCAAACTATGGGCCCCATTGGGGTAAATTGGTACATTAATTTCCCAGGGTCATAACTTTGGCATACGATCTCCATTTGATGCACGTGATACCTCATTAGAAAGATATATCCAAGGAATACAGCTGAAGATAGTGATTTTCAAGTTAAAGACTCAAATTTATCAAAGTTGATTTTCCAAAAAAAAGTTGTCTAGGGCCTCAAAACGGCTCCGAAAGTTTAGGACCTGAAAAGCTGCAAAAAATAGTAAATTGTGCTAAAATTAAGGAAACTGAAAAAATGAAAGAAAAAATGGTGGGGGTTGAAGTGGAATAGGCGAGTGGCCACCAATATCCACCTGTATCATTCGCTTCCCCGCAACTCAGGTAGTATCTCCCCTAACCTTCCCCTGGTACTTTCTCATAATCCTCATCAATTTTTTTATAAGTTAATCAAAGTCATAAAGGTTCATAGTGTGCACACTACCTACAAGGTTTGTACTAGTAGCAATAAAAATAGTCATAGTAGTACAGGTCTCCAAAGTTCATCACAACTAGGTTATCAAGGATTTATACTCCTCCCAAAAATTCATTCAAACATGGTGGGATCCTTCACTAGGTATCCCAAGTTCTCTAGTTGGGGGAATGAGGATGTAGAGCAACATTGGTATATGTATGAATCCATCTAGAGGGTCCACCAGACTCCTGATGTCGTAAAGTTGATTGAATTCGAAACCACTCTTCGAGAAGGAACATTGATATGGTTTATCAAGTGGTCTGAACGGAAATAAAATCCAACAATAGACAAGGTCAAACGGGAATTATTTCAGGAATTTAAGCTTCCCAAGACAAACCAGCAGGGGTTTTCCGATTTATCGGAAATCAAGCAGCAGGAAGGAGAAAATTCCTGGTAGCTAATACAGAGGTTTAAGGATGCAGTTGGAAAACTGAGCTATCTGATCAACCCAAATAATCAACGATATTGGTTCATTCAATAATTATTTTCCCTTACTTGCATGTCGTTGACTCAGTAGAAAATGGATAATCTGCAAGATGCCTTATAGAAATCAACTCGAATCTAGTCTATGGCAAGATACCCACATAAATATCGAGGGGAGCAACCTCACATGACCCCTCTATACTAGGCCTATAATATCAAATTACAGATCTAACATATAAGATGAGGGACTTGCAACCGATGACTGCATGTATGGTGTACCAATTGCCTTTTCAAGGGGAATCATGCAGCGAAGTGCCCAAGGTTGTGGGGCCCAAGCACTCCCTTTGCACTGATGGGGCCATCAAGATATTTACTCGTTGCAAGAGTTGTGCAGATCGAGACACAAGGTTTATACATAGGACACACTCAATTTCATGCATTTATGAGCCATCAGAGTGCAACACTAACTGAGTACTACGAGATACGCAGAACGTATGAACATCTTCATGGTATCTGTCTGGAACTCTCTAACACACCTCAATGTACATTGAAATTTTCTGGCATGTCTTATCATGCCTTTTCATTCCTTGGCATGCCCTGACCCTCCCTAGCTATCATGCCCTCACAACAACCCTTACTTAATTTTAAAATTGGGAACCCAAACAAGTCCTCGCTTGACTAAAAGTGCTTTACCAAGTTACGATTACTACAGATAGAATATGTTGTTGAATTATGTAGCTTGGGAGGTACTCCATAAGCCTAGTGAGATGGTTTTGTGCGAGTTTGGTCACAAAATGCTTTATGGTAAAAGAAATTAAGTGAAGGGGTTTTGGACCTAAGATGGGGTTTAAAATATAAAAGAAAATTAAAAATGAAAATTAATATTTCCTAATTTCTAAGTGGATAAAACCTGTAAGTTATAGAGAGTTCCTAAGTGGCCTAGGAAAATATATTGAAGGAGGCATTAGGATGAAGGAAAGAACATCAAGTGAGAAGGAGCTCATTTTATCAAGGAGGCCATGAGAGATGTAGTCCTAAAGTAAGGGTTGATAAATGGAGGTCATGATCATCCACTAAGAGCAATATCATCATGTGAGGGTTCACAAGAATGTCACAAAACTTAATGGGTTCGAGATAGGAAGTAGGATCGCATAATTTTTGTTCTCTTCTGGTAGATTGAGCTCAAGAGAGACTTCTCATGGGCATGTTATTTCAGTGGTCTCTCTATGTGAAGGCCACATAAAATTTAGAAATAACAGAGAGGGTTGAGACCCTATCTTGTGGTGGTTAGTAGGCTGCAAGGTCTGTGATACAAACCAACACAAATGGAGAAGGCTCTGCACTGGAATTTAGGGCCAAAAAATAAGTAGTCGCAGACATAATATTGACCGAGGTAGCCCTAGTTTTAGGTTCGTAGAGATCTGAATTTCATGTCAATATCCAGTCAAAGAAATGACCAGAATCTAAATATCCATATGAGTTAGGTCAAGTATCTTATCGAGGCAAGATTTGTTTTTTTTATTATATGGGTGGATAGGGTTTTTTCTAAAGAAATAACATAAGTATAATGCCATGGGTAGGATGGTTTAATATCATTTTTAGTCCATAATTTATGCCATTAAGATTGTGAAAAATATATGTAGAAGAAGAAGGGTTGTGACCCTTAGAGCAAGTTTTATCTATGCAATATAGGCCACATATCTGGAAGATGGTTTGCAGAAGTATGTGAGGAGATAACAGATCCAAATGAGGGTGGAACCTAAGTAGAAGATTGAGAAGAAGAAATGTGCCATATGAAGAATGGATTGATATGAAGAGGAGTTGATTTTGGTGGACTCTCCATAGAGTTTTGGACAAATATTTGAAGCACCTTATAAAAAATTAGTCGATTTACTATTAGTTGCTAACTTGTGACCCTAATTCAGTCATCTATAGAATTTTAAAAGGATGATAAGCAGAGAAGTTCATATATTTTAATAGATTGGAAAACAAAGAAATTGGTACACAACAATAGTGATTTTGAGAGGACCCAAATCATTGTTAGGTGGAATATTTGAAGAGCCCTAGATGAGGGTAGTGTTGTGGGCCCTATATTAGTAAAATAATTGGTTGTGGTTAGGAAAATCGATGGTAGTTCATGTACAATTGGAGTGTTTTTAGGCTATTATCAAAGAATATCCCTGAGTCCTCTATTTTTGAAGGACAATAAGGCTGCTATAAAGGCAGGTATATTGGGCCTAAAGATGTGCAGATTTTGAAGGACTAAAGTAGTAGACAAGTGGGCCAACCAACTAGCCCTAATTCGCTGTATTGAAAAAGATTGATTCAGTGAGAAGAAGGGAAACCTCCATAGCCCTAAACTTGTCATCTTGGAGCAGTGGTATGGAAAAGTGGGCAGGCCAAAGAGGTTTTCACAAACAGAGTTGTGAATAGTTGATCGAAGACCTTGAATGTTGCAGACCTTAAAGGACAAAGGAGGTAGCTAGAGGGTAGATTTTCTTGAGTTGAGTTCAGTAACCTAAATGACTTGAGATAATTTATAGAGGTAGATTGAGAATTTGAAAAATGGGAGGGAAGAGAACCCGCTAGATGTGTTCAGGAAACTTGGACTAAAAGGGTTGCGTGTCGACACCATCAACAAGTAGTTCAAGTGTTTTCTTGTTTAGGATAGATTGGTTTTCAAAAGACTAACACCAAGCCCTAGTTTTATTCCTTGTACCAATGTGATTGTAAAGGGTCGTGATCCCTGGTACGAGAGCTCTAGCATATTGTATTATAGTTTGTAATATAATGAAGAAGGGTTTGAAAAAGTTAAAAAATTGTCATGTGCACTAGTTATTTCCCTCGTGTGTGTAGATTTCGTTGTCCATTAAAGTAGATGTGTTGTGGCATTTGAGTGTGTTTGCATTAAATATTCTAAGACCAATCCCAGATTCTCACGTGTCATGGAAATTCAACATATGCCTTTTTCACCTAAGAACTACATATAACTCATCTTAGGATACTCATATCCAATCTCAACTCATCCCACTTAACAAGTTACCAAGACAAGGCTCACATCCAACAGTGGCGGTAAAAAAACTAATCAACACAATTTACATTAGTGACATACCATATCACGTGATAGGTATTAGAATACCTTGGAACTATGTGGCATGCGTAATCATCCCCCACATTCCTTGGCATGCTTTGGCACTCCCTAACACATACTACCAATCGCTAACATGCCTTGGAAGTCTAGCATTCCTTGGAATTTCCTAGCATATAACTTGGTCACTCCCTCCTTAGAACACCTTAAACTCATTGGCACTCCCTATCACACACTCTTATTTGTTCATTTTCATGCATTTTTAAATATTTCTCCTTTGTATTTACATGGCACTCCCTAACACTCGCTGACACACATTGACAAACCCTAGCACTTGGCATATCTTGGCATGTCGGCCTAGACCTCTAGCATTCCTTGGCACTACCTAGCATACCTTTCCACTCCCTCCTTAGCACACCTAGAACTCACTGACACTCCTTGTCACACACTCTTATTCAATGATTTTCGTGCATTTGAAACTAGTACTCCCTTGTGTTTCCCTGGCTCTCCCAAACACTCCCTAGAATGTATTGGCACATCATGGCATCCGACACATATTGGCATGTTTCCATAGCCTCTAACATTCCTTAGCATTGCCTATCATACCTTTTCAACCCCCCCTTAGCACACAAGTAACTCACTAACAATTCTTGTCAAAAAATCTTATTCATTCATTTCCATGCATTAATTTGACTTATTTCTCCTATGTGTTTACCTATAACTCCCTAACACTTCTTAGCACATGTTGGAAAACCCTGGCACCTGATACATCTTGGTTGTAAGCTATTGTGGAACTCCCTAAATCTTATTCATTCATTTCCATGAATTTTTACCTATTTCTCCCTTGAGTTTCCCTAGCACTAATTAACACTCCTTAGCACACATTGGCACACCTTCGCACTTGGTACATATTAGCATGCTTCCTTAACACTCTAGCATGCCTTGATACTTCCTAGAATACATTATCACTCCCTCCTTAACATAGTTGGAACTTATTAACACTCCCTATCACACACTCATATTCATTCATTTCAATGCAATTGAAAATAGTGATCCCTTGTGTTTCCCTGGCACTCCCTAACACTCCCTAGCATGTGTTGGAGCCACACCATAGCACCTGACACATCTTGGTATGCCTTTTCATTCCTAACATGCCTTGGAACTATCTAGCATGTGTTAGCACTTCTCGGCATTCCCGGGCACACCTTGGCACTCACTAGTTTTCATGCCCTTATATATATTCTTACTTTTTTTGTGACTAGGGAACCCAACCAAGTCATTGAAAAATTAGTGTTGTGCCTAACCCAAAGTCCCCCTTTGCCGGAAACTACTTTGTCCATCCCGTTATCACAATTGTAGGATTGTGTTAATTTTGGACAACTAGGTCCAAACTCCATGTTGCACTGCTCATATGACAATGGTCATATTTTTGTTGGATTCCTATTTCGGAGAGGTGCAAGATTGATCTAAGATCATATTGATTAGATGAGCAGAATATTTATTTTGAATTTATTTTCCACATGTGCAATGTTAGCCAAATTTGTAATGTAGGCTCACATGCCTAATAGATGTGTCACACACCCTCATTGATTGATAAAAATTGGAGATACTTGGAGGTAATTTCATCATCAACTCATCACACATTCTCTCATTGTGATATGATTGGTTCGATAGCCTTTGGAGGCCTTTTTCCCCTCGCATCTGTGGAGTGAAGTTGCTCTTTTCTTCGGATCTATCTAGGGATTTTTGCTGCAATGTTGACCAACATTGACCATGGTCAACCCTTGGTCGTTTGACCTACACCTTATGCCAAAAATCCAATTTTAGGAGGTTGTACAACTGGGCACTAAAATCGAGGAATTCCAAGATGTTTGACTGAAGCCCTAATTTTTTGCATTGAATTTTCTACGCCGTCTTTGGGTTGACTAGCATTGACTTGTGATGAGCTGTCTTTGAGGGATGTGGGTGTGACACTTGAAGGAGTGGTTGACCGAGAAAGACTTTGTTGGTTGAAGCATCATGTTGACTACTGTAACGCAACAATATTTAATATATTTGCTAGAAAAAAATAATTGTAAATCTGATCTATATTTGGCTTGTCTTCTATTGATCTATTATTTGTTCTATCAACATTTTACTTTCATGTTTATGTGATTGTTATTTTGTATCGGGCCTAAGAAAGATTGAATTAAAAGTGCATCAAGCATAGAACACCATGGTTATCTAAATTTAACATGGTATTAGAGCTGAGGTGGAGACAAAGTCCAAGAGTCCAAGCTGGTGTTAGAAGAAATATCTGAAGGAAGAAATCCCATCAAGGACAAATGGCCTCCTCAAGCTACAAGGGTTTCAAGGCTGATGATAAGTTGATCGATAATTCTGATTATCATGCATGGAAGATGTCCTTGGATTTGGTGCTAGAAAATCAAGATGTCATGGAATATGTACATGGGAAGATCCACGAGCTTCCATCAAATGCAACTGTTGCCACAAAGACAAAGTATAGAAGAGGGGAAATCAAAGAAAAGATGATTATCCGGGATTATATTCATAAGAACTTGGTTGCTTAAATTTCTGAGCTGAAGACATCTAAGGAGATGTATGATAAGCTGGTGAGCATGTTTAGGGCTAGTAATGCTAATAAAATCCTCTTCTTTAAGAATAAATTGAAGAATATAAAAAAGGGTAAGGATGAATCTATTCAATCATATTTTATGAGGCTCACTGAAATTAGAAATAACCTCCTAGCTATTAGGGAAGCAATATCTAATCGAGAGATGGTTCTTATTGCACTTGGAGGTCTCCCTCGTGATTGGCATGTATTAAATACAAATATTATTAATAATAATGTGATTCCTGATTTGATGAAATATTGACAAGATGCACTCAAGAGGAAACATGAATGATGGAGTATGCCTCTAATGGTAATGGAAGTGACCCTACTGCCTTCGTCACTCATGCAAAGAAGAAGAACCATGGTGGCTCGAGAAATCCAAAGCATGTTAGAGTAGGGCCCAAAGGAAGGAAAGGAATATGTTACACTTGTAACAAGTATGGTCACTGTTGGGCTTCAGAAATGTCGTATTTCATCCACCTTTCCCTTCACTATTCCTTACATTTCATCATCCCATTAACCTTTCATTATATCACTTTCATAAATACATTTGGGTTTCACCTTCCTATTTTCCACTTTATTCATTTTTTTATTATAAGTGAATTTATGATTAAATATTAGAAAATATACATGTTTTAATATATATCTCAAGAATGTGTGAGCTTTGTAATGTGTAGGAGAAATGTGAAGGATTAATTCTAAACTTCTGGAATATCTCCTCCACCATATTAAGGAGATAATTATTCAAGCCTATTCCTAAGGAGAAGATCATGGAGGATTTGGTTGGCATGTCTTATTCAAGATATGTGAGAGATGTGTGGGGGATTCAAAGGGATCATGTCTTGTAATAATGGGAAAGTAGTTGAGAGTGGTTGAATGAGATGGTTAGCTTATTCATGTATATAAGAGAGTGCTCTCTCTTCATTTTGATTAGCTCAGGAGAATACATAATTCATTAGTTCATTATATTAGTTTTGGAGTTTTTAGAGATAGTCTTGTAATTAGGAGAAGGGGGATTCTTAACTGTGACTCATATTCTTTTATTGTATGCTTTCATGATTTTTCATTTGATTCTTGTAATGTAATTTGAAATGGCGTTATTGTTGTGAGCTCACATATGTTGTTTGTCATTTAGCTCTTCACATGTTGTATAGATTTTCCCTTATGTAATTTCCTGCTTTCATAGTTGATGTTTCAATGCCTTCCTAGATCAATTTGATTTCAGTAATTTAGATTAGATTAGTTCCACTTCGGTCCTGCATATATAGTGCATGTGCTTCGTAAGTCTACGAACCTCGGATTGACAAATTAAATGGTTGGGAAAGTACTACAACGGAATTAAAACGACAATAGTTTCACCCAACATTTTGGCGCCGTTGCCGGGGAAGCACGATGGATTGAAGTTCAGTTTGATTTTTCATGCAAGTGTGCTTTAACATGTTCCTAACTCCGAGGTGACAAGGTTGTAAGACGTGGGGAACAGCCTACGCATCGTTCGACATACTGTAACGGGCTCGGCCTCATATGGGTCAGGACATGTAGGTGTGACGGATATCAGGAAACAGGTGCTGAAGGTTCCTGCTTTGAGGAATAGGGTCCTGTTCTCCGTTGATTAATCTTCTTTTTCTGCAGTGTGACTGATATCAGGAAACAGGTGCTGAAGATTCCTTCTTGGAGGAATAGGGTCCTGTTCTCTGTTATGATTGATTGATCTTCTTTCTTGCAAGTGTGTTTGATTTCCGCAACTGTGAAGAGTATTTTTTTTCTTATCTATTTCAGCATGAGTGCTTTTATTTATGCAAGTAGTTTATTTTCATTTAAGATTTTTAGATTTAAGCTTTGAGTGCATTAAGAATCCCTTTTTCAACATGATTTAACAATGAGTGTCAGCTTGGAACTACTCACTCAGATCCTAGCAGAAGTCGGGATCTCCTCTTCCTTGGAAGAAGAGATCTTGACAAGAATTAAAAGTTCAACTACTCCCCAAGAAACAAACAAAGATTTAACATCTGAAGAATCCTGCATATCTGATGGCGAACAATCATTCGAACAAGAGATCGAAGAAGAAGAAGAGGAGCTACAACATGATCTAAGTAAGAGAAATCATGCCTATCAAAGTCTTATCGAACAATGGTTCCAGGTAAGTACTCGATTAGATTCGTTTTTTTATTTTTATTTAGTTGATTTGCAGTTTCAGCAACCAAACTCATTCACACTGGAATATTTTCATTTTTCAGTTGAACAATGGCTATTGAATATATTGTTGTTACTGCTACGTGAATGGCTTCATTGTAAATTTAATTACACGTAACTAATTTTTAAAATTCTAATTAGTATAGAGTAGGCAGGCTTTCATTTTCAGTTTTTGCTTTCATTCTCAATTTTTCTTTTGCCTAGAATAAGTATGCTCTCCTCCGCGCTTAGTGCGATCGCGAGGATCAGAAAATAAGGATGATCTAGATTAATTTTAGGAATCTAAAAAAAAAAAAAAATTCATGTTTTGCAATATGCCTAATCGATTTTATCATTAATTTGCAAATCATTTTTTTTTCTCTCTTCTCCATTTGCTAATTTTTTTTTTTTTTTTTTTTTTAATAAATCGTGAATTGAGGCTGAATAAAAACAAAGAGAGTTTTTATCTGACAGTCGCTGAAACTGTGAATAGTCGTTGAAACTGTGTCTAGCAGTTGTTGAAAATGTGAATAGTCGTTGAAACTGTGTCTAGCAGTTGCTGAAACTGTGTCTAGCGTTTTATCTGAACAGTTGCTGAAACTGTGTTTTCTGGGCATACTAAAATTTGCAGCAAGCAATTAGGTGATCAAACCTGCAAAAACAATTGACTCATAAATTTCTCAGGTTCATCATTTCACTAAAATAACTATGAGTTTCATTAGAATTGCAAGCTGTAGCGATGCCATCCCTCTGTCCACTGTTCATAAACCTGCAACTAGCAACAACAAACCAAATCGATAAGCAGCAAACAAATGAAACCGCAATAAAATAAAAGATAATTCTCATTGTTTGCATATTTTGAACGCTAGAATTTTCTCCCATGATTAATTCTCACACCTAATTTGGGATACTATGCGGGTGATGATTGAAAAATATCGGCCAAAATCCACAGGTTGTTACACTATCTTTGGCATTTCAAGATAATAGGAACTAAATTCCATCAATATCACTGCCATATAACTATTTTTATGGATTTGTTTTCTTGAATTTTCCATCCGTGGCATACTTTATCGAGATTAAATGATTATGCGGTTGCTTATTAATGGATTCCTTCTTTACTGGCTACGAGTTTTTCTCCATTGCTTATCTGGAAGGATAGCTTTCACTGGTGACTTTCTATACAATGTCAAAAATAACATAGATCTGTCAATAATCCACGCAAGATTTGCAAGCGCCTTGTAAACACATGCACTTACGAAAGATGGTGGGAACATGGAATATGCATGCGCTTCAACGCACTAATAGTAATCAGTTGACTCAGCCTGAATTTAGTGATTTTGGGAAGAGTGGAGATGTTCCTTGAAAATGTCCATCATACAGAGATGCAGGTAAAACAAACTTTTGGTTGTGAGCATTATAAGAAGAACTGTAAACTCCTTGGAGCTTGTTGCGGAAAGCTATTCACCTGCAGATTCTGTCATGACAAAGTCAGCAACCATATAATGGACAGGAGGGAAACAAAAGAGATGATGTGCATGAAGTGCTGTTGCATCCAACCTGTTGCGTCAAGCTGCACTTCTTCCTCTTGCAAAGAGTTGTCAATGGAAAGATATTTCTATGGTATATGCAAATTCTTTGATGATGAAAGGAAAGTATAACACTGCATTTTTTTTAACTTATGTAGCATTGGGCAGGGGCTTGGTATTGATTACTTCCATTGCATGAATTGTAATGCGTGCATGTCAAAGACTCTCGCTACACAACTGCGTGCATGAATTGTAATTGTAATGCGTGCATGTCATGATAAGGTTTTCGAAGCAAACTGCCCTGTTTGTCATGAGTTTATTTTTACTTCTACTGACCCAGTCAAAGCCCTTCGTTGTGGACATGTAATGCATTCAATGTTTCGAGGCATATACTTGCAGTCATTATACATGCCTGATCTGTAGCAAGTCATTGGGAAACATGACTGTGTATTTTGGAATGCTTGATGCTTTACTGGCTGCTGAGACACTTCCAGAAGAACACCAAGAGAAAACGCAGTTAAGATATCTTGATCCCAAGCAAATGCAAGCGCACAGCAAGCATCCAGCAATCATTGGCAAAGCATTATCAAGAGCCTAACCAATCTTCTCCAAACTATGCGTGGAAATTATGTCCCATGTATTCTTGTTCGTAAGGTTTTTGCCCAGATATTTGCGTACATCAATGTTCAGCTTTTCAACAACCTCCTTTTACGGCGTGAATGCTGTTCATTTAGCAATGGAGAATATGTAAAAGTGGGGTTGGCTGAACTAGAACTTTGGTGCTGTGAAGCAAAAGAAGAGCATGCAGGCTCAGCTTTGGATGCACTCAAGCATATTAGACAAGCAGTGGGATTTTTGGTTATACATCAAAAGCTACTCATGGTCCTGAGTAAAATTGGTTTCTGCAAAAGTCAACTTTTACGTGAACTGTCCAACAAATACAAACTTATTTAGGAAGATTCAAGTATGATAGAGGCTGACATAGCAGATTTAATTGCATCTTTATCTAGTTTGGAGCTTCGTTGGCATAATGTGTGCCGTTTTCTGTTCCGACGGTACCATTCATTTGGGTGTCCAAGATGATTTTTTCGGTGGCTACAAGAAAGACGTGCGCAGAATCGTGCGCATCATTCAAGTCATGTTTAAAAATCCACAGTTAGATCACGTGACTGTTTTCTTTCGTGAATTAATCCGTTACATCTTGATTGATACAGCCAGCCCCAGTGTCGATCTCATCCACTGTGCAAGTATCACCTATGCGTATTGTAGTGAGGCATTTGATCGTTGGTATGCTGGCTGCGCACTGTGTAAAACATTGCTATCTTTGGTTTCCCGTTTCATACATTCACGCGAAGCAGATGTTAATAGTAATCCGGAAAGCAACATTATTAATATTTATGATTTGGCATGTCTCTTTATTGCTAAGGGATCAAAAGGCACACGAGGCAATAATGAAACAGTTGAATATATTAAGCTTTTCTAAAACCCCGGATTTAGAGGAGTGGACTGTGAGAGAAGCATGCTATGATAACCTTACAACTCCTATAAAAATTTACATGGTTGGAAAATATACTGGGTTGTCAGATCCTTACCTTTCTGTATTAAAAGCTCTTTTACACGCTTTTGTTGCATGTTCATTGAAATTGTCCATAGAATGGGTTGCAGCTTCCGATATTGAAGATGAAGCTGCAAAAGAGAGACCAGACATTTACGCTTCTGCATGGAAGGTTCTGAAAGGTGCAGCTGGTGTTCTAGTCCCTGGGGGATTTGGTGATCGAGGTGTGCAAGGAAAAATACTGACAGCAAAATATGCATGCGAAAATCGAACACCCTATCTTGGCATTTGCTTGGGGATGCAGATCGCTGTCATTGAGTTTGCACGTTCTGTTCTTGGTTTGGAGGATGCCAACAGTGCAGAATTTGATCCAGAAACTCAACGTCCTTGTATCATTTTCATGCCGGAGGGGTCAAAGACCTATATGGGGAATACAATGCGGTTTGGTTCAAGGACAACATTATTTCGAATTGCTGATTGCATTACTGCTAAGCTATATGGAAATTTTTCTTCTATGGACGAGAGACACCGGCATAGATATGAGGTCAATCCTATCATGGTAGAAGACCTAAGAAAAGTGCTGCTTTAGGAAGTAAGGGTGCACAACTTCAAAAGCATATTGATGCTACGTTGAAGAAGTTCGTGGTTGGCTGTCGATGCGGTTGATTTCTTCAATCAGGTGAATTTTCTTTTTGGCACCCTTACTGAGTTTTGCACGCCAGAAAACTATCCAAAAATGTCTGCAGGGCCAAAGTGCATTTGCGGTGTTGGTTCCACAAGTTGTCCCTGAATTTTTCAATGACAGAGGTGCGATAAAGTCTTCACCAACTAAGCTAGCTCTTAAAACTTAATTGTTTTTTTTTATGTGGTGTGCCTTTTTATTATCTGAAAAATCTCAATGTTAAATGTGTTAATTCACCGTGTTAATGTGTTAATGTTGAATTCACGGTTGGAAAAAAACGCAATGTTCTGTTGTTTAAACTGAATTAATATCCTCTCTGAGTGTTGCTGGATTGTATCTGCATGTAATGGGATCTCCCATGTTTCTCTTGTTTGGAGATAGTTTTGTACTGATTTTTGTATCGTTATTATTTCGACTCACGAGTATAGATGGGTAGATGGTGTTCAAATCAAGGAACTGATAGAGGTATCAGCACCTCTCTTCCGAGTTTATGCCCATATCTATCACTCACATTTTCAGAAGATCGTGAGTCTGGAGGAAGAAGCTCATCTTAATACTTGCTTCAAGCATTTTATTCTCTTCACATGTGAATTTAATTTGAGTGACAAAAAGGAGCTTACACCCCTTTAGGAGCTGATAGATTCTATTCTTGTTCCATATTAAATGAATAGAGGGACATTATAATAATAATTGCTGATTTCATTGCATAGAAATGCTTGAAAGTACCAAGCTGTTCGTAGCTTGCATAATTGTGCTATAGAGCCATAATTTGTAAAACATGTTTCCCACTGATATGGTTGAGAGTGTCATTTCACAGGTTGGCTAGAGCGGTTTTCAGCCGGCAGACAAAGGGCTCTTCTTTTCAACAATTTTCTATTTTAACGTTTTGTAGGCATCTTAGATTTGGGCAAAGGCCGAGAACACAATGGAGCCTATTTCTTTTACTCAATAAATTTGTTTGACAACCACAACATCTATCAACAAAACACGACAATGGCTTTAACGTCAGAACAGGAAGAGAATGTTGCTGAGCTTAAGACCGGAGAAGAATTTTTGGATTCTTATGCTTATGTCGAAAACTGATTATTTTTTTCATACTCACTATCTCCATTTTACACACTGCTTCATTACACTAATGTTCATGATGCCAGGATACTTAAGAACGCTGATTGGATTATCTGTCACTGCTTGATGATTGTTACTGGATACTTAGAAATGCTACAATTGAATGGTTTGAATATTCAACTATATCTGACGATGTACAGGTCCAATATTGCAGAGAAGTAAGTGACGTTATTGCAGCAAATCGATGCGAAACATACTCTGCCCAACTTCTAATTGCTTGAATGAATTTAACGGTGCATCTAAGAAACTGAATCAGCAAGAAACTAAAGATTTGCTAGCGCCGAGACAGTATTGCTACACTTTGCAAAGCATGCCAAGAAATGGAGATTTGACTTTAATTTTGCTTGTTTTGTTTTTCTTTTTGCCTTTAATTTCATGAAAATTGCAAATGGACCTTTTAATAAATTCCTAAAAACAATACGAATGCATGTATTTACGCTTAAACACTAATTTGTTTTCTTGAAGTCACTTTGACAGCGATCGATGATGAAATCAGCACAGGCGACAGGTTAACACACAATTTCTTTCTTTTGCTCGCATTTGTGCTTATTCTCGCATCTTATGTTTTACAATGCTCTCACGAAGCTTTCATACAGGGTTTGTACTAAGTTTTTTTCAGGTTTCGGACATGATCGCATTTTGCTGCTGAAGTGATTTTCAAAGATCACAGAACTTTGTGAGAAGCGTGCTTTCATAAACAGCTTGAAGGAGCTGTAACTCATCATAAACATCATGATGTTTGCGCCTCTTGATGTTTTCTGTTACACAGCGACCATGCTGATACACCAACATTTCCACTTTTTCCATTATCCATGTTGTATCACTGCAACACTTCTCCTTCAAAGCCGATTGACCATCCTTGTGTTGAAGCCCATTTTTCATTACCTTATCTTTCACGACTTCATGCACAGTTATTTTTCTGAAACGCATACATTCCTTTATCTTTTTCAGCTCATTTTCCTTCTAGTTTGCCTTCTGAATAAAACTGATCCCCTTTCCATAATTACATTGCCTTGCTTTCCTCGCCATGTTGATCCACATTGCTTGTTCGTGAGTTCTTTCCATTTATAGTCCTACCAAATCTCTTTGTACAAACTCACGTTGACTGATGTGGGATTCCTTAAGGCCCACCTTTCAACAAGTCTTGCCCCATCGACCTCAACACCTTATCTGGGAAATAGACTAGAGTTCCTTTTGAGTACCTTGAGACTTGCATGCCTTAATCGCAAGTCCTCTCGCTGACAATCATGGGAATACATCAATGTCCCTTGATCGTCAGATCTTGCAAATGGCTCGACGTCAACCCCTCTATTCGCATTTCGCAAGATGTACTCGGGTACCTTGGCACTCATTGACATCAATGGTGAGTTTGGCTCGCATTGGTTAACGGCATACATCAATGGCCGGTAATCCAATGATTTCTCTTCATGCTCGACACCAACACATTCTTTCGCATGATTAGATTTTTACCATCAGTTTTGTAGCAGACGAAGACTATACACTTTTTCATGACTCCCTCAGTAGTTACCGCAGCATGAATTCTGATCTACGAGAGTATCACAGTTCCACTTTCAGCCTTTATCTTTTCCATGATTCTGCATCAGCAGTTCAGATTCCTTCATTTCCCAGGATCCAGTTACAACAACATCAACATTCACAATACATTTTCATGATCCTGCTGCAATAAAACCTTACATGTTCTTGCAGTTACAACAGTTGCAGCCACAGTCACATATTCTCTGGTCTAGCAATTACAGCAGTTACAGCTACGATACCAGTCACGTTTTCATTCAGGAGCAGCAGCAGCTACATTCCTATTGCATAGTTCATCATTCTTGGGTAAGTGGAAGTATGTTGTTTTCTAATCTTTAATCATGCAATTCCTTATATGCTGACTTGAATATTTTGGAAAATTCCCTCATCATGCTCTATTTTCTTTCATGACCCACGCCAAGTTGCATGAGGACATGCAACCAATTTAGTTGGGGGGGGGGACTATATTCGCTACATATTCACTACCGTGATTCCATTTCTTCACCACTATCACTCCATTTTTTTTTTCTCATTCACCATTCACCAACATTTCTTTTCCAACGATACTTTGTTGCACTTTGCTTCATACGCATTAATATACATATTGGCATGCTTCATGAATATTACAAAAGGGCTTTCTTATGCACATTGATAGCTTATGATTTCCAGTGAGTATTTACATTATTATTGCAGCAAGAGAACAAGAAGTGAAATGAATGTTGTTAACACAAGAACCAACATTCTTTGTATTCATGGTTGTCACACAAGAACCAACCATAAGAAAAGAGAACAGAAAACGAAATGAGTGTTTTTAACACAAGAACCAACATTCTTTGTATTCATGGTTGTCACACAAGAACCAACCATAAGAAAATGAAAGTTGTTACTCATGCCCTGCACATATCCTGGAAACATTCATTATTAAAAAGACATCATCATGTAAAGCCAAAGTTCAGATGCCAAAGAGATCCATGCATGGTTGCATGAGGACATGCAACAAGTTCAGTTGGGGGGGATGTTGGGCTTCATAAATGTCGTATTTCATCCACCTTTCCCTTCACTATTCCTTACATTTCATCATCCCATTAACCTTTCATTATATCACTTTCATAAATACATTTGGGTTTCACCTTCCTATTTTCCACTTTATTCATTTTTGTATTATAAGTGAATTCATGATTAAATATTAGAAAATATACATGTTTTAATATATATCTCAAGAATGTGTGAGCTTTGTAATGTGTAGGAGAAATGTGAAGGATTAATTCTAAACTTCTGGAATATCTCCTCCACCATATTAAGGAGATAATTATTCAAGCCTATTCCTAAGGAGAAGATCATAGAGGATTTGGTTGGCATGTCTTATTCAAGATATGTGAGAGATGTGTGGAGGATTCAAAGGGATCATGTCTTGTAATAATGGGAAAGTAGTTGAGAGTGGTTGAATGAGATGGTTAGCTTCTTCATGTATATAAGAGAGTGCTCTCTCTTCATTTTGATTAGCTCAGGAGAACACAGAATTCATTAGTTCATTATATTAGTTTTGGAGTTTTCAGAGATAGTCTTGTAATTAGGAGAAGGGGGATTCTTAACTGTGACTCATATTCTTTTATTGTATGCTTTCATGATTTGTCATTTGATTCTTGTAATGTAATTTGAAATGGCGTTATTGTTGTGAGCTCACATATGTTGTTTGTCATTTAGCTCTTCACATGTTGTATAGCTTTTCCCTTATGTAATTTCCTGCTTTCATAGTTGATGTTTCAATGCCTTCCTAGATCAATTTGATTTCAGTAATTTATATTAGATTAGTTCCACTTCGGTCATGCATATATAGTGCATGTGCTTCGTAAGTCTACGAACCTTGGATTGACAAATTAAATGGTTGGGAAAGTACTACAACGGATTTAAAACGACAATAGTTTCACCCAACAGTCACTATTAAAGAGAGTGTCCTAATAGAAGGGACTCTCCCAGGGATGATGACAACAACAACTCGAGAAGGAATGGTAGGTTCCAGGGAAAAAGGAAGGCTCCCTCTGATTGTAGTGGAAATGGGAAACCTTTCAAGAGGTCAAGAAATTCCATGTACGATGAGTCTAATGTTGTTGATAATAAGAGAAATGAATTTATTATTGTATCTGCCCTCTTTGCTACATCTCCACTCGACACCCTAGATGTCTGGTTGATTGATAATGGTGCTTCAAGGCACTTCACTAGTTATAAATAAGCTCTTTCTGATTTGGTTGAGAAGGATAATAATCTGGAAATTTTCCTTGGAGATAATGCCACCTATCCCATGAAAGGGACAGGGACTATGACCCTCCATCTATCTCAAGGTCAAGTCCTCTGATTACGGGATGTGTTGTATGTACCTAATTTGAAGAAGAACCTTGTGTCAAAGGGTTCAAGGTGGAATTCGTTGATGGAAAGGTACTTATCTAGAAGAAGGAATTTAAGGAAGATATTTATATTGGTTTTAGAGTTGATACACTCTACCAGGTTGGAGGAATCCCATTGGGGGCTATGACATATGAAACAACTCTTCAAACAGAGTTATGGCACCAGAGGTTTGCACAACTTCACTACAAAGCCCTTCCCGAAGCAAGGAAGGTGGTGATAGGGATGCCCGAATTTAGAGATGATCATGAAGGTATATGTCAGGGTTTTTCCGAAGGGAATCATACAAGGGGACCATTCCCCTCAAGTGTCATAAAGACAACTGATATCTTGCAGTTAATACATTCTGACTTATTTTGTATGATGTATGTGACATCCTTGGGAGGATGTTCCTATTACATGACTTTTGCAGATGACTTCTCTCGCAAGACCTGGATATATTTTTTTTGAAGAAGAATGAAGCATTCAAATGGTTTCGTACCTTCAAGACCTTGGTGGAAAATCAAATCGAGAAGAAAATAAAAGTTTTGAGGACTGAAAATGGGACCGAGTATGATTCAAATGAGTTTAATTAATTTCGTAGAGAAGATACATTAATAGGGAGACCACAACTGCGTACACTCCTGAGAAAAATGGTGTTGTTGAAAGAAAGAACATGACCATTGTGGAAGCTTCCTGCACCATGCTATTTGATCAAGGTCTTCCAAAGTTTCTATGCGGAGAAGCTATGAACACTGTTGTTTATGTTCAAAATAGATGCCCGCATTCCACTCTAGACTAAAAAACTCTTGAATAAGTCTTCTCTAGTAAGAAACCTGATGTTTCTCATTTTTGAGTTTTTGGTTGTCCTTTTTACTTTCATGTGCTAAAAGAAAAGAGAATCAATTTGGATGCTTCTAGAAAGAAGGGAATGTTTTTGGGCTACAATGAAACTTCGAAGGCATATAAAATCTATGTGCCTGGTCAAAGAGAAGTGGAGATATGACATGATGTCACCTTCAATGAAGATGTTTCCCTCAAAAGAAGATGAAGAAGCAGGGAAGTTGGAAGAGTCGAAGGATGACCTGATGCCCAATGTTGAAGGACCTATGGATCCCATTGATCCACCTCCTTCAAATAAGAGAATACCCTCATGGCTTGTGGATACTCTCAAATATAACGACAGACATGTTGCCCCAAGGGGGATATTCCGTGAAAGCAAGAAGCCGAAGAGATACCAAGGGTATCTAGCAGCCATGAGTACAATATTACAATATGAGCCTGGAACATTTGAAGAAGAAATAAAGCATCAAGTTTGGAAGGATGCTATGCATGAAGAGTATGAGTCCATTATGAAAAATGATGTCTGGGAAGTGGTCCCGAGACTGGAGGAAAAATTTGCTGTCACCTCGAAATGGCTCTAAAAGATCAAGCATGGATCTGATGGAAGTGCTGAAAAGTACAAGGAAATAATTTTTTCCCGAGGCTTCTCTCAAAATAAAGGTGTGGCCCACTATACCACCATCCGATCTATTATTCTGCTTGCTGCTACACAAGGATGGAGTCTACATCAGATGGATGTGAAGACTAATTTTCCGCACAAATCTATAAAGGAATAAGTGTATGTGGAGTAACCACTGGGTTAAAAGTTTGAGATAGAGACACCCATGTATGCAGGTTGAAGAAATCCATCTATGTTTTGAAGCAAGCCCCCAAGGCTTGGTACGAGAGGATAGATAGATACTTGATGAAGTTGGGCTTCACTCGAAGTAATGCTGGTTTGAACCTTTATTTTAAGGTTGATAGAGAAAGGCCTCTCATTTTGGTTCTCTATGCGGACAATCTCTTCCTAACAGGTGCTGACCCTCTCATTCATCAGTGTATGAGGAAGCTAGATTCTGAGTTTGAGATGAAAGACCTAGGATTTATACACTACTTCCTATGCTTGGAGGTCTGGAAGAGGTGAGGTGAGATTTTCCTTTCTCAAGGAAAATATGTCGTGAAGCTGCTGGAGAGATTTGGTATGGTGGATTGTAAGTCTGTGTCGACACTAATGGAAGTAAACTTTAAGAAGTTGAGTGGAAACACTATTGGGCCCTTGCTAACAAATCCTACCGAGTATCACAACTCATGGGGGCCCTAATGTTCTTAGTGAACTCCCGTCTGAACATATGTTTTGCAGTGAACACTTTTTGTCAACATATGGTTGATCCTCATCACATTCACTAGATTGGTGCCAATAATATATTGAAATATCTTTGGGGCACAATCAACCATGGGCTGAGATACACTGCCGGGAGTTTGAGACTCCATCGATACAATGATGTTGATTGGGTTGGAAGTGTGGTGGATCGCAAGAGCACATCTAGATGTTGCTTCACCTTGGGTTCTACTTCGATATATTGGATGAGCAGGAAGTAGAAGTCGGAGGCTTTGAGCACCGCTAAGGCCGAATACATTGCAACGAGTATGGCCTGTTGTGAAGTTGTTTGGTTGTGAAATCTCTTCAGTGAGCTATTTGGGCATGTGCTAGATACCACCATTATACTTTGTGATAACAAGAGTGGGATTAATATTTATGAGAATCCCGTGTTCCATGATCGATCCAAGCATATTGATATCAGGTACCACTTTATCTAGGATATGGTACAACGAGGCACCATAAGGCTTGATCATATAGGAATTGATAAGCAGGTCGCAGATATTTTCATGAAGCCCCTAGGGGAGGTCAAGTTCCTAAAATTCCATGAGAAGCTGGGAATCATGGAAAGACCCTATTATGAGGGTCCTCATTGAGTTGGACTATGAGATTTGAGAGCTCCAGGGAGATTGGGGATATCTTCTTGGAGCTATAAGCACATACGGGGCTAGGCTTGTCGAACCTTTTTGTGCTTCTGCCCCACTATTATGATATTGAATTGGTTCACCTCTCTATTATCTGTGCCCTTCACACATCCTACCCATGGAGTTTTAGACTTATGGGAAGTACCTCTCATTTGGTCAATGAGGTGGGAAATGTAGATAGAGACCAATAGAAATGCCAATGGATGCATTGGATATTTCCGTACTCTCTACATCTTGGATGGAATGTGTCCTGTTGAGATTCAACAAGAAGATCCTAGTGAAAATTATGCACGTACACTAGGATGGAGCCTCAAGTTGTTTTTAGGTGAATGTCTATTTATAGATGCATGAGAAAATTATATTTATAGACGAGGTATATTTATAGATGTGTGTGCAAGTTCTATTTATAGACTTCATGTCTATTTATAAATGCATGTCGATTATTATTATCCCTTAATATTAGTTGGACAATAAACAATAATATATTCTCAATGAACACTTGGAAATAATTAAATGAAGTGGAAAATCAGTTAGCTATAGGAATTTCGAGTTAAATGGTTCATTGGTGGGACATGCAAGTGGACTTAGTTGTAACTGAGTGATTCAAAGTTGTAACAGAGTTGGAAGTGCAGTTATGAAAGTTGTAAAGTAATTTAACTCAGTTAAGTGAGTTAAACTCAGTTGTGCTAGTTGTAACTGAAGATACACTAGTGAGAGATCAAGTGAATTAATTATTAATTAATTCACAATCAGTGGTCTCACATGCAACTAAATATTTACTACTATTAACTGCATGCATGTCAGATCCAGTGGAGACCCAGTTGAGTTCTAGGTGAAAGGGAAGTAAACTATCAGTTGTGACATTATCCGGTTACACACATGCAACCACACACACATTGGATGTTCCCATGAGGATTGCGCAGTCAAGGAAATCATGATTGCACTCATTCAGGGATTTCTATCAGCTGGGATTGCGTAGTGGAGGCAAGTTGACATCTGGAGATAGTAAATTGGCTAAGGAACTTGCCAATTTTTGTATGACAATGTGAGACAGTTAACTCATGTACTGAGAGCTCTTGGATTAGAGCTTTGTATGTAATTTTTTCATGATCCATGATATAATACATAATAGAATATAGTGGGGTTTTTAGCTATATGCTTTCCCCAGGTAAATTATCTGTGTTATGTGTGATTGATATTTCTTCATGATATTTTGATTGTCGATTCTGTTTCAAATTCTGCAAAGATTTTGTAGAAGTAATTTTGTATTTAACAGTAGCATATTATTGTTATATTAGGAGAATCTAGACAATACATATTTTGTATTAAATTTCTACATGGTATCGAGCACAGGAAATTGAAATTTTGAAGCAGGAGCTAAGTTTGTTGGTGGAAAGAATTCAAATTTGCAGAAAGGCTTTATTGGCACTACAGTTGATTCAAGATCGAAATGGCTTTCAATTGCTTGAGGTTAGAATTTTCACTCAAGGGAAGCTCGAACTACATTTCTTGGAAGGATAGGATGGAGCAGATGCTACAAATATTGATGCATGGCGAAAGAATGTGGCAAAGGCAAGGAGGATTCTGTTGGAGAGAGTACGAGACCACATTGTCTCAAGCCTCCATGGGAAAGCAACACCATATGCTATATGGAAGGTGTAATTGTCAGTATTTGCATACTTACACAAGGGATCAAACCACATTTCATGTGCATCTTAGGTGTCTCATACCGAATCATTTTTTTATCATTCTGTTAGGTCATGAAATCAATTTTCTCCGCTAGTGGTTGTCATTGTCAAATAAAATTTTTCTCCCTCCAAGGTTCATATTTTTGACTCATTCCCATGTCCCTTTGAGCATAATAAACCTAATAAAATTCTCTGTTTTCATTTTAAATTTTTAAAGTCAAAATCTCATTCAAATTCAGGTAAAAAAAGCAATTTCATTAGGTCATTAGGGTTTTTCATTTTTCAAGGTATTTCCTTCATTTCGATGAGGTAAGAACACATATGAGAGGGATTGAAAAAGATCATCATGATGGTTTCATTATGTTTTAAAGATTGTATTTTCAATTTCAGGATTTTTTATATCAAAATTGTCATTTTGATAAAAAGTCATTTATGTAATTTATTTTATTTTTATAATGTAATTTTATGTTACTATATGTAATAAGTGAAATCCCAAAGCTGTCAAAGTGAACATGTCAAGACATAGTAAGAAAAAGAAAAGCTAGCTCCAAATTGATCCAACCTGCAATGAAAAAGTGTCAAATAGTATGAGTGAAAAAGGAAGAAGACTTCAAAACATTATAAAGTGGGGTTTTCAAAGCTAAATCAAATTCCACATGCCTGTAAAGCCTATTTAACATTTCAAAATAGTCAATGTTTCCTCTTAAAACATCAAAAGCATTTAGAAAAGGAAAATTTTGTGAGATTTTGAGCGAAATTCTGCTAAGTTTCTTGGCGCTGCGCATTCAACACTTGGCGTTGCGTGTTTGCATCGGTGCTGCATGCCTAGAGATTGGCAATACGCCCTTGCCAATAATTTTCGATGAGATTTTTGAAGGCAATGCGTGCCTATAGCTTGGCGCTGCACGTTTGCAGAAGTGATGCATGCTTAGCTTGGAAAGCTTCCTGAGTGGTCTAGTAGTCCAAACGACTTCAAAACTTCTCCAATTTTTTCCAAAGGTCTTCCAAACACTTTAAAGTGGTAAGTACATAACATAAGCCCTATTTCTAAGATATTTGGTCACTCTTAATTGAATGGAAATGAAACCCTAATTTTATCTTGTGATCACTGTTTTTACCCTTGTTTCATCTTCCTAAAAGAAATATCAGTCATAGACAGTGTGATTTCATTGATCTAAGGTTTTTATTGATTTAGTTTGTCCCTACACTCATTCCCTACACCCATTTCCATTCACTCATTCCTACATCCATTCCCTTTTACTCATTCCCTTCACTCACACTCATTCCCTTCACCTTTCAGGCTAGTCATGTCATCCTCTTCCCCTCATTTATTTCACTTACATCCTAGGGTTTCACAAAACAGAGTTTAGAGATGTCAGAAGAAGAAGATATTGGAATTTTTGGTCAGGAACAAATGCAAAGGAGAAATGACCATAATGGAGGGAAAATAAACAGATTTGAACCCATCACCACAAGGGAACTCATGGCCTCTCCTCTCATTGTCTCTTGCTTTAAACATGTGGGTTGATTTGAGTTTTGTGAGAGAGTGCAGCAAATTCAAAATCATTCAGAGTTAACAAGATTATTCATCATCAATATACATGACAAGAAGGTCAATCTTGCTGGGGTTACGTTTGAGATGTCCACCAATGCCATTGTAGCTGCTATAGGGATACCTAGTGTGGGAGAGAGGTGGTTTAAACGAGCAAACCTGGATATGAGTTATTTTGAACCATACATCAAACCTAGGTATAAAGATCACAACAAGTCCATTTCCCCTTTTTCTCATCTCCTAGACCAGTATGTGCCCATGATAAGGATAATAATGAAATACTTCACTTGTGAGGGAAGGTTTTCTTGCCTCTATTCATACCATATCCGTCTTCTTATGCATTTCACTAGAGTTAGAATGCTACATTTTCCTTATTATATTTTTTGTAGCATTGACAAGATGAATTACATTGTGCAAAATAGGGATTACTATTAGCAAATGTAGATCCTATTTCATCATTCACTCATCAAGATGGTGGTCATGCATCAGTTTCAGCAGAAAAACATTACATGGGATGCATTCATTGCAAATGAGGTTTTCACTACCGCACCTATTCATCATGAGTAGAATATTCCTTCATCATCTCATCCTCTCGTATCCACTTCTCCATCGCATCTCGATTTTCATACATCTCCATCCACTCACATCCATTCACCTCATTTTGATCCTTTCGCATCACCTTTACAACCCTTCACCATCACATCATGATATCAGAGCATCAAGCAGTGAAAGGGAAATTGGGGTAGCTGGCATAAAAATGATTGATATTGAGCCATTTTCCTTGACATATAAGAGATGACACAGAAATGTGTTTGCTTTAATTGATGTGAAATGGACCATGCCTTCTTAATTAGAAAAACATGTAGACAAGGGCACGGAAAAGGATACAGAGCATATCATTGTTGAGGAGAAGGACAAACATGAAAATAAGCAGGAGTTTTAGTTGATTGACCTTGATGATGAGGATGAGGTTAGAATCACGAATGCATTGATCAGATGCAAAGATGCTAAGATTAGTGAGCTTCAAGCTAATCTTGGTAGAACAAGAAATGTGATTGACTTTCTTGAGCTAGAGAATCAGCAGTTGAAGACAAAGCAGACCATCAGTGAGGTCAGGGAAATCAGAGCTCAGAGAGAGACAGGAAAGGCCAAGGCATTGGTAGATGAGACCTTGGGTAGTTTTGATGACAATGATGATGAGGAAGATCATATTCCTAGATGGAGACTGAGGACCATTGGATTGAAGAGGGCTTTAGCCCAGGAAAGGAAAAAAGAGGCAGAATTGGCAGAACAACTTACTCCAAATGAGTTGCTTTCCATAGATATTGATGGAGGCAGAGAGTCTTGGCTTGAGAGAGCTAATTTGCATTTGGAGAGCCTGTTAGAGAAATCCTAGAAGGACACTAATATTCAGAGGAATATGGTGAAGCACTATGCCATGAGAAACAGGATTGCAAGGGCCAAGCTCAAACGTGCCCATGCAAAGAGCCAGACTTTAACCAAGTCAAAGGCGAAGGAGAAGATGAATATTCTTGTTTAGGTGTCTCTCCAGGCTTCCAACCCTTGATCAGCAAACAAATTCCAAGTTTTGGCACATTTTTTGCAAATTTTGATTTTTGGGACAGTTTAACATGGAAAAAATGTGCTAAATGCGTAGCGCCACTGGCGCTACGCTCTTTGTTGGGCCATACAAATGGAAAATGGTCAGCATATTCATGTTACTAGTGATGAGTACATAAACCTCAGAACGTTTCAGGAGATTTGGAGCATTAGTGGTCCCTCAAAAAGGCCGAAAACCATCAAAAAATCATGTTTTTGCCCTCTTTTTGGTCTTGGCGCTGCGTGTTACTAGTCTTTGGAGAACAAGTTTTTAACATGGCTGATTGTCACCATTTTGGAAAGTTAAAACATATCTGGAAAATAGACTCAGAGACTGTTCCAATGAGCTATCATGGAGCTAATTTGGACAAGGGGAAGGCCTCCAAAAGGGGCTTACAAAATAGGTCAATATTTTTGTCATGGCACTGTGCATTTACCAGGAAATTTACAGTTTTACCAATTTCATCAAATTTTGAAGTTTCACCTCTTTTTTACTTTTCACTTGGGTAAATGAGAAATTTACCATTGTAAATATAATATTTTACTTTTACCTAAGGTATATACATTAGGTAAATCATTAGGCTAGGTCAAATGTATATGTTCTAAAAAATAGGGATGAGTCACTTTCCTCATCTTAGGCTTTAGCATTCAGTTCAGCTTTTGATGTAACAACTCCCTCACCTCATGGATTCGACCCATGAGGATGAGAGGAAGTGGTTTTGAATTATATAAGGTGTAGTTTTTCAATCTTTGTAATGGTTGGCATTAGTTGAAGATATTGTATTGATCAAGTATCATTCTGGCTGGGACATTAATGGAAAATTGCAGCTATTTTCTTGGGATCCCTGTGGTATGAGTTTTACAAATTGTTCCTTCTCTGTGATTGATTTGGTAGAATGTATTTTTAATTCATAAACCATTTCACATCTATAATATACTTGATTTCAAGTTTGAAAGATAGAATTCATATTTAGTTATGCTCTGTTTTTGGAAATTAAGTATAATGTGTTCAATTTCTTCAGTTTAAGGAAAATATATTTCAAATGCTTTCCTTAGCTCCTCACCAGTATATTCACCTCATTTAATACTCTTTGAATTTTTAAACCTTTTACCTACCTTGCCCCATTAAGAAGACTGCAATTTCATCCTTCTAGCCCTGTTTTATCCTCTTGACCTAATTCCGGTTCATTGAGCCCAACCCTAAAATCAAAATTAAAACTCCTTGTTTACCTTAGCTAGCCTAAAATCCTTTCAATCCAGCCCTCTTGGCTGTGATTCTATCGAGAGATCCCTCTCTGACTTGGTAGGGCTAGATACCGAGTCCAAAGTTTGGTTTGAGGTTGCCTCAGGATTGCCTACTTCAGCCTTAGGATCAATTCGAGTGATAACATTTTGGTGACTCCACTGGGGAAAAAAAGTAAGATTAGATGTACACTGGGGAAGAAAAATTAAGATCAGATCTTCCCTGGGAAAGAATGACAAAGATTTAGATCTAATTGTTGATGGTGAACAATAGTTGGACACATATGAAGGTTGAACCATTCACTTGGTGACTCCATTCACTGAAAGATCTAGAAAATCAAGATTTCATGGTGACTCCACTGTATGAATATCAGTAGCTTCAAGATTTTTCAAGATGGAAACTGTTGCAAGAAGGTATACTCTCATGAGTCGAGATCACATTCCAGGTTTCCCAAATAAAATGCCTAAGGTAGATTGGCAAATGAATTTGCCTATG
Organism: Pinus albicaulis; assembly: GCA_034641835.2. Lineage (NCBI taxonomy): Eukaryota > Viridiplantae > Streptophyta > Pinopsida > Pinales > Pinaceae > Pinus > Pinus albicaulis. The sequence goes on from CM076574.1 coordinate 1,216,457,201, forward strand.
TTCAAAAATGTAAAAGGTAATGATGCTACTCTACATCTAGTGAGATTTCACATGCATGTGCATAGATTAAAGATTGTTTTTTCCTGAAGACTGCTTGATGAAGATATTCATGGCCACTCTGGAAGATGAAGCTCGATCTTGGTACAAAAGTTTTCCGCCTGCTTGTATTTACTGTATAAAGGATTTTCATACCATATTCTTTGAACGTATAAAGAATCTTGTCCATCCTTAATATTAGTTCAGAACTGTTGTAAACATGTTGATAGTTTTATTGAAAATATTGAGAAAGTTTATGGAGATGATGAATTCATGGACGATGAGATCATGGAAGCCCTGTATGAAAATCCATTTCAGCAGCATAAAGAAATCTTAGAGGTTACTTATCAAGATGCTTAGGAAATTTTGCAGTAGGCTGAAGGTCTTTGTATAGTTGAAAATGATGGAAGACAAGGTCTTATTTCAGATTTGATTGCAGCAAAATATGGTATGCAGGAAAATGAGGTTCCAATCTCAAATTGTGGTAAAGTCATGCTGGCTGATCCAGATCTAGATTCAAATTGGGATGATGAAGAGTATGTTGTTCTGGATCCCATGAAGGAGAACTCTATTTTTGAGGTCACTTCGAATGAAGAAAAGAGAGTTATAGAACTAAGTGTTCTTAGCCCATCAGAACAAAGTCTTCATGAAGAGGTAATCCATTCCCTTTATGAAAAACACGATGAGATCTTTGTTCAAATATGTTCTTTGGATGAATATGTGGTAGATGATAAAAATTTTATTTTTGGGTTTCAAGAAAAATCTGAATTTTTCCCTCTTATGACTGATGAGTGTGATAACAAACATGATAATCTGGTTGCCATGTCATATGAAGATGATCAACAATATATCCAAATTTCAGAGGACCAGAGAATTGAAGACTGTCATTCAGATTTTTCTTCCCATGTCTCATGCTTTGAATTTTTTTTTCAAGAGGAAATCTGCTCACCTACTTGTTCATAATTTTTTGAAGACCAGGAACACACTCTTGTTGAGCTACATTATGAAAAGAGATCATATTCAAGAGAAAAAGTTACCTAATTTATTCCAGATCAGTGAGAGGTAAATTTTCTTGATTTTCAAATCCCTTCGATAGTATTTTTCAAGCACTGGAGAAGATGAATATTGTGTCGTTTGTCAGCATAAGTCTTGGTTTCAGTTTTTATTGTGAGTTGCCTACATGTACATCATTCTGCCTGCTTGAGGAAAATGAGAGCATAATTCAAGTAAATAACCATCTACTAGATTGGTTACACTGGAAGGATCCCTTCACATGATTGTATATATGTCTTCAGCAGGCTAGTGGTTGTCATCAGGATTTGAAGCCCTCAAGTCTTGGTGATGTACTGCCATCAACAAGTAGGGTAAATTAAATTTTTAAGTTTTGTTTCAGTCAGTCTTGAGTCGGTTTTGAGTCAGTTTATCGTGTCAAGTTTCTTTTAGTATTCAGTTAGGTTTTTAGCTATTGACGCCATTGCCCAATGAAATAGGCACTTGTTATACAGTGTTCTTGGCACCTCCAAGGAGCTACCATCCCCAGCTGGAGCCAATGTTAATGTCAATATTTGCATACTTCCACCAGGGATCAAAACACATTTGCATGTGCATCTTAGTGTCTAATACCAAATAATTTTTCTATCATTCCGTTAGGTCATGAAATAAATTTGCTCCACTGGTGGTTGTCATTTTCAAATAAATTTTTTCTCCCTCTAAGGTTCATATTTCTGACTCATTCCCATGTCCCTTTGAGCATAAGAAACCTATGAAAATGCTCTGTTTTCATTTGAAAGTTTTTAAGTCAAAATCTCATTCAAATTCAGGTCAAAAAATAAATTTCATTAGGTCATTAGGGTTTTTCATTTTTCAAGGTATTTCCTTAATTTCGATGAGGTAAGAACACATATGAGAGGGATTGAACAAGATTATCATGATGGTTTCATTATGTTTTAAAGAATTCATTTTCAATTTCAGGATTTTTTTTAATCAAAATTGTCATTTTGATAAAAAGTCATTTATGTAATTTATTTTATTTTTCTAATGTAATTTAATGCTACTATATGTAATAAGTGAAATCCAAAAGTTGTCAAAGTGAGCATGTCAAGCCTTAGTGAGCAAAAGAAAATCTAGCTCCAGATTGATCCAACCTGCAATGAAAAAGTGTCAAAGAGTATCAGTGGAAAATGAAGAAGACTTCAGAACATTAGAAAGTGGTTTTTTCAAAGCTAAATCAAATTCCACATGCCTATAAAGCCTATTTAACATTTCAAAATATTCATTGTTGCATCTTAAAATATCAAAAACATTCAACAAAAGAAAATTTTGTGAGTTTTTGAGCGAAATTCTGCTAAGTTTCTTGGCGTTGCGCATTCAGCACTTGGTGTTGTGTGTTTACACCGGTGCTGCATGCCTGGAGATTGGCACTGCGCCCTTGCCAATAATTTTCGACAATATTTTTGAAGGCACTGCATGCCTATAGCTTGGCGCTGTGCATTTGCAAAAGTGATGCACGCTTAGCTTGGAAAGCTTCCTGAGTGGTCTAGTAGTCTAAATGACTTCAAAACTTCTCCAATTTTTTCCAAAGGTCTTCCAAACACTTTAAAGTGGTAAGTACATAACATAAGCCCTATTTCTAAGATATTTGGTCACTCTTAATTGAATGGAAATGAAACCCTAATTTTAGCTTGTGATCACTTTTTTTACCCTTGTTTCATCTTCCTAAAAGAAATATCAGTCATAGACAGTGTAATTTCATTGATCTAAGGTTTTTATTGATTTAGTTTGTCCTTACACTCATTCCCTACACCCATTTCCATTCACTCATTCCTACATCCATTCCATTTTACTCATTCCCTTCACTCACACTCATTCCCTTCACCTTTCAGGCTTGTCATCTCATCCTCTTCCCCTAATTTATTTCACTTACACCCTAGGGTTTCACAAAACAGAGTTTAGAGATGTCAGAAGAAGAAGATATTGGAATTGTTGGTAAGAAACAAATGCCAAGGAGAAATGAACATAAGGGAGGGAAAATAAACAGATTTGAACCCATCACCACAAGGGAACTCATGGCCTCTCCACTCATTGTCTCTTGCTTTAAACATGTGGGCTGCTTTGAGTTTTGTGAGAGAGTGCAGCAAATTCAAAATCATCTGGAGTTAACAAGATTATTCATCATCAATCTACATGACAAGCAGGTCAATATTGCTGGAGTTACATTTGAGATTTCCACCAATGCCACTGCAGCTACTACAGGGATACCTAGTGTGGGAGAGAGGTGGTTTAAACAAGCAAACCTGGATATGAGTTATTTTGAACCATACCTCAAACCTAGGTATAAAGATCACAACAAGTCCATTTTCCCTTTTTCTCATCTCCTTGAATGGTATGTGCCCATGATGAGGATAATAATGAAATACTTCACTTGTGAGAGAATTTTTTCCTGCCTCTTTTCATACCATATCCGTCTTCTTATGCATTTCACTAGAGTTAGAATGCTACATTTTCCTTATTATTTTTTCGTAGCATTAACAAGATGGATTACATTGTGCAAAAGAGGGATTAAAATAAAAAAATGCAGAGCCTATTTCATCATTCATTCATCAATATGGTGGTCATGCATTAGCTTTAGCAGAAAAACATTACAGGGGATGCATTCATTGCAAATGAGGTTTTGACTACCGCACCTATTCATCATGAGCATAATGTTCCTTCATCATCTCATCCTCCTATATCCAATTATCCATCACATCCCGATGTTCATACATCTCCATCCACTCACATCCATTCACCTCATGTTGATCCTTCTGCATCACCTTTCTACAACCCTTCACCATCATATCATGATACTAGAGCATCAAGCAGTGAAAGGGACATTGGGGCAACTGGCACAAAAATGATTGATATTAAGCCATTTTCCTTGACATATAGGAGAGGTTACAAGCATGTGTTTTCTTCACTTGATGTGAAAGGGACCATGCCTTCTTCATTAGAAAAACAGGTAGACAAGGGCAAGGAAAAGGCTACAGAGCATATCATTGTTGAGGAGGAGGACAAACATGAAATTGAGGAGGATTTTCAGTTGATTGACCTTGATGATGAGGATGAGGTTAGAATCATCAATGCATTGATCAGAGGAAAAGATGCCAAGATTAGTGAGCTTCAAGCTAATCTTGGTAGAGCAAGGAAAATGATTGACTTTCTTGAGCTAGAGAATCAACAACTGAAGACAAAGCAGACCATTAGTTAGGTCAGGGGAATCAGAGCTTAGAGAGAGACAGGAAATGCCAAGGCCTTACTAGATGAGACCTTGGGCAGTTTTGATGATAGTGATGATGAGGAATATCAACTTCCTAGACAGAGACTAAGGACCATTGGATTGAAGAGGGCTTTAGCCTGGGAAAGGTAGAAAGAGGCAGAATTGGTGGAACAACTTACTCCAAATGAGATGCTTGCCATAGAGAGTGATGGAGACAGAGAGTCTTGACTTGAGAGAGACAATTTGCATCTACAGAGCCTGTTAGAGAAATCCAAGAAGGACACTGATATTGAGAGGAAGATGGCGAAGCACTATGCCATGAGAAACAGGATTGCAAGGGCCAAGCTCAAACGTGCCCATGCAAAGATTAGGACTTTAACCGAGTCAAAGGAGAATGAAAAGTTGAATATTCTTGCTGAAGTGTCTCTTCAGGCCTCCAACCCTTTATCAGCAAACAAATTACAAATTTTGGCACATTTTGTGCAAATTTTGATTTTTGGGACAGTTTAGCATGCAGAAATGTGCTAAATGCGCAGCGACGACTCTTTTTTGGGCCATCCAAATGGAAAATGGTCAACATATTCATGTTCCTAGTGATGAGTAGGTTAACCTCAAAACGTTTCAGGAGATTTGGAGCAAAAATTCCCCCTCAAAAAGGCCAAGAACCATCAAACAATCATGTTTCTGCCCTCTTTTTGGCCTTGGCACTGCGCGTTTACCAGTTTTGGGAGAACATGTTTTTGACAGGGAATATGGGAACCATTTTGGAAAGTGAAAGAATATTTGGAAACTAGACTCATAGAAATTTGTAATGAGCTATCATGGAGCTAATGTGGACAAGGGGAAGGCCTCTAAAAGTGGCTTACAAAATAGGTCATTTTTTCTATCGTAGCATTGCGCGTTTACCAGGGAATTTACAGTTTTACCAATTTCACAAAATTTTGAAGTTTCACCTCCGTTTTAATTTTCACTTGGGTAAATGTGAAAGTTAAAATTGTAAATATCATATTTTACTTTTACCTAAGGTATATACATTAGGTAAATCATTAGTTGAGGTAAATTGTATCTGTTCTAAAAGATAGGGATGAGTCACTTTCCTCATCCTTGGCTTTAGCATTCAGTTCAAATTTTGATGTAACAACTCCCTCACCTCATGGATTTGACCTCTGAGGATGAGAGGAAGTGGTTTTGAAGTCTATAAGGTGTATTTTTTCAGTCTTTGTAATGGTTAGCATCAGTTGAAGAGATTTTATTGATCAAGTATCATTCTGGCTTAGACATTAATGGAAAATTGCAACTATTTTCTTGGGATCCCTGTGATATGAGTTTTACACATTGTTTCTTCTCTGTGATTGATTTGTTAGAATGTATTGTTAATTCATAAACCATTTTACATCTATGCTATACTTGATTTCAAGTTTGAAAGACAGAATTCATATTTAGTTATGCTCTATTTTTGGAAATTAAGTATAATGTGTTCAATTTCTTTAGTTTAAGGAAAATACATTTCAAATGCTTCCCTTATCTCCTCACCAATCTATTCACCTCATTTAATTGTATTTAATGTTTAAACGTTTTACCTACCTTGCCCCATAAAGAATACTGCAATTTCATCCTTCTGGCCTTGTTTTATCCTCCTGACCTAATTCCGATTCATTGAGCCCAACCCTAAAATCAAAATTAAAACTCCTTGTTTACCTTAGCTAGCCTAAAATCCTATCGAGAGATCCCTCTCTGACTTGGTAGGGCTAGATACTGAGTCCAAAGTTTGGTTTGAGGTTACCTCAGGATTGCCTACTTCAGCCTTAGGATCAATCTGAATGATAACATAAGGCTTTGAAGGATCCATTCCAAAGCAACAATGACCATAGGAAATTGGTGCTCAAAGATAAACTCAGAAAGATCAAGATGGAAAAGGGAAAAAACATTCCAAAATATCTCACGAAGTTTGTGCAATGTGAGAATGAACTGGGGAGTGTGGGAATAACTATTGATGATGATGATTTGGTGAGCTTGGATCTCTTGGGACTTCCTAAGATTTGGCACATTTATGAAGACTCTATCAACGGACGAGAAAAATTATCGTATTGGGAATGAGTGTGGTCGGATCTAGTGCAGGAGGAGTTCAGGCAGAACACCAGAGATGGATATTCATCAAAGCATGATGATAAAGATAATTGTAGTTTGGATGCCAAGGCTAAGAAGGGGAAGGGGAATAAATTCCATTCTAAATCTGAGTCTAAATGCAAAAGCTAGATATGTCCAAGGTGAAGTGTTTTCACTATCACAAACATGGGCATCTTGCTACTATTAGTCCGCAAAAGAAGAAGAACGTGAAGGCTGCTAGAACTGTAGCTGGTGAGGCCCTTTCCTTACAATTTGAGCTTTACTTCTCCTTGATCGCATGCATGGTGTCAAGTGCATTGGGATCAGTGTGGTATTTGGATAGCGGCGCTTCCTTTCACATGATGGGAGATAAGGAACTTTTCAGTGACTTGGAGGAGAAAGATCTCTAAACGCATATAGAGATGGGCGATGATGGACGATACAGTGTGACCGACATTGGTACCATTACCTTTCTGAGGGATTCAGGTAAACCATTTCAATTTAAAGATGTTATGCATGTTCCAGGTGTGAATAAAAATTTGGTCTCAGTCGCAATGTTGGATGACAAAGGCTATGACGTTGTTTTTAGTGATGGAAAAGATTTCCCACGACATAAAACAATGGGTCAAGCCAAGAGGATAGGGATTTGAGTTAATAATATCTACAAGATAGAGGTAGATGGTTGTGCTACCATGATGGGAAAGGCAAAAAAAGTGGTGAGCTGGGATGAGGGAAAATTATGGCACAGGCGATTGGGCCATCTTCATCATGGAGCCTTGAAAGTAATGCAACAAATATCTACTGGAGTTCCAATGGGAACACCTTCTCAGTTAGATCAGTGAAAGGGTTTCACAATGGGGAAGTATGTAAATTACACCTTTCATGAAAAGGAGAAGCGTGCTTCGGGGATCCTTGAGAGAGTTCACACAGACGTGTGTGCACCGTTCTTGGTTGCTTCAATAGAAAAACATAAGTACTATGCTATTTTTTTTTATGACTTTTCTCGTAAATGCTGGATCTTCTTCATGCAGAAGAAGGATCAAACATTCTCAAAGTTCTATAAGTTTAAGGAATTGGTGGAGAAAGAGTCGGGGAAGCAAGTGAAGGCTTTGAGGAGTGATAATGGTGGAGAATAAATCTCTAACGAATTCAAAAAAATTTGCAACAAAGAAGGAATTTGAAGAGAACTCATAGCACCTCATAACCCACAAAAAAATGGGGTTGCGGAGAGGAATAATAAAAAAATCGTGGGTGCAGCACGAGAGATGTTACATGATTAGGGCCTACCAGTTGATTTGTGGGTGGAAGCATGCAAATATGTGGTTTATTTGAAAAACCGTTGTCCTTATAGAGTACTTGGCATAAGTACACCTGAAGAAGCTTTCACTGGTAAGAAACCAAATGTTTCACACTTTAATATTTTTGGCTCATATGTTTATGTGCATGTGACCAAGGATGCCAGGAAGAAGCTGGAGCCGACTGCTGAAGTTGGGATTTTTGTGGGGTACACAGAAACACCCCATAATTATTGTGTGTATTTTCCAAACAGTCGAATGACTTTGGTGCGACAGGATGTAAAATTAGATGAGGGGAAAGCCATGCGGTTGTTGATTGAGAGGGAGCTGGACTTGCATGCAGAGGAGGAACTGTTGGTTCCCAAAGATGAGTCTCTAAATGTGGATCAGCCACATGAGGAAGTTCATGGAGTGGAGGAGTCCACTCACACAGAGCCAACCATCAAAACTGGCAGAAGGCGTACCACAGAAGTTGATAGGCTAAGAATTGATGCTGCACAGAATGTAGGAGTCCCTACTTCACAGCATAGACAAAGACAGTTTCCTGACTGGTTTACTGGATACATGTCTCTCATGAGAAAATGTATTGTGACCAAACCATCATCCTTTCAGGAAGAGATGCAGTAGCCCACATGGGTAGATAAAATGGTGGAGGAGTATGACTCCATTGTCAAAAACAGTGCTTGGGAAATTGTTCCAAGGTCAGTTGATAAATCAGTGGTAGGTTCAAGATGGATCTACAAGGTAAAGAAAGCTGTTGATGGGAGTGTTGAGAAATACAAGGCCAAATTTGTGGCCTGGGGCTTCTCACAGATCGAGGGGATAGATTATGAAGAGACCTTTGCACCTGTCACAAGGTATTCTTCCATAAGGACCATCCTTGCTCTCTCAACGTAGATGGGTTGGCACATTCATCAAATGGATGTGAAGATTGCATTTCTCAATGGGATCATTGAGGAAGAGGTGTAAATAGATCATCTTGAAGGATTTGAGATCTTCAATAGTGAGTCACATGTGTGCCGACTCAAAAGAGCATTGTATGTGTTGAAGCAAGCACCCCATGCTTGGTACACTCATATAGACAACTATTTCACCAGACTGGGCTTCACCAATAACGAAGCGGATGCAAACCTATACCAAATTGTTGTGGAGGGTAAGCTTTTAATAATTGTTCTTTATGTTGATGATTTAATATTGACTAGTGATGAGCAGCTGATACACTCATGCAAGGAGGACCTTTCAAAGGAGTTTGAGATGAAGGATATGGGCCTTCTTCATTATTTCCTTGGATTGGAAATATGGCAGCGAGTTGTGTCTCAAGGCATGTATGCAAGGGAGATATTGGGTAAGTTTCACATGGAGGGCTGCAAAGCCATGGATACTCCTCTTCCAGGAAAATGGAGGAAAGAGGATGCTACTTCTGTAGAGGTAGTGGATGCTACTCTCTATCGATAGTTAGTGGGTTCGCTAATGTATCTAGTGAACACGAGACCATACATTTTCTATGCGGTTAACCAGCTGAGTCAAGCTATGGTTAAGCCTACCAAGCTCTTTTGGAAGGTGGGAAAAATTATCCCAAGATACTTGTGGGGCACATCAGAGTATGGTTTATGGTAGGTACAGACGGATGAGGTGAAGTTTCATGGCTTCACGGATGCAGATTGGGCAGACAACCCATCGGATAGAAAGAGCACATCAGGGGGGATCTTTAGCATTGGATCTACAACTCTTTCTTGGTACAACAGGAATAAAGTATCCGCGACACTCAGTTCAGTGGAAGCGGAATACATGGCAACGATTCAAGCTACATGTGAGGCTATCTGGATGAGAAAGATATTGGTTGGTTTGTTTGGTTCTCATTTAGATTCGATAGTGATTCATTGTGATAAATCAGAGTTGCATTAAAATCTCGATTAATCCCATGTTTTGATGATCGATATAAGCATATAGATATCTTGGTACCATCATCTCAGAGATTGTGTGCATAGGAAGATCATGTTTCTTTAGTACATTCCTACGAAATATCAGGATGCAGACATTTTGACAAAGGTGCTCACCAGGAGAAAATTCGAATACCATAGAGACAGGATTGGGGTGGAGGATAATCCCTTTCTTGTTGAGAGGGAGTGTTGAGATTCAACAAGAAGATCCTAGTGAAATTATGCACCTACACTAGGATGGAGCCTTAGGCTATTTTTAGGTGGATGTCTATTTATAGATGCATAAGAAAATTCTATTTATAGATGAGGTTTATTTATAGATGTATGCACAAGTTCTATTTATAGATTGCATGTATATTTATAGATGCATGTCGGCTATTATTGTCCCTTAATATCAGTTGGAAAATAAACACTAATCTACTCTCCATGAGCACAAGGAAATAGTTAATTGAAGTGGAAAATTAGTTATCTATAGGAATTTCGAGTTGAGTGGTTGGTTGGTGGGACATGCAAGTGGACTTATTTGTAACTCAATGATTCAAAGTTGTAACAGAGTTGTCAGTGCAGTTATGAAAGTTGTAAAGTAGTTTAACTCTGTTAGGTGAGTTAAAATTAGTTGTGCTAGTTGTAACTGAAGATACACTAGTGAGAGATCAAGTGAACTAATTATTAATTAATTCACAATCAATGGCCTCACATGCAACTGAAGATTTAGTACTATTAACTGCATGCATGTGAGATCCAGTGGAGACCCAATTGAGATGTAGGTGAAAGGGATAGTTGACTATCAGTTCTGACATTATCGGTTGCACACATGCAACCAAAAACAAATTGGATGTGCCAATGAGGATTGTGCAGTCAAGTCAAGCAGGATTCCATTCATTCAGGGATTGCTATCAGCTAGGATTGCGTAGTGGAGGTAGGCTGTCTGGAGACAGTAAATTGGCTAAGGAACTTGCCAATTTTTGTATGATAGTGTGAGATAGTTAGCTATTGTACTGAGAGCTCTTGGATTGGAGCTTTGTATGTAATTGTTTCATGATCCATGATATAATACATAATAGAAGATAGTGGGGTTTTTAGCTATATGCTTTCCCCGGGTAAATTATCTGTGTTATGTGTGATTGATCTTTCTTCATGATATTGTGATTGTCGATTGTGTTTCGAATTCTTTATGTATTTAACAGTAGCATATTATTGTTATATCAGGAGAATCTAGGAAATACATATTTTGTATTAAATTTCTACATGTCCAACAATTTGATTTGGGATCAAGTATGATGAGGTTTTTTCCTCTAAACTGACTTCGGGTCAGTAAACTAACTTCGGGTTAATAGGAGACTCTTTTGAGTCCAAGAGAGGTTTTTACCTCTAATTTGACTTCGAGTCAGCTATGTGTGATGTCTTTGCGACTCACCTTTTTTCTATCTAAAATAAAGAGCCAATAAAGCAAGTTACGACAGGATGACACACGATGTTTGGTAAAAGTACATGATGGTACTGATGAATGGCACTTGTGGACGGATGTAGTTATCCCTAGTTGAGAGGGAGTGTTAATTTTGGACAACTAGGTCCAAAATCCATGTTGCAATTCTCATATGACAATGGTCATATTTTTGTTGGATTCATATTTCGAAGAGATGCAAGATTTATCTAATGATCATTTTGATCAGATGAGCAGAACATTTATTTTGAATTTATTTTCCACATGTGCAAGGTCGGCCAGATTTTTAATGTAGTCTCACATGCCTAATAGATGTTTCACACACCCTCATTGATGGATATAAATTGGAGATAATTGGATATCATTTCATCATCAACTCATCACACATTCTCTCATTGTGATCTGATTGGTTTGATAGCCTTTGGAGGCCTTTTCCACCTCACACGTGTGGAGCGAAGCTATTCTTTTCTGCAGATTTTTCTAGGGCTTTTTTTTGCAGCATTGACCATCGTTAACCATGGTCAACCCTTGGTCGTTTGACCTCCAACTTCTGCCAAAAATCCGATTTTAGGAGGTCATACAAATGGGCACTAAAATTTAGGAATTCCAGGCTATTTGACCGAAGCCCTAATTTGTCGTGTTGCCTTTTCTACTACTGTCTGTGTTGAATTTTCTACACTGTCTTTGGGTTGACTAGTGTTGAATTGTGACGAGTTGTCTTTGAGGGTTGTGGGTGTGACACATGAAGGAGTGGCTAACCGAGAAAGACTTTGTTGGTTGAACCATCTTGTTGACTGCCGTAACACAAAAATATCTCATACCTTTGCTGGACAAATGGAATTGAAAATCTGATCTATATTTGGCTTGTCTTCTATTGATATATTATTATGTTCTATCAACATTTTACTTTCATGTTTATGTGATTGTTATTTTGTATCGGGCCTAAGAAAGATTGAAGTAAAATTGCATCAAGCATAGAACACCGTGGTTATCTAAATTTAACAGCTTGCCTCCTATAATTCCTATTGCAAAATTCTCCTAACACTCTTTGTCCTTGGGACACCTAGAATTCACTGACACTCCTTGGCACACACTCTTATTCGTTCATTTACATGCATTTTTACCTAGTTATCCCTTGTGATTCCCTGACACTCCCCAATACTCCTTGACATGCATTGAATTTTTCTTCCATTTATTAGCACACATTTTCATTCCTTGGCATTCCCCGACACTCAACTATCATGTCCTCGCAACTACCCTTACATTTTTTTGCAACTTGGGAACCCAACCAAATCCTACCTTGACTACAACAACTTGACCAAGTTATATTTACTACAAATAGACTATTCCTTGTTCACCTAAGAACTTACTATAGCTCATATTAGGCTACTCATGTCGAATCTCAAATCATACAACTTAACAAGTTACGAATACAAGGCTCACATATAACCATGGTCATAAAGAAACTAAGCAACATAGTTTACATCTTGACATTCCATAACACTTGGCATGTCTAACAATCCCTTGGTACTATGTGGCACATGTTAGAATACCTTGCATTCCTTGGCATGATTTGGAATTCCCTAGAAAATCCTAGCACTCCCTGACACCTAGCATGCCTATAAATCGATGACACTCCACGTCACACTCTTATTCATTCATTTCCATGAATTGGAAACTAGTGCTCCCTTGTGTTTCTGTGGAACTTGGCCTTAGAACACGCTAGAATGTTTTGGTGCCACACCCTAGTGCCTGGAAAATCTTGGCATGCCTTAGCACTTGGCATGTATTGGCATGTCAATGATGCCTTGGAATTTTCTAGCATGTGTTAGTAATTCATACCATTCCCTCGAAAACCTTGGCACTCCCTATTTTCCATGCCCTCATAGATAGACTTAATTTTTTTGCGACTTTGGAACCCAACCAAGTCATTGGAAAAACAATGTTGTGCCCAATCCAAATTCTCCCTTATTTGAAATTTCTTTGTCCACGACTTATGAAAACCATATGCTTTCCTCCTACAAGTCCTATTCTAAACTTCTCCTAAAACACTTCATCCTTGGGACACTTGTGTAGGTTTTAACCCTGAACAGAAATATCTACACACGATTCTTATAACAGAAAATAAACAATAGCAAGAGCATAAAACATAAAACAGATAAACACAGAGATTTTCCCCTGGATCCCAAATCGGGACGACCAGTTTGATTTTTCATTATATTCCTTTTAGTGTTACAACACATATATATACATGCCGGAGCATACATAAACCCCAATCCATTAACCCTGGATTAGAACATAACCGTAGTTCCCTTGACCGGATCTACAAAAATACCAGGGGCCGAAAACCATCGAACCCCAAAACCATGTGCAAAACCATGCACAAACCATGGGCGGATCCGCCTATGAGTGGGTCCGCACAAAAAACAAATTTTGGCCGGGGCGCTGCCCCGGACCCCAACGGTGGGGACTGCTTCGCCCCTCGTGACCCCCCAGCTACGCCCGACGCAACATACAGTGCGTGGGGCTAATCATGGAAAGAATATAACACATACCCAACAACTTGGAATTTACTGGCAGTCCTTGGCACACACTCTTATTCGTTCATTTCCAAGCATTTTAACCTAGTTCTCCCTTGTGTTACATTGGCACTCCCTAACCTTCCTCAACATACACTTACATTTTCTGGCATGTGCTAGTGCACCTTCTCATTCCATGGCATGTCCTGACACTCCTTAGATATCATTCCCTCACAACTACCCTTACTTTTTTTTTAGACTTAGGAACCGAACCAAGTCTTGCCTCAAATACAACAATTTGACCAAGTCACAGTTACTACAAATAGACTATGCTTTCTTAACCTAAGAACTACCTATAACTCATATCAAGCTACAAATTTCCATTATCAACTCATCCCACTTAACAAGTTAGCAAGTCAAGGCTCACGTCTGACCATGGCCATAAAACAGCTAAGAAACATAATTTACATATTGACATGCCCAGTATAACCAGACACATCTAATAATCCCTTGGAACTATGTGGCATGTATTAGAATCCCCTGAATTCCTTGGAATGCTTTGAACTCCCTAGAACATCCTAGAACTCCCTGAAATTCCCTGGCACTCTAGCATGCCTTGGCACCTTCTAGCATATATCCTTGCAACTCCCTCCTTAGCACACTTGGAACTTGCTAATACTCCCTATCACACAATCTCACACATTCATTTCCATGGATTTTTAACTAGTTCTCTCTGATGTTTCCATGGCACTCCCTTGATCGCATTGGCACACCCTGGAACCTGACACATCTTGGCATGTTGCCTTGGAAATCTAGCATTCCTTGACACTACCTAGGATACCTTGTCACTCCATCCTTAGAACACCTAGAACTCATTGGCACTCCCTATCACACACTCTTATTCATTCATTTCATTGCATTTGAAACTAGTGTTCCCTTATGTTTCCCTAACACTCCTTGACATGCATTAGCACACCTTATAACCTAACACATTTTGGCATGTTTCTCTGACCTCTAACATGCCTTAACATTGCCTAGCATACCTTTTCACTCCCTCCTTAACACACTTATAACTCATTGACACTTCCTATCACAAAATCTTATTTGTTCATTTGCATGCACTAATTTGACCTAGTGTTCCCTTGTGTTTCCCTGGCACTCTCCACAAGGGATTCAATGGAGAAGTAATACCATATCACATGCATTAATATTGGGGGATTTATATTGAGGAAAAAATGACATAATATATTGGGGATAAATGGTTTTTATATTGGCATGTATAAAAAATGGAGCTCAAAGTTAATGAAAAAATATAAAGGGGTATAAAAATGTTAATGAAAAAAAGGATATCTAAAAAATTTAGTGAAAGTAGGGTTTTTTTTTAACTAGGAAGGTGTATTGGGTATGTATTGTTAAGGGGGTAAATAATGTGATTTTTAGAGATATTTTCCAATATATTGTCAAATTAAGGGTATTGTTTAATATGCCATAAACGCACGTGATATGTCAGAGGTTCATTGAGTGAAGCCCTTGTGGCACTCCCTCACACTTCCTAGCACATGTTGGCACACCTTGGCACCTGGCACTCTAGCATGAATTAGTGATTCCTATAATACCATGTCATTTCCTCCTTAGCACACCTAGAACTCACTGATACTCCCTCTCATGGACTCTTATTCATTCATTTCCATGAATTTTTACCTAGTGCTCCGTTTTGTTTCCCTAACACTCCTTGACACTTACTAGCATATGTTGGCACACCCTGACACCTGAAACATCTGGGATGCATTCCACCCTGACACTCTAACATGAATTATCGTTGCCTAGCATACCATGTCGCTCCCTCCTTAGCACACCTAGAACTCACTGACACTCCTTGTCACACACTCATTCATTTATTTCCATGCATTTTGACCTAGTACTGCCTTGTGTTTCCTTGGAACTCCCTAACACTCAGCACATATTGACAACCCTTGGCACTTGTCACATCTTGGTATGAGTCCCTAACACTCTAGCGTTCCTTAACACTGCCAATCATACCTTTTCACTCCCTCCTTAGCACACCTAGAACTTGTTGAAAATTCATTTACATGCTTTTGAAACTAGTGCTCCCTTGTGTTTCCCCGACACTTAAATGTCACACTCCCTAGCATGCGTTCGTGCCAGACCATGGAACCTAGCACATCTCGGCATGCCTTAGCACATGGATTTTCTTGGCATGCCTATCATGCCTTGGAACTATCTTGCATTTGTTATTACTTCTTGGCATTCCCTGGTACACCTTGGTACTCCCTAGTTATCATGCCCTCATAGATAGCCTTATTTTTTTTTTCAACTTGGGAACCCAACCAAGTCATTAGTAAAACAATGTTGTGCCCAACCCAAAGTCTCTCTTTGTATTAAATTGATTTTTCCGAGCCCTTATTGTAACCGTAGGATTTCCTCCTATAAGTCTTATTTTGACCTTATCCTAACACACTTTATCCTTGATACACCTGGAATTCGTTGACACTCCTTGGCACACACTCTTATTCGTTCATTTCCATGTATTTTGACCTAGTTCTCTCTTGTTCTGTCCTAGCACTCCCTAACACTCCTAAACATGCATTGACATTGTCCGGCATGTGTTAGCATGCCTTTTCATTCCTTGGAACACCTTGACACTCCTTATCTAGCATGACCTCACAACTACCCTTACTTGTTTTTGGGAATTTGGAACCCAACCAAGTCTTGCCTTGACTACAACAACTTGACCAAGTTACAACTACTACTACTAGACTATGCCTTGTTCGGCTAACACCTGACTATAACTGATCTTAGGATACTATGAATATATTCTTGGACCATTACAACCTTTTATAGTATTATACTTCCCTTTACAAGACCCCCTTTTCTCTTCTGGGATAATTTTTCTTAAGTGAACTTTCAAATGGTTGCTAATGATTTTTGTCAAGACCTTATATGAAATATTTCACAATGACACTAAATGGCACGTATCAAAACCAACGATATCCATTTATTTCGGTAATAGTGCAATAAAGGATGTGTTTATCACCTCATGTGTAGATTCCCCATTTATTATGAGATTCAATGGATGTTATATTGTCTTTATCAATATTTGGATGGGTCGTTGTGTACATTATTTCAATACATATATGGTTCTTTTTATCACGGAGGTATTTATATTTATTTATTACATAATTGAGAGAAGAGTTGCATGGGTGGAGTGTCCTCCTTTGAGATAATTGGGGTCAATAATTATGCCAAAGCATATATAACATTTTGTTGTGTTTTGAAATTTTGGATGAATAATGTATAAGATAAATTTTGCATGTAGTTATTGATTAAATATTTCATATAATATCATAAAATGTGAATAAGGGTTTCTTGTTTATCTCACACAGTGATTAAGATTTTATAAATGGTTAAGTAGACTTATGTAAGAAGATATGATTATCAAATATTCAGATTGAATTCTTTAATTAATCATAAGTTTGAAAACCTTTAAATAATGTCTTAAAGTTCAAAAAAATACATTTAACATTATCAAGATGCTGACAATTTATAAATTAAAGTTACTTACATAAACAAACTGCTTAGTAAATAATTCTTTATATTGATAATAACTTCAGGATGAATTATAAGATAACTGAAACACAATTAATCTCACCTGGTTATCTTGATAAAAATTCAACATATGAAGAAACAAAATGTAATGAAAACTGGAAAAACTCACAGAAGGAATAGAGTTGTATGAGACAAATTCAGAATCCTTCTTCTATTATTGATGATAAAAAAACTTGTACAATTTTGCTGACAAAAATTCTCTTATCCAAGGGTGCAACCCTTAATAACTCAAAATGAGAGTTATTTATACTAATTTCTTAAACTAATTACAATAATAGAATAGAGAATAATAGAAGAAGGAAACAGATAGATGATGTGTCTCTATTTTCTTGGAAGATGTTGATGACTTGTCCCCTTTTGATGGAAACTATTGATGACTGGACACTTGAAAATATATTGTGCTAGCATGCTATAAAAATCACACTTTTACTCGATGGTCTCACAAAATTTATCCCATTTGTCTTGAATTGGGACTTCTACATTCATCATTTTCCTGAATATTTCATCTACCTCTATATATCTGTCGAAAGTATGCCTCTTAATGAATAAATGTTTGATTTGATGTTGAATGATCAAATCAAACTGCAGAGCTTCTAGAAATTCTTTCCCTGTAACTTGTCCTTTAATACCTGCAAATTTGGATTTATCTACTGCAATAGTATATAACTTTTTATAGTAATCTTCTAATTTAATAAATTTATCATATAATCCTACCAATCCTAGTAGTCCTTTATGATTCAAGACATTAAACTTTGTATGAAACATATGAACAAAAATATTCAAAGCTTCACATTTCGTTTGTAGTTGGTTGATTAAATTTCTCTTCTGTAATACTTTCTTGATATCCAAGGTTGTTGCAGTTTTGTCCAGTATGTCGACTCCTTCCAACTCTTCTCTGTTCTTTGAGTTCAAAACCTTGATCATGTCATTGGCTTCACTTATCTTTTTCTTGAGATGCTCTTTCTGCTCTTCTATGGTTGCCTTGCACTTGGTGATGAGCTATTGCTGTTCGAAAATAATCTGTATGGATGACCATACCTCTTCCATAGAGTTTGTGTCTTCCCAGATGTTCTTATTGGCTTCAACCAATGTTCCTGCCATTAACGATTCACTTTCTAATTATTTTACCTTAAGTAACAGCTTGTGAGACTTTTTCATTTCCTCCATGTATAAGGTATCATTTTTTATTTTCTGTGATTCTATAATCTGAAACCTTTGTTGTAACTTATCATGTGCCTGCTTCTGAATAGCCAAGTCCTGTGCCAATTTTGTTGCATCATTTGTTGTCAAGGATGCTGAAAGCTCTGTACCCGCAGAAGATGTTTGAGCTGCTATATTAGGATCGGTAGAAACTTGATTTGTTGATTTCTCTTTTAGTAATTCTTCAATATTTTCTTCCATCTTTCTGATTTGAATATTTTGATCAATGATCAATTCGAGAATCTCCTCTTTGTTGTATTCATTCTTTGCAATCTACTTTGTATGTGGATCTTCAGTTGAAGGTAATTTGAGCTGTTTACGAGGAGTAGATATGTCTGCATTCTTCTTTTTGATAATTTCCTCAACTTCCTTGTAGTATTTTGGATCATACCCAACTTTCAATATGAGGTCCTCCAAAGACTTCTGTCTGTTGTCTTTGACCCATGAAGACAATTTTACAATCTTCAGTTGAGCATCTCCCCAGACTTTTTGTGCATTTCCATTTGATCTATTGGATGGATTTGAGTTGCATCAAAAGAGAACACAATATTTTTTTATTCAGCATGAGTCTTTGGAAAAGGAACGATTGCCTACAAAAATGCCATTTGAATCCTTCCTTTCTCACTGTCAAAGGCAGCGAGAAACCTGTGCTGGGAAGTTGATGTTTACTTCCAGAACTTACTATAGACATCAGATTTTAATGCCTCATTTTTATGCTTAATGTATAAGAACCTACATAAAATGTTTTGTTCTTCAAAGGAACTGGCATCTGAATGCTGAATAATCTCCAGAGGTTCTCTAGCAGGTGATGATGATGGAGGATTCATAGGAACACTTGTCTATGTAGAAACTTCAGTCTCTCCCAAATCAATAATCTTTGGTTGTTCTCCCTCTGAAAGTAAGGTGGAACCAAGATTTGGCTTTTTGTGCTGCAACATAAAATCCTTCATGATTTCTTTGACATGTGGAGACTCTTCTCTGAATCTTTTCTACTGCTTGTTGTCAGGAACTGAGGTCTGCACATTAGAAGTTGAAAAAATTTGTTCATATGCCTCCCGAAGAGTTCCTTCAATCCATTCATCTTGATTCATATGTTTCTCTATTTTTTCTCTGGAGGTATGAGTATAGGAATTTTTCTTAAGTTCGACTCTTAGAGCATAAATAATTCCATGGGGGTTATAAGACTAAGTGAAAATTGGTTGGAAACCCATTTTCTTTAACATTGCATCATCTTCAGGACCATCTAATTTGGTATTACAGATGAAGGATTCAATGCTTTCCTTGAGCTTAAACTGCGCTTTCCTCTTTCTTGAGACAAAATGGAGATCATCCATGTTTATCATTTGTCTGATATACTCTAAGGAAAAGACTCTCATAGGGACATATCTTGGAAGATTATATGGCGGGAGTTCACAACCATATACTCTAATTTCTGTGTAGTTTTGGTATAGATACCAGTCCCCAGTTTTAGCTTTCTCACTCAGGTGTAGAATCCTTTTTATTTCTTCCCCAATTCTGGTTTCTGACTGACTAGTAAGTAGCTGCTTCACTGGGTGTATGAAGGAGTCTATGAACTCTGGAAAAGTAGTTGATGTTGATGTAGCCCTGACCAACTATGTCCAGTGAATCACTTATTGATTCACTCCTTGTGCATCCTATTTACTGAAATGGATAGGCAACATCTTTTCCTGTTGAAAAAGAAAAATGTGAATAATTATAGAAGTGTTATTAAATACACCCCGTGTTGTAAAATTCATGAATTGATCATGTATATTTTCATCCAAGAATTGGTTGTAATTATACATGAACAATGGTGATTTTTCTTTATTGGAAATGGATAAGAACCCCATGATGAGTTCATTAATTGTTTGGTCATTTGGGTATCCTAATAGGTATGAAAGAAGTGAAATGCAATGTCTAGAGGCTTCAAGAAATATTAAGGATGAGTACGGTGGATTTTTCTTCGGCAATTCTGCATCCTCAGGTAGGAAAATCTCAAATATCTGGGCTCTCTAAGGGAAGGTTAGGTTATGATATAGGTCCATGAGGGCAGCAGGTGAAAAATGGGATAGAGAATTAGATGAAGGGATGAGGAACATTTGGTTTATGGTCTCTGGGGAAATTGTGATCATAATGTTTCCATTCTAAGCCATCATTGATATTTTTATGGGATCATATTGTTTTTGGCACCATGAAATTAGATCAGGGAAATAATAGGTATGTGGAAAGCCAAATAGGGGCAACATAGATTCCCAGAACCTGATAGGGTCCTGATTATCTATGTGTTTTTGTTTTAGCCATTGATATAGCTCATGGAAATCAAATTCACAATGAGCATCTGAGAATTTAAAGAAATATTCTGCGGGGGGTATTAGATCAAGGTTAAGCTATGGCGTAGGAGCGGGAATTTCTTCTGCAACTGGTTCAATGACCTGCACTTCTTCAACCACCCGTTTCTTCGCTTTTCCTTTAGGGGTCACCTACTTTTTGGTCTTGGATTTCGGGGCCATTTTAACAGGGATACATAATGGGAGAAAGAATTTGAAGATCGAAAGTTGTAGAAAGAGTGACAAAGGTTACAGAAATGGTGATAGTGATCACAAAGTGAAGGTTTGGTGATTTGGAAGAGGATGAAGAGACATCGAGTCATAATAAACAGATGAGAAATTAAAGTGGTATAAGGGAGTTTGACGATTATTTTCTAGGTGAAATTCTGGGTTTAATGATCTGAAAGATGACCATAGGTGTTTAATGGCTTAGGAGAGGGTTTAATGATCAATGATGCATCAAATGGCTAGGGGAAGATCGTGTGAATGGAGTACAATGGTTAGGGAGTGCAGCGTTGGAGATTAATGGTTAGGTGATGTGGCAGGATGACATTAGGTGGATGACCAACTATTATGGAGAGGAGGAGGATCCATTGGCTTGAGGTGCGAGAAGAAATAGTCATCAGAAACAAAACCACCAGTGGATTTCAGGGAGGGGGGGTACCTCCCAGTTTACGATTTTAGGAGGAGTGGGTGCAAAGTGCTATGGTGCTGACACGTCGCAAAACACGGCGGCCATTAAAACCACACTTCGGACCCCTCCCCCATTCACGTTAACAAGAAACAGTCAGGAGTTCGTGAAGTGATCCTCCGTCGTAGATCTTGTGCGGGTATAAGATCCATCGTTAAAACTTGTCGATGCATTATTCATTGCGATTTGACCTTTTGTCTTGTAGTGAATTTAGGCTAAAAATCAAATGAACGTTAATATTGTAAAATTAATTAATGAAAATATAAACCCCATTTAAAGAATTTAATTATCATTAATAAATTTTTAATCTTTGGTAGCTTGGCGCATTCTAACAAGTAGCCATGATTTATTTTTGAGACTAAAGCATTCACATTTTTCATTTTGTTACTTCCCTAACATTTTTTAATTTTTCTTTTTCATCTATATCCTAAATAAGAATTTTATTTTTCATTTTTTCAACTAACATGCTAACTTATCAAAACAAGATAATGTTACAACATCGGCTCTAGCTGGGGACTGCTTCGCCCTGTGGGATGCAGAGAAAAAGCAGTTCCATGTGCCTTCTCCTTGGGCTATGGATTCTTTGTTGTAGAAAAAAATTAGACTTGAAATGGTAAAATAAAATGATAATGTACAATGATGATGTAGGATCTCCTTCAGTACTATATATAATGTTTCAGAAATCTGCCATTGGGAGGTAGTGTTGAGAACTGTCCTTCCAAAATTTGTAGCACAAATGTGTTATTTCCCTTTACCTCTTCAATGTTGAGTGGTCCAAACCATATATTTTTAAACTTGCCATGCTTTCCTTTGTCTTGTCTCTTAGCATCCCATCTTATGACTAAATCTCCTTCTCTAAAATCTCTTTCCCTGGAATTTCTGTCAAAATTTTTGTTCATATAATTCTAATATTTCCTCAATTTATATTGGATCTCATCTCTATTTTCATTTAATTAAATAATCTGATTTATTCTTCTAGATAAATCATCAGGTTCGTCAGTAGATTCTTGTAAAAACTTAAACACATGGAAAGCCAAATTTGTAGGAAAAATAACATCTTTCACATAAACCAGTTGGAATGGAGATTTACCTGTTGATCTTTTGGGAGAAATCTTGCTTGCCCAGACTGCATAGATAAGATGACTATCCCAATTTTTCTTATGATCTTCTAAATTTTTCTTGATCACCTTTACTAAGCTCTTTTTAGATTATTCAGTAAGACATTACCTTGTGGATAATAGGGGGTTGAATGATGCAGTAAAATCATATACTTTTGGAAAAATTCAATCATCTTTATACTATTGAATGTTGTGGCATTGTCAGTTACTATTTGTTATGGGAAACCAAATATAGATAGAATGTTTTCTTCAATAAATTTGTTTACAACTGAATCATTGGCATTTATTACATGAATGGCCTCCACCCACTTGGTGAAATAGTTAGTAGTAGTTAATATCCATCTGGGTTGATTACGTAAAGTTGGGTGAATTTCTCCTATAAAATATAGTCCCCATTGAATAAATGGTGTTGAGACAACCACTGGATCTAGTGGAAGAGCTGCTAGTTTTTTCTTACTAGCAAACATCTGACATGGAACACAAGCTCTAACCTTTTCTCCCACTTGTGAAAACAGAGTGGGCCAATATAATCCTACCCTTAGTATTTTGTATGTTGTTTCTCTTCAAGAATAATGCCCTCCACATATTCCTGCATGAAATTGATCAATGATTCCTTCAGTCTTTTCTTCTGTCAAGAAAAGTAGTAGAATGTTAAGAGGATATTTTCAATAAAATTTGGCATTGATGATACAGTATTTGATGGAATTCAATTTAAGTGTTTTGCACTGGATTTTTGAAAACTCAGATGGACATTCAAAATGGATCAGAAAATGAACAATATCTGCATACCAATCTGATAATGCAAAATTTTCATCAATTTGAATAAGGACTGTTTGAGTTGAGGGAGAGGGTTCTTGTGGATTATTTCCTTGAGATTCTTGGGAAGGTTCTTGTGGATTCTCTCTTTCTATATTTGAAGAAGGTTCTTGTGGATTATCCCTTTCTATATTTAAAGAAGGTTCATGTGTATTCTTCTCAGAGACTTAAAAAACATAGTTTATGCCTAACACTTTTCAATTAGATTCAGCTAACAGTTTAGCTAAACCCTATCCCTTTACTAACTTGGCGGTTTTAATGGTGAGGTCGAATTCAAGGATTTGAGTAATCCATCTTATTCTTCTTCCATCAGTGTCTGGTTGTGTAAGAACAATTTTTACAGCATTTTTAGGTACGTAAGCAATAATGGTAGAATGGAGGACATATATTTTGAAAGATTTTAGGGCTTGAACTAAGGCATAGACTTGTTTTTCAATGATATCATACTTGAGTTTTGCATCTCTCATGACCTTGCTAAAAAATGCTATGGGTTGATCATGATAATCTTCATTTTTTTGCAATAGAACAACAACAAGGGTGGTTTCATAAGTAAAGGAGAATATACTGAAAGGCCCAGAGTAGTTTGGACTGGCTAAGGTGGGAGCTTCAGAAATGACCTTCTTTATTTGATAAAATTCATATCTTGCAGGAATGGTCCATTTGACTTCATGGTTATTTTTGAGCATGTCTTAAATATCTTTAACTATTTCAACATAGTTAGGTATGAATCTTCTCAAAAAGTTAATATTTCCTAAAAAGGCTTGTATCTCTTTCTTATTTCTAGGTAATGATAATGATTGAATAGCAGAGACCCTTTTGGGATCTATTGCTACTCCATCCTTTGAAATGATATGGCTTAGTAACTTTCCTTATTTGATGGCAAACAAGGACTTCTTGGGATTGAGAGATATTCCTAATTTTTTGCACCTGTCAAAAACCTTCATTAAGTGTTTTAAATGTTTCTGATATGATTCAGAAAAAAAAAATTAAATCATTAAGATAAATAACAAAAAATTTGTTTACCTTCCCAACAAAGGCTAAGTCCATGTCTCTTTGGAATGTTTCTCCTACATTTGATAGGCCAAAAGACATCCTGACATACATAAATGTACCCCAGGGTGTAGTAAAGGCCGTCTTCTCTCTGTCTTCTGAATTCACCAATATCTGATTATAACCAGAGAAACCAACAAGCATAGGGAGTCTATTAGCACCTGACACCCTTTGGAGTAACTTATCCATATTTGAAAGTGGATAGTTATCTTTCAAAGATGATCTATTAAGGTTTCTAAAATCCACACAGAGTCTAATTTCATCATTCTTTTTCCTACGAGGGACTAAATTGGCTACCCAATTAGAGTATCTTAAAGGGACAACTATCTAGGCATCTAAAAGCTTTTAAGTTCTTTTTCTATGGTGGGAAGAAAAAAACGATTCATTCTTCTTAGATTTTTCTGATAGGGTTTTGCTTCTGGTTTTAGTGGATTTTTATGCTCAATTAAAAATGTATCATAAGTTTTTAAATCAGCATAAGACCAAGAAAAAACATCTTTGTAATTCTTAAGAAGTTTGATATATTCAGATTTAATTTCAGGAGCTAAAGATGCACAAAGTTTAATGTTTTTAATCTCTTCATCTGTGCCAAGGTTAGTTTCTTTAATGTCATCTTCTGGAGAAACAGAGAATGGATTTTTAGGAACACCATTTTGATCAAATAATTTTTCTAAAGGAACAAGTCCTTTGGGGATAAAATTATTTGAAAATTGTATAATATCATGATCAGCTACCTTTGAATTTAGATCTAAATTTTCCTTGTCTTTAGTAGCTTCATTTATGTTTGAGTTATCTTCTTCAATTTGTAAAACAAAAAATTCATTAATAACTTGAAGAAAGGATTTTCGTTGTTCATCATCTTCAAATATTAGCCAATGCTTTAGATTATCTAGAATGGATGGCCTATATTTGGCTTGAATTTGGTATTGTATCTGAAATTGATCTGGAATGTTAAAAGAACTAGCAAAAATAGCTAATGAATCTGCATGAATTTTTCATCTCTAGGAATAAAATTGATATTGAAAGCATTAAAGGAGTTTTCAATGGTGTCACAAATTTTATTTCTGTAAGACTTGAGCCTAGGATGCTTTGTTTGACAAATATTCCTAACCTATCTTACTATAAGTTCTAAATGAGTAAAGACACTCAAATTTTGGACCTTTAAACTTTGGGTAAGCTGTAATCCTAGAATAAAAGCTTCATATTTAGCAACGTTATTTGTAACCTAAAAATCTAACTTGCATGATTGAGTGATATTTTCTTTATCAGGTGAAATTAGAAAAACTCATACTCCAGCTCCATCTTTGGTGCAAGATCCATAAAATAAAAGTTTCCAAATATCAGTTTGAACAGATTTAGGAGTTTCAACTACATTCTCAATCTTGAGTTGAGAATTCTATGAAATATTTGATGATAGTTGAAAACAACTAAAGTGTTGGTCAACTACATAAATGGGATGATTTCTAGCCTGATCTTCTTTGAAAACAATGTTTAAGAATCCGACTTCCCTATATAACCTAAATCTTTCTCCACCATATACAGGAATAGTGGCAAAAGACATATCCATTTGAAGACTCCCCCCTAATTTGGCACGACATGATATTGATAAAATCATTCCAAATTTAGGGGGAATATCAGTGACAGCTATGTCTAATACAACACTTTTAACATGTATTTGATGTAAGGTAACCACTAGGTATTTTATAAGTCCTAAACATTGCACTATTTTAGAGTCAAAGGTATATAGGTCGTGATAGGTTCGAGTGATATCCAAATTAAATTGTTCCATAATGAACTTAGGCATTAAGTTGTGTGAAGCTCCATAATCCAACATACAATTGTATAACAAGGAGTCATGCACTTTCAAAGTCACGTAAAAAGGTGGTATGATTCTTCAAGCATATCAAAACTAGGACTAAAGGCTATGGTGGGTCTTTCATTTTGGAGACTAATAATATCCCCTTCAGCATCCACACTAGAGTTTTGGATCCATTTTGCAACTTGACTCTTATATCCAAGGTTTTTAGAAAGTTTAGAAAATGGAATAGGAATTTTAACTCTTTCTGAATCTTTTTCCACATTAAAATCAGTCAATATAGTTTTATCAATTTGAGCAGAATCACTTGAATGATTTATAGGTTGAGTAGAAGTAGTTTGAGTTTCAGCAGTTTTTACTTGAGGCTCAATTATGGCAGGGTTTTTTGGAGGTCTACCAGGGCCAGCTCTAGGTCTTAAGTCATACCTTCTATTCAGTTCTGCAATAAAAAACTCAGAAAAGGCTTGATATTTAGAAACCTGAGAAGTATCTTGGTCTTCTTGAGGGATTTTACTTTGAGGAACAAGAACAATGGCAGTCTGTAGAGATGTATGATATATGTTGTTAATATATTCAGTGATAGATAAAGTATTATCATCAGGTTGTTGATCATCAATCAACAATGGTGTAGGTACCTTTTTGTCATTATGTGATCTCGGAAGAATTTGTAATGGAGGAGACTTTTTATACTAGCCTTAGACCTGTGTTTAGGGTCTAGAAATAATTTGTTGGACTGTTCTGAGTTGAGTTTCAATATTTGAAATCCTATTTGATAGGTTTCTAAGAGGTGATGTGATTTCATCTATTTTTGCATCTTCATTTTTAGATTTAGAGGAAGAAGAAGCTTCCTGATTTAATTTTAACTTCTTTTGGGCTTTTTCAACTTTAGCTTTTAGCTTCGTTGATGCAAACCTATTTTCTTAAACCTATATATAATTTGTTTGCATGTCCTCTAAGGTTTAAGATTTTCTCTCTCTTAACATAACAACAAAGTAATCTTCAAATTATTTTGAAAATATAACCTTAGCTGCTGCTACAGGAGGTTTACAATCAGGAGGCATCTTATGATAAAGCTTATTAAATCTTTTGATGAAATCAACAATTGGTTCTCCATAATTTCTTTTGAGTTCTTCAAATTCAATTAAGAAATACACAAGGTCTTTTTTCAATCCCCATTGATTTTTAAAGATATTAGTTAATTCTTGCCAGGATCTAATGGAATTAGCTAGTAATTACCTAAACCAAATCTTGATATTTCCTTCTAGGGATTGCACAAACAATCTCATATAGAATTTTTCATATTCTATGTTCATGTTATCAACAAAATCTAGAAATGCTGCCAGATGGTCCTCAGCTGATAAACCATTTTCTCCATTAAATCTAGGGAGATGTTTTAGATATTGATGTAGGGATTCTGGGTTAAATCAGATCCTCAGATATAAAACAATGAATACTTCCTCCATTTCATAAATACTTAAGAAATCACATTAAAATTACATTCACTTCAAATAAAAATATACATAATCGAAAGAGAGCTTATACAAAGAAAATACAGATATTAATAACATAAGAAATCCTCGGCCAAATATTACAATGGAGAGCTTCTCTCAGCTCTTGGCCCTTTACAAAAGCTCTCAAATCATTTCTCACCTCTCTGTTTTCTTCCTTACACAACTCTCCTATTTATACATAAATATGAATTTACTCCATTCCATAAATTCCTCCACACAAATCTCAACTAAATCTAAATTAGATTTATTCTAGTTTTGGACTCAACAAAGTCCCGTATATGGAATTCCTACTCCCTAGATTATCTACCTAATCCATTCCAACCATATCATTAATTATTAAAAGAATATATAAAATAATCCTCACCTTTACATTTTCTCTCTTAAATTATTAAAAATGAGAAAAATAATTAATAAAATAATAAAAAAACGTCACCCCCTATTTCACAAAAATGAATAATAAAAATTGAGCTTGATGCTCCTGCATCAGACTCCCAAGGTTGAAATTAACCATGATCGCCTAATCATGTGTTTCGGATCTTTGTCTTCCTGGATCCCATATTTTGTGCTCAATTCTCCATTTGTTGTTGTTTTTGTTTGTTGTTTTTCTCCAGGTATCCACACTTTATGTTGCATTACCCCACTGGCTATGCTTTCACAGTCTTCAGCTGTCATCCTCTTGCTGCTTCTTCTTTGTTTTACTTTCATTGTCTGCTTCTGGGATAATCTCATCATTATCCTCCTTATCAGTTCAATTTATATGTTCAATAGATCTTCTCCAGCATATGCAATAAAACCTGTACTCACAAAACAATTATTAAAATAAAAAACATAAGGCCTCAGTGCCTCTTTCTCCTCTGGAAACATTTCAGTATGTTGTTCTAAAATTTCTTCTCCCATCAGCACATCAGTATGCTGACTTAATTCATCCATGAGACTACCAGGTATTCCCTCCTCCATATCATTTTTTTCAAGAATTTCTCCCTGTTTTGGTTCACAATAATTAACTTCTTCGATTTGTTGAATCATTCCTACATCCTTATCCTCTGTTTCCTGATTATTCTTCAAGACAGTTTCTTTGTCTTTCTCTTTCAGAAACTCACCCTACGTATAGATCCTCTGCTTTTCCAACTTCCTTCTTTGAAGATCTAACTTTCTATGTAACTCAACAATCTCAATTGGGGTAGAACTTGGAAATTTTACACAACTTTCCATACCTTCACTTGCTGTTGACCAATCATCAGATGGTCCTTCTTCCTTTGCTTCAATATTCTGCTGAATATTTCCATGAGACCCCTTTTTCTTCATTTCTTTCTGAGATCTTGCTATCTCAACATCATTCTGAATAGATTTCAGATTCAACTTCTTCTCCTTAACAAACTTCAAAGTTTGTTCAACATCTTGTGATGTACCTGCAACCACACACAAATCATTAGTTTTAAAAACATCAGACCTTATGGTCCCACTTGATGCTTCATTCATCATATCTCCTTGTTGTTTTGAATCTTTTATTTGATTCAGTTCTTATGTAGATTTTTATTCTATCACATCATTACTTTCAGAAAGTAATGGACCATATTTTGGTTCACATATCAAATCTTCCTTTAAACTGAGTAACTCTTCCTTCAATTGAACATTCAATCTATGCTCCCACTTCACTTGAAATCTCTGCCATTTGGCTTTCCTCTTCATACTCCATCCATATCTTTGGTCTACTTACCTTCTCCGTAACATTTCCATCAACAACTCAAAACAGAATTTTATCTCGGCTCTTTCTTTGTCAATCTATTCTTGACTCATTATCATGCCATTTTCCTTGGCATCTTCCTTCTCCTTTATTCTGCTATGTTCTTCTTCAGAACCTCTGCAACGACCTTTAGTAGTCATCTTTGTCTATATCTTCATGAGTTCCTCACTCATTCACCATGAGCTGTACTAAAGCCTCTGCAATAGCAAGTCCTCCCTGCTACCACTTACCTCACCAATCCTGTCTCTGGACTTGGTATTTTGGCAAGCACTGGTTCTATATTCTCTGGAACCTCTTGAGCATCCTCTCTGCTCCCTCTAGGATTCAACTCATCTGTTATTTTTAAGAACACAATTTTCCTTTTTTTCCAATCTCTGTTGGAATTCTTCAAGGCTCTGCTCCAGAATTTGCTTTCATTCAGAAACTATTTCTAGTCTCCTTCATCACCACTTTTAAAATTGTGATCTTCTTTTGCTAAGATCTTCAACTGTCTGCAATCTGAAATCTGAAAATATCATCTTCAAACTAGAGTTAAAAGAAAACATATCAATTTACCTTCAAAACCTTTGTGTGATCTTGTTCCATCTCTCACCTGTACTTTCGTGCACCATACAACTGCACATTATAAATGGTACATCATTCACATCTCTTCACCTATGTATAGATAACAAGCTATTCATGTTTTCAATTTCTTCGATGAATAATGTACAACTCATACATAATGTCCATCCTGAATTCCGCCACATGATGGTAAAATAAATATTCTACAACATCAAGAAATTGTGTCTTACAATCTCAAAACACAAACCAAAAGAATTCTCCCACTGCCAACTACAAGCTTTGGTCCAAAATTGGTTTAACCAAAACTGCGAGAACTCATATTATGCATAATAAACCCTCTCACATAAAAATGCATATTTCTCTTTATGTCACCCAGGATTAGCACATTTTCCATTCATTTTCCATTCATTTATACTTCCATATTTGCAACATTTCCACTCTTTCATAACATTCACAAAATATTACCTCTCAAGCATGGCAAGGAATTTTTAATCCTCCACGTTTTAAAATACCGCTACTCAATGGATATTGATTCATTAAATGAGCACTTACCTTCAATCTTCCTCCGTGTTTTGTATATTAAAACCTATGTCTTAGACTCTCATACTCCACGATCTAGCATTGCTGTCAATTTTGAGACCATCCATTTTCTTTGGTTAACAAACATGTCAATGAATTTATATACGACCCACACTTAATATCAACTCACCTTGATTCATTGCTCATATGCGCTCACCAATCCACTTTGTTGTTTAAGAATGCTAATCAACATTAATATGGGTCCATGCTATCCCAAATTACCTCTTCAAAGCTGTGTGAAAATCCTTGTTGGTTTTCAAAACCATATTCACACCTTTTCACGCTGATTGCACAATCTTGAACAACATGTGAGGAAAAAAAAACTCAATAACACAAACATATAATTTCTTAAATTAATTTTTCTCACCAAACTTCAAAACAATAATTCTCCTTGCACAGGCTTTGTGTTATTGCAATTCTCTTCACACAATATCTTTCTTTCTTTCACCATTCTGTCACGATTTTCTTCCCAAGCCTCTCATGCTACTAAACTTCCAGAGGAATCATTATGTATATCATGCATCAACAGGTAAAAGATAAAAGAATAACTCTGAGTCAAAAAAGCAGGTACATATTGACTGTTTCTCTGCCATTTTCCCACCTTCCTGAAGTCCATGTATCCATCATTGAAGTATGAAGTCTCTTGTTAGGTACAATGTATTTTCTGTCATCAGATCTTTGGGAGCTGGTGTCCACAAAATTTGAAGCTGTGTGACTTTGAGATCCAACTTTCAAAAAATTTCCACCCACAACAGAGCGATCCACTGATAATGTACTAGGAGTTGAAACTTCTGTTTGAGACCTCTTTCTCGACACCAACGGAACACGAAATTTATCCAATTTAGAAATTTCTTCATTTAGAAACATTGCTCTCTCCCTTTTGCTAGCATCGCATGCTATCAACGCACTGCATCACGATCCCACACTCCATCTACGTGGTCTCCAATTTATATTTTCTTCGCTCTTCATACAAATCATTGATATGGAAGAAAATGTTGCATCACTGTAGTTGCACAATTTTGGAATAGTAGATGATTCATTACTTCATGAGCAATTCTAATTTCCACACAAATTTAAGACAGGTAACTATGATGCATATTGAATATTTTATACAACTTCATTCCATAAAATCGATGGAATCATTAAGGGATCATTATACATACAAGAACAGAAAAATTGAAAAATCCTTGCTTTACCAAATATGGAACCCACTAAAAAAAAATCAATGCTGCATTTGTTTGTTTGAACCACGGTCCATACAAATCAATACCATTCATCAAACAATGATGATCAATCACCATTTGTATTCATGCTGCATCATACCTCCATTTCCCGACTTAAATAACGCAGAGAAGAGGTTCACGGATGCCGCTGACCCCATCGATTGAAATCATACCAGTTGTTAAAACAAGGTTTAGTCTTGTGTTATCATATGGGAGGTGATAGCATATTCCGCACTTAATTCACAGTTATAAACCTGCCAAGATACTCACCAGTAGCACGGCTTCACAGTGGCAATGTCCTGACTGCATTCACTCAACCCACTTAAAGCCGCTGATCTGTTTTAACACTGCCAATCTTTCTTAACGCTCTGCACATTACTTAAGATTCAACCTCACCGCTATATCCCATCACACCTATGTAGCATTCTTAGACCACGCTTGAAACACACCGTTGTAGTGTCCTTCGACTACACTTCTGCTTCACATGCTTCGAGCCACCGTTTGTAGCGTCCTTCGACTACGTTTCTTCTTCACGGTGCTTCAAGCCACACCTCACTTTGCTACATGCACATTCCACAGCTCTTCACTTTGATGCATGCGCAGACCACTACTATTTCATACTCAGTTACTTCATACCACAATAATTTTGTCCTAAAAATCGAACTCGACATACCCAATTGCTAATGCAGACTTACTCTAGTTCACGTTGATTCCATACTGTGGTTTCATGGTAGAAACATCCTTACAACGAGGATTGCATTCAACGCTGGCTATTCTTGCTTCCATACACAACATCGATTCATACGTTGCCCAATTTCTGCTTCACCAGCAATGTAGACTCCAGGTGAATTCGTCCTCTTGCAATTTCCAAATCAATATATTTGCAAATTTAAAACAAAATGTAGAACAGGCATCTTTCCTGCTCTGATACCAAATGATGCAGGGATTCTGGGTTAAATCATATCCTTAGATATAAAACAATGAATACTTCCTCCATTTCGTAAATACTTAAGTAATTGCATTAAAATTCCATTCACTTCAAATAGAAATATACATAATCGAAAAAGAGCTTATACAAAAAAAATACAGATATTAATAACATAAGAAATCCTCGGCCAAATATTACATTGGAGAGCTTCTCTTAGCTCTTGGCCCTTTACAAAAGCTCTCAGATCATTTCTCACTCTCTCTGAATTCTTCAATTCTCACTTCTCTATTTTATTCCTTACAAAACTCTCCCATTTATACATAAATATTAATTTACTCCATTCCATAAATCCCTCCACACAAATCTCAACTAAATCTAAATTAGATTTATTCTAGTTTTGGACTCAACAAAGTCTCGTATATGGAATTCTATTGTAGCCTCTACAACACCCTCCAAAAAACCCCACTTCAAAATTTTTGGAGCCCCTTCAGCACAAAGAAAAGTTAAGTAAAGAGTTGGGAGGACTAAATCGCTAAGTTGCAAATCTTAAAATTTGTGGAAAATCGCGACCCCACGACCTTGTGACCCCGCGACCCTGAGGTCGCAAGGTCGCATCCCTCTCACATCACCTCACCATGTGACCTTGAGACCTCATTAATGGCCCGCACGTGCGATCTTTTTATATATAGGAGGTCGCTAGGTCGCATTTTGCATATGCAGCGGATAGAAAAAAATGCCTCTGACAGGTCGACTGGAGCGCGATTTTCTCGGGTAAGTTTCCGTTTTCCTCCTGATTTTTCCTTTTTAACCATTCTTGCCTAATCCTTGCATTCATTAGCCTTTAAATTGCCCCTTGCCTCAGCCATTGTCTTCAATTTGTCACTTAGGGCTTTCCTTTTGATTACAACATTCACCCTGCTTGCCCAACTTATCACAATTCCTCATCCAGCCTCCTATGGCCTATATCCTGCTCTAGAAACTATCCCCTGGCTCTGTCTGGACCCTCTTTACCCTATTTTTTGCAATTTAAAAGAAAAAACAACTTCACGCCACGCACGCCAAAACCCCGGCAAGCCCTAGCGTGACTTGCGACCCCACGACCCCGCGACCTAGTCGCAAGGTCGCATTCCCTCCATTTTATCGCAACTTGCGACCTCGCGACCCAGTCGCAAGGTCGCAAGGTTGCATTTCCACTACTGTTATTCAATTTTTGACCCCGCTACCCGCGACCCGGTCGCAAGGTCTCAAGGTCGCATCTCCATTGTTTTCTCACAACCCGCGACCCCGCGACCCTACGACCTAGTCGCAAGGTCGCAAGGTTGCACTTTTTCCATTTTCTCACAAATTGCAACCCCGCGACCTAGTAGGCCACTTATTCAGCTCTGCCTATGTCCCCAGTTGAAATAATTGATAAGCTTTAACTGGTCTTGTATCATCATGGCATCTTTCTTATCCTGGGATTCTTTCATGAATATGACAGGTGAATTTGAAGCAGACTTGGAGTGTATACCTGTCCCCTCAGATTCCAGTGACATGGGACCCCCAGTATCCCAAAAAAAGGACAAACACCTGGCATTGGAGGACATAGAGATGGACATGCCAATGTCCCCATCTCCGATCTACAGAGATACCCTTTGCACATTTGCCAAAGGGGACAACATGCGTTGGTACCAAGTGTACCAAGAGTTCGCTAGAACATAATTTCCAGAGGACCTCCCTGATCGGGAGATATAATTAAAGGTCAAAAGGTCGAAGCTACATCTTTCAGGTGCCCATATGGCCATATTCCCATGCCCATAGATGATAGATTGGATTATACAGAAAACTGACCCCAAGAAGTTCATAATCAGAGACAGCGAAGGCAAGGCTTTCGCAACACTCAAAGGCTCAGACGCTCATGTTTATTACTCTTTTCCTGAGCAAGAAGAAGAATTCATAGAAGAATGGGCTCTCGCCCATGCAGTTCCTATAGTTGACACTATAAAGAAGTGGTGGGAGGAGCATGAGAAATTTAAGGTCAAGAAGGACTAGGAATATGCAGTGGCGAGCCTGAGGAAAGTATTTAAATTAGTGGCTGCCATGCTTTTCAGATTGTATGGGCGCCCCAATGCCACCACCTTCAACGGAACATGGGCAAATCTCATGGAATATGTCACAGTGCACGGCACCCATTTCAACTGGGCTAGCATATTGATGACCTCCATGCATACAAACTTATCCTCGGCATTGGTACCAGATGAAGGAATGCCTTCTGAATTCTATATGGCCTCTTATTTATTGGATGCCGTATATTCAAGGTTGCATTTTTAAGGATGGGTGCATAACTGGGATCCAAAACAGACCCGTGCAATCCACTTACAAACCAAGGTGTTTTGGGATTCTAGGTATAAACAAGACATAGAGACGATCTCCAAAGTGTTCATCCCCGCTCTTTACAGAAAATTGTTCGGCCAAGATGCTCCTTGCATGTCTTGGCGAGGCATGGAAACGCTAGTCAAGGTGGCGCATTGGTTCCCATTCACCGAGTATACATTAATCTGAGTCTTTGGCTCATTCAGGGCCCCACATGCTATGCCTTGTTTTGTCACAGACAGAATGCTCATGCAAGAGGTCTGTTTCTAAATGTCTTCACGTTTCTCTAGGGTCCTGTCGAAGGGTAAGAAGAAGTCGTGGCCTACGCTACCCCTCACTATCGGTGCATACACAGTCAAAGACTTCAGAGAGGTAGAGGCAGAGGCAGAAAAGATGAAAGGTTACCGCCTTGGGGCATTAGAATACCGAACATACGACCTGGAGAGGATAGTTCCTGATCATTGCAATAGGGATAAGTTCAAATGGAACTACCAACACGTGGAATGTCCGAGAGAAGATGAAAGAAGAAACTGGTACAATGCAGACCGAAAACTTGCTCCGGGGGCGGACTTTGGCCAAGAAGACCCAGACGACCAAACCTTGGAAGACAGGAGCCGTGAATTAGGAGGCACTTCTTCCTCTCTGGCTAAAAAGCCTCTAACCAATACATGGCATAGTACTTCTACCCAACAGAAAGAAATAGAGGCCAAAGCCCAGCAAGAGAGAGAGAAGAAAAGGGAAGAGGATGAGGATAAGCGCAAGAAGAGCCTAAGGTCATAACAGAAGAAGAAGAAGGCCGAGGAGGCCAAGAAGGAAAAGGAGAAATAGGAGGCGGAGGCTGCAGCAGAACAAGAACTCAAGAAAGAGTTAGATAAAGTGGAAGCTGACCGCCAGAAGAAAGCAGAGCAAGATGCAGCAGTTGAGCGTAAAAGGAAAGCTGAATTAGAAGCAGTGGCAGAATCAGAGCTTAGGCAGAAGAGAGAACATGAAAAGGAAGAAGTCGAATGCCTACGAAGAGAAGAGGAAGAAAAGAAAAAGAAAGAAGAAGACGATGAAATGCTAGAAGACATCGAGGTATCTCCCCTTGAGGTACCTCTAGTCAGTACATGAGCCACGCTCTCTGATGTCAGTTCCTCCCAGGGGAAAGAGGAGGAGGTATTCGACCTCACCAGGCTCACGTTCGATCAATTCTCCTTCAAAATCTAATAGGAGAAAAGAAGATGTCTGGTGCAAAATCCTTCCGCCGCACCCACAGTCGCAACCGGAAAAGACATAGTCCTTGATACTAGGACTAGTCCCGTGATGATAGCATTGGCTGGCACAGCCTTCGCTGCGGCCAAGGAAGAGAATGTGACCAGAATGAGTAGAGAGATCCTCTCTCAAAAAAATAGGCTACATGAAGCAGAGCAGCAGGAGAAAAGGGCAGAACAGGAAAAGACGGCATTGAGAGAGGAGGTTCAGCAACTCCGAAAAAAAGCTATCATTTGTCAATGAAGTGCCACTTACCATTCAAAGGGAGGTCGATATATTAGAGACTACCATGAGGCAAGTTTATGGGGAAATTTTTACCATAAAACAAACAGTCGCCCCCTTGGTGAAAGCCCAAACGGAAACTAAGTAAAGGCACGAACAGCTGAAGGAAGCCTCAGCTGCCTTGGAAAGAATGATGGACTGGACAGCGCGATACCCCCAAGATCCCGAACATTTTCCAAAGAAGGACTGGATTCAAACGCAAGATGCCAAAGTCCAGATCCGTATGAAAATGCAGTCCAAGGATAAGCTATCCAAGGACCTAGACAAGGTTATGGCTGCATACGAAAATCTGATCAGTGGCATCGATTCGATGCACATCTTACATCACATTCCATCGCTGGGCGCATTGGATGAGGGGAAGAAATGGGAGCAAGTGAATCAAGAGATCCAATCATTTTTGTAGCCCATTAAACAAGCTGCTGCCACTTCCGACCTTGCAGCATCGCAAGAGAACATGGGCCAGTTTATTGTCATGCCAGTTTGGGTCTACACCAAGCTCGTTTCTCTGTCCAACTAGATCTCATAGAAGAAGGAGACTCTAATCCCAAACGCCTTGGAGTGTACACAGCAGCTAAAAGAAGAGGTCCCTTTTGTTTCTCCCATAGCAGCAGACTATCAGACTTGGCAAGAATTCCTCAAAGGACAACAGATTGATACCCCTGATATCACAATTGCGCGCACATCTTCATAATCTGATGGCAGTAGATCGATGGGAGCATTTGGAGACAGGTCGCAGGTCGCACCACCTAGACAGGTCGCAGGTCGCATTGCCCAGCCATGTCGCAGGTCGCAGTTCCCTTCCAGATCGCAGGGCAGCTCAACAGTCAGGTAGGCGAAGGGTCAGGAAGCCCAAAGGGAAAATTTTGAGCCATAAAACTCCCTCCGGGGAAAATGTAAAGGATCTTTTTTTTTGGGGACTCAAGAGCTATACAACATTGTATTGAAAGATAACACTCTTGTGCATATGAATACAGATACTTGTTTAAACTCCTTTTGGATCTGATGTGTTTTGCTGTGCGAACACTATGAGTATTTATTATATAGTTTCAAAAATGTTTTGGTTAATGAAGCTGCACTTTTAGTGGCATCATTTACGCTTTATGGTTATCTGTACTTGTGTTAATGATGTTTAGTTCATTTTTCTTTCTTAATGGATGTTAATGACTTTGCTTATTAGCATTTGTTTTATCTTTCACGATTGTAAAGGGGGCATCTTGCCATAAAGAATTGTTTCTTTTGTGGTTAGAACAACCTACAAGCATAACCCCAATGATGTGTTGTTAACAACACCTCCTTCAGCGTCTATGCTTCATTATTTGTCTCGCTACACATAGTGTTATATACGTCTTTAACGCATCAATCATGTATCTTGTATCATTTGAATAAGTGTGTGTCTATAGGTTCAATCGCGTTCTTTTGAGACCAAAGGGAAGGTAACTTAAGCGGTAGCCGGACCCACACCCCGGACAGGATCCCTATTCCAAACGGTTCAAGGTCTAATTGGGACTTTCTACCGAGGAGATCCCCTACTGTTGGCTGGATAGATTTTCCCGTCAACAAATTTGGCGCTAGAAGGAGGGCCTGAATGGCATCCTCCCAGCATACAACCAACATTCCATCACAAAATCCCCATGGGGAGGCCATAAATGATGATACTACCCCTCCCCCGTTGGAAGATATTCCAGGGGAGGAGGTTCCATATTATGAAATTACCAGAGAGCAGTTGAGAGCCTTACGCCCAACTGCCCGCAATCTCATCAGGGATTTGCGATATGCCCCAATCATGAGTTTCTTGACCCATACTAGGACCCCTGCTGAAAACATCACTCGTAATGGTGCCCTGGTGAGTTCCATACCCCAGTTGGTGAATCTCATGGTTGAAGACCTCGCCACCGCTGTTCAGGGTGACGAACCAATTCCCGAGCTCCAAGTGGGCGAAGAGGATGAATTTGGCATGACTGAACCCTTCCCTGATCCTCAGCCTAACCAAGCCCAATAGAACAACCACCAGGCACACCCCCCACCTGGGGAAGGCAATGGAGATGGAGGCCGAGGGAACGAAGGCGAGGGAAATAGAGCCCGCAAGAACGAAGGCGGGGGAAATAGAGCTCGCAGGAATGAAGGTGAGGGAAATAGAGCCTGCAGAAATGAAGTTGAGGGGAACAGAGGCCGCAGGACTAGAGGTAGAGGAGATAGAGGCAGTGGCCAAGGACACCGTGCCAACCACCGCCGCCCAAACTCAAATAGGCAGCCTGTCTACAATTGGGGATATCTCAGAGACATGGCCAACCGTGAGAGATATTGAGATGAACACTCTTGCCATGAGGGAGAAGCATCGGTGTCGGGTACGGGGAGTGAATCTGAGTCTGAGATCAGGCACCACCAGCATGCTAGGAGAGTGCAACCACTTGCCTGGATGGCCCAGTCCCCATTAGATATTTTGGGCCCCCTCCACGACCTGCCTAGGAACCCTGAGAAGCATCTCCCTAAGTTTGATCTCGAGAAAGGCACCGTGGCCGAGGATCATATAAGCAGCTTCTATCTTTCCATGCAAATCATGAGGGTTCAAATAGATGACGTTGCTTGCCGCCTATTTCCGCACACTCTTGAAAACAAAGTGGCCACCTGGTACCGCTCCCTCCCAAGTGCCTCCATTACATCATGGGACCAGTTCCGTCGCGCATTCTTGCAGAAATTTTTAGAGGACAAAACCCCTTCTATGCTCCTCACAGAGTTAAGTACCATTAAGTGCCATAAGAAAGAGAAGGTTAGAGACTTCAATCAACGCTTTGCCACCATACTGCAAAAGTTTCCCCCCAACCTGGCGTTGGACGACTTTATTACCATAGACTACTATAAAAAAGCTCTCCCCAGGGATATCGCCGTCTTCGTAAAACGCGAAGCTCGGCCCACCCTTGCAGCAAAATACGCAGCTGCCCTCGCTGTAGAAAGAGACATGCTTTCTATAGGAGCCATCGATCACGAGGGGAGAGATGACCACAAACCAATCGCGAAGAAAGGTCAGTCCTCCACAAACAAAACCGCAGATAAGGATAAGGATTCTTTTGACCTCGAGAGTATAGCGAAGACCCTCAAGCTACTGACAAATGAAGTCTTCGACCTGAAGAGAAAGGGTATAGAATTCACGACTAGCACTAAGGCACCCAAGCCCTTTTTCAGAAAGAGTAACCCCAACACCAGCCGACCTCCATCCAACCCGAACATTGTTCTCAACGTGGAAGAAATAGGAAAAGATAACTTATGTTCTTTCCACCAGGCTGCCCACTCTGAAAAAACATGCCCACAATGGATTGGCAGCATGACGGCAGTGGTAAATCAGCTTCTGGATGATCAAACCCCAGGGGATGCGGGGGAGGATGATGTTTCTGACCATGATGAATATTTTCCCTCGGATGAAGAACCAGGGTCCTCTATTCTTGCATTTGACATAATCCGCGGGGAAAACAATCTTACCATCACTGATATCAACATGGCAGACAATCCTATGGCTCAACCTGTACGAAATTATAGCTTTAGGAGCAAAGGACCGATCCCTGAATATTCCTTTGAGGAGAAGAAAAGGGATTTCTTAAGGAAAATTCTTCCCCCGAGAAATGAACAACAAGCTGTTCCTGAGAAGCCCACGAATAATAACACCCGAGAAAATCAAAAGAGCAAGCTCCCGGTGGGGTCCCCCAAAACCACTACCGAGCCTTGTCCTCAATCTGATTCCGCTTATAACATTTTAGAGGACATGAAGAAAACCAGAGCTAACATCTCTCTCTACGAGCTTGCCCGCATCACAAATAAATGAGAACTTATTCTTAAAACCTTCGCCAATACCTCAACTACTAAGCCTGTGAGCAATATGTTTGCGCAAGCCAGTCCGAGTGTTCAATCTATTGTGAATGCCATCAATGCAAATTCCAGGGGATCTACTCCTCCCTTCCTATTATATTTTGATATTTTTAACTTCAACGTCCATAACTGTCTAGTTGAATCCGGTGCATCCACAAACTTCATGCCCCTATCTGTTTGTAAGAAGCTGAACATCCGCCTGGAAAAAACTGACGCGAGGATCATCCAACTTGACAGATCGCAGGTGCCAGTTGTAGGAGAGATAAATAACGTCATCATCCACCTTTCGTCCGACTCTAGAGTTCACCAATGCATTGACATTGTGGTTGTTGACATCCCTGAAGCCTACGTCCTATTACTTAGCAGAGACTGGTCCAGCAAGTTGCAAGGGTATTTCGCCACCGACTAGTCCCACTTGTGGCTGCCTTACAAGGGTTGGAATAACCAAATCAGGGTTGAAAGCGAACCATATATGAAATATACTATGACTGATTTGGACGCTACTAACGAACCCATCAGCTTTTCCCAGTAGGAGCTTGGCATGTGCTTTTTGGAAGCCATTTTTGGATGTTACCACCCCCCTCAGTCTCCAGTAGACCTTGAGATCCAGTCTGAACTAACACTCATCGCAGAAGACCAAGCCACTCCCATCTAACATGAAACCGAAATCCCTCGCCAACCTACAACCCCGAAGGAGCTAGAAAATGACGTATGGACCCTGTACTATGACGGTTCCAAGACCGATGATTGGGCTGGTGCGGGCTGCATCTTGCTGGACCCTCAGGAGAACAAGTTCTTGATTTCATGTCGGCTAGAGTTCCATTGCACTAACAATACTGCCGGATATGAAGCTTTGATCCTTGGACTCAAGAAGGCACTGGATTTGAAGGTAAGATTCTTACGGGTCATCGGAGACTCTGAGATTATCACTCGGCAGGTACGCAACACCATTCATTGTTTGTATCCGCACTTAAAAGCTTATCAACAAGAGGTATGGCATCTTATTTCTGCTTTTGATGCGTTTGGAATCAAATCTGTTCTTAGAATACATAATGCAACAGCTGATACTCTGGCTAATGTTGCTGCTAGATTTACCCCTTTGAGGGATGGATTTTCTATTGAGGTTATATATAAACCCTCCGTGCCAATATTACTAATTTATGTGTTTTTGATGATGATCAACAGATATTGGAATTTATGCTCAACACTGAAGTATTCAAAGACACGGAAATAGATGAGGCGGATCATGATCAAGCTTTGCAGGAAGAGCATGATAAACGCAAGGAGAACCCCATGCCCAAGGGGATAGTATAACTTGAAAATATCTTTGATCTACAAAGCCGATTCCACGGGCCCCCAAATACCAAAGTACAAAGTTCTACCTTGGCACATCGGCAGGTGAACTTGGGATCAGATGATAACCCGAAGTTCATCAACCTTGGGAAAGACTGCACCGACCAGGAGACGCAGGCTTTCTCCCAGCTATTTTGAAAGTATTGAGACGTATTTTCATGGACGTATGATGATTTACATACGTACGATACTCAGATTATTCAGCACGTGATACCCATGAAGGAAGGCGTGAAGCCTTTCCAACAGAAGCTCAGAAAAGTGCATCCTAATTTGGAACCGATGATTCTAAAAGAACTTAAGAAGCTTTTGGATGCACACATCATCTTCAAAGTTCGCCACTCCACATGGGTGTCAAATTTGGTCCATGTACGGAAGAAGTCTGGCGAGATCCGCTTGTGCGTGGATTTCTGGAATTTAAATCGGGCCTCAAACAAAGATAATTATCTGGTGCCTCTAATGGAACAAATATTGCAAGCTATGTCTAGATCCAAGATGTTCTCCTTGTTGGATGGATTCTTCGGCTAGAACCAAGTGCTGGTAGCTGAGACAGAAAGATTGAAAACTACTTTTCGAACCAAATGGGGAACTTTCGCGTTCAGACGCATGCCCTTCGGATTAATAAACACGGGGGCAACCTTCCAACGGGCCATGGATATAGCTTTCCGTGGTTTGATAGGGAAGAGTTTGGTAGTCTATCTGGACGACGTCACCGTGTTTTCAAAACACTGGGGTGATCATTTACGCCACCTCAAGCAAATTTTCGAAAGGTGCAGGAAGTACGAGATTTCACTCAACCCGAAGAAGAGTGTTTTTGCTGTGGTAGAAGGGAATTTTCTAGGCCACATTATAACTAAGCAAGGCATTATTGTAGATCCAGAGCGGGCGAAAGCCATTGCCTAGATTCCCCCCCCCCTAGTAGTAAAAAAGCTATGCAACCTTTCCTGGGGAAAATTAATTTTGTACGTAAATTCATATCAGATTTCGCCCAGATAATCAGAACTTTGTAGGGGATGATCAAGAAGAATGAGATTTTCAAATGGGATTTGCCAGAGAAGGAGGCCTTCAACAAAATCAAGCATGCTATAGCTGAAGCACCATCCCTCCAAAGTCCATATTTTAGCAGAAGCTTTATCCTGTATACTTTCGCTTCAGATTCATCACTTGTAGCTGTCCTCACGCAGAAAGATGACAACAATGATGAACCACCTATATCCTTCATGAGTACTGGTTTACAAGGAGCTAAATTGAACTACCCTGAAATCGAAAAGCAAGCCTATGCAGTCTACAAAGCAGTCAAGCATTTCAGGCCTTACATCTTGAAAAACCATGTCATGGTTTTCGTTCCCCACCCAGCTGTCCGCTCACTGTTCGTATAGTAGGAGCTAGGTGAGAGGCGAGGCAACTGGGTGGCGTGCCTGCAAGAGTATGACTTAGAGTTTAAATCGGCACACACCATTAAAGGACAAGGACTATGCCAAATGGCTGCGGAGGCTGCAAGTTCACATGGAGTTGAAGAAGAGTGTTGGGAATAGGAAATTGACATGTATCAGAGTGACCATGCACCTCAGCAGAGAAGCCCTTCATCGTACTCTGACATTTCGGGATAAAGGCCCATGGCATCCTGGACCCTGCTCTAACTGCCCGACAGAAACACACAATAAGACTCAAAGCTGCATCTTACTAGCTGATCCAGGGTAAGCTTTTCAAGAAACATTATGATGGAGTCTTGCTACGCTACTTGGAACATGATGAAGCACAAAAAATCTTGACCGAGCTGCACGACGGACCAGCTGGAGGTCATTTTGCAGGTGATACCACCACCCACAAGATAATGCGCGCAGGGTACTACTGGCCAACTCTTTTTAGAGATGCGCATGCATATGTCCGGAAATGCACTCAATGCTAGAAATTCACAAACTGGGAAGCGCGGCCAGCTGCTCCCCTACTATTAGTAGTAGTGGAGGAACCCTTTCAACAGTGGGGTTTGGACGTGATTGGTGAAATCATACCTCACTCCTCCAAGCAACATCGGTATATTCTTACTGCTACCGATTATTTCACCAGGTGGGTCGAAGAAGCACCTTTACGCCAAATCAATGATCAAGAGGTAATAGAATTGTCACTCATTCCATCATCACCAGGTTTGGCGTTCCAACTTCCTTGGTTTTTGACAATGCAACTTACTTTTCATCTTTTAAATT
Source organism: Pinus albicaulis (assembly GCA_034641835.2). Taxonomy (NCBI): domain Eukaryota; kingdom Viridiplantae; phylum Streptophyta; class Pinopsida; order Pinales; family Pinaceae; genus Pinus; species Pinus albicaulis. The sequence continues at coordinate 1,216,501,284 of CM076574.1, forward strand.
GTATGATTTTGCTCTGGAAAACGGTATTGTTCTTAAATATTCTACAAATTATTTTCCCCAAGGAAATGGGTTAGCTGAGTCAACTAACAAAAATCTTATCCGCATCATTAAGAAGACCCTGCTATCCCACCAACGCAACTGGCACAACGCCCTTCACAACGCTCTTTGGGCCGACTGTGTTACGCCCAAATCCTCCCTAGGCACCTCCTCGTATTTTCTCGTGTATGGAAAAGAAGCATTTCTTCCTCCCCATTTATCTCTCCCTACCCTTCAGTTGTCCCAAGAATGTCATGGTACCCCATGCCCCACCTTGTAGACTCGGATCGACACCCTACTGAAGTTGGAGGAAGAAAGACAAAAAACCCGGGAAAAGTTTGCCATCCACCAAAGCCGGATCAAGAGATGGTTTGATAGAAAATCCGCATGGAGTAAAAACTTTGAGGTAGAAGACCTGGTCCTGATGTGGGATAAAGCTCACGAAGAAAAGGGAAAGCATTCCAAGTTCCAAGCACTGTGGACAGGTCCTTTCCAAGTTAAGGAGAAATTAGGTTCCCACACGTTTAGACTGCAAACTCTTGAGGGAAGAGTCAAGGTCCTCCTGGTAAATGGGCATGACCTCAAACATTACTTCAATTAGCATCCCTTAGAGGGCTATCTTATCCTTGTACCATAGTGTCCGCTTTCGTTCCTTTTTTTGGTCAATAATAATAATAATAATAATAATAATAATAATAATAATAATAAATTATTATAAAAAACTTAAGGACTTGTCGGAGCCACGTAATTGGCACACTGCAACAGGTTCTATGCTGATGGGAGGGCTTTCCTGATAGACACAAAGGTGGTAAAAGCTTGCTTGTAATTGGCACCTAAAGGTAGCACGTGACCTAGATCAAGCCATCAAGCATGGGGAGCCCACCTAGCAAGTTTGAGAGGGTGTCTGCAAAAAGAAAGTGCGATACAACGGTAACTAGATCGGAAGGGAACAGAGTTACTCCGGGTTACGTCAGGGCATCCGGGAAAAACCAAAGTCCTCATATCAGACCAGAAGAAACCTCTCTGCAAGTAAAATAAGTCGAGATCCCTCATCCGCCCAGGCAAAAATTGCCCATCTCAAATAAGTGCCATGAGCACATCTAAATAAGTGCCTCAGGCACATTCAAAATAAGTGCAATAGCACACTAATAAAGGTTAAAGGATTAAGAAATGCTTCCTGCGCAGAGAGGTGATGTAAAGACTCCGCGGGGTACTGACCAGGATCACTGGCAGTGGAGCAACGTTCATGACTCGTAGACAGTGACTCCACCGGGACCGAGAGGTTCGTTGGCAGCAGAGCAACACGATGAGGAAAAAATAGTCGTACCAGACCCTGTAGCCGCTTGGATTTCTCCGACCCTTTCGGTCCGGAAACCTGAAGAAATGAAATTCGGTTAACTAGCACCCAAACAAGCCAGCAGGCCAAGCAACCTCGCAAGGTTTCAAAGGCAAGGTAGTGTCGACCTTAAGGTAAAAAGAACAGCTTGTGAAGGCCCCTCCCTCCCCCTCCAAGGCCAACCATCAGCAGAGACTCTGAGTTCGACCAGTGAATCGCCATTTGTTGTAGCCTCTACAACACCCTCCAAAAAACCACACTTCAAAATTTTTGGAGCCCCTTGAGCACAAAGAAAAGTTAAGTAAAGAGTCGGGAGGACTAAGTCGTTGAGTCGCAAATCTTAAAATTTGTGGAAAATCGTGACCCCGCGACCTTGCGATCCTGCGACCCTGAGGTCGCAAGGTCGCAAGGTCCCTAGGTCACATCCCTCTCACATCACCTTGCTATGCAACCTTGCGACCTCATTAATGGCCCACACGTGCGACCTTTTTATATATAGGAGGTCGCCAGGTCACATTTCGCATAAGCAGCAGATAGAAAAATGCCTCTGACAGGTCGACTGGAGTGCGATTTTCTCGAGTAAGTTGTCATTTTCCTCCTGTTGTTTCCTTTTTTTATTGTTCTTGCCTAATCTCTTAGCCTTCAACCTTTAAATTTCCCCTTGCCTCAGCCATTGTCTTTATTTGTCACTTAGGGCTTCCCTTTTGATTATAGCATTCACCCTGCTTGCCCAACTTATCACAATTCCTCATCCAGCCTACCATGGCCTGTATCCTGCTCCAGAAAATATCCCCTGGCTCTGTCTGGACCCTTTTAACCCTATTTTTTGCAAGTTAAAGGCAAAAAACATCGTCACTCCGTGCGCACCAAAACCTCAGCAAGCCCTAGCACGACCTTGCGACCCCGCGACCTAGTCGCAAGGTCGCAAGGTCGTATTTCCTCCTTTTTCATTCAACTTGCAACCCCACGACCTCGCGACCTAGGCATAAGGTCACAAGGTCACATTTCCACTATTTTTCCGCAATTTGTGACCTGCGACCCCCGACCCAATTATGGAATTAAGATATCTAATGGTTACCATCTCATGCAGCTAACGACCTCATTATTGCCAAGGTGCTTGCCCTCCATTTTCTCACAAATTGCAACCCCGCAACCCAGTAGGCCACTTATTCAGCTCTGCCTGTGTCCCCAGTTGAAATAATTGATAAGATTTAATTGGTCTTGCATTATCATGGCATCTTTCTTATCCTGGGATTCTTTCATGAATATGACAGGTGAATTTGAAGTAGACTTGGAGTGTATACCTGTCCCCTCAGATTCCAGCAACATGGGACCTCTAGTATCCCAGAAAAAGGACAAACACCTAGCAGTGGAGGACGTAGATATGGACATGCGAATGTCCCCACCCCCGATCTATAGAGATACCCTTTGCAAATTTGCCAAAGGGGATAGCATGCGTTGGTACCAAGTGTACCAAGAGTTCGCTAGAACAGAATTTCCAGAGGACCTCCCTGATTGGGAGATATACTTAAAAGTCAAAAGGTCTAAGCTACATCTTGCAGGTGCCCATCCGGCCATATTCCCATGCCCAGAGATGATAGATTAGATTATACAGAAAACTGACCCCAAGAAGTTCATAATCAGAGACAGCAAAGGTAAGGATTTCGCAACACTCAAAGGCTCAGACACTCATGTTTATTACTCTTTGCTTGAGCGAGAAGAGGAATTCACAGAAGAATGGGCTCTCGTCCATGCAGTTCCTGTAGTTGACACTATAAAGTAGTGGTGGGAGGAGCCTGAGAAATTTAAGGTCAAGAAGGACCAAGAATATCCAGTGGCGAGCCTGAGGAAAGTATATAAATTAGTGGCTGCCATGCTTTGCAGATTGTATGGGCGCCTCGATGCCACCACCTTCAACGGCACATGGGAAACTCTCATGGAATATGTCATAGTGCACGACACCCATTTCAACTGGGCTAGCATATTTATGACCTCCATGCATACAAACTTATCCTTGGCATTGGTACCAGATTGAGGATGCCTTCTGAATTCTATATGGCCTCTTATTTGTTGGATGCCATCTATTCAAGGTTTCACTTTGAAGGATGGGTGCATAACTGGGATCCAAAACAGACCCGTGCAATCCACTTACAAACCAAGGTGTTTTGGGATTCCAGGTATAAACAAGACATAGAGCTGATTTCCCAAGTGTTCATCCCCGCTATTTACAGAAAATTGTTCGGCCAAGACGCTCCTTGCATGTCTTGGCAAGCCATGGAAATGTTATTCAAGGTGGCACATTGGTTCCCATTTGCCGAGTATACATTCATTCGAGTCTTTGGCTCGTTCAGGACCCCACATGCTATGCCTCGTTTTGTCACAGACAGAATGCTCATGCAAGAGGTCTATTTCCAAATGTCTTCAGGTTTCTCCAAGGTCCTGTCCAAGGGTAAGAAGAAGTCGTGGCCTACGCTACCCCTCACTATCGGTGCATACACAGTCGAAGACTTCAGAGAGGTAGAGGAAGAGGCAGGAGAGATGAAAGGTTACCGCCTTGGGGCATTAGAATACCGAACATACGACCTGGAGAGGATAGTTCCTGATCATTGCAAGAGGGCTAAGTTCAAATGGAACTACCAGCACGTGGAATTCCCGGGAGAAGATGAAAGAAGAAACTGGTACAATGCAGACCGAAAAATTGCTCTGGGGGTGGACTCTAGCCAAGAAGACCCAGATGACCAAACCTTGGAAGACAAGAGCCGTGAATTAGGAGGCACTTCTTCCTCTCTGGCTAAAACGCCTCGAACTAGTACAGGGCATAGTACTTCTACCCAACAGAAAGAAATAGAGGCCAAAGCCTAGAAAGAGAGAGAGAAGAAAAGGAAAGAGGATGAGGATAAGTGCAAGAAGAGCCTAAGGTCAGAAAAGAAGAAGAAGCAAGCCGAGGAGGCCAAGAAGGAAAAGGAGAAACAAGAGGTGGAGGCTGCAGTAGAACAGGAACTCAAGAAAGAGTTAGATAAAGTGGAACCTGACCTCCAGAAGAAAGCAGAGCAAGCTGTAGCAGCTGAGCGTAAAAGGAAAGCCGAATTAGAAGCAGCGGAAAAAGCAGAGCTCAGGTGGAAGAGAGAACATGAAAAGGCAGAAGCCGAATGCCTATGAAGAGAAGAGGAAGAAAAGAAAAAGAAAGAAGAAGAGGATGAAATGCTAGAAGACATCGAGGTATCTCCCCTTGAGGTACCTCTAGTCAGTACATGAGCCACGCTCTCTGATATCAGTTCCTCCCAGGGGCAAGAGGAGGAGGTATTTGACCTCACCAGGCTCACGTTCGATCAATTCTCCTTCAAAATATGACAGGAGAAAAGAAGATGCCTGGCGCAAAATCCTTCTGCCACACCCACAGTCACAACTGGAAAAGACATAGTCCTTGATACTAGGACTAATCTCGTGATGATAGCATCGGCTGGCACAGCCTTCACTGTGGCCACGGAAGAGAATGTGACCAGAATGAGTAGAGAGATCGTCTCTCTACAAAATAGGCTACATGAAGCAGAGCAGTGGGAGAAAAGGGCAGAACAGGAAAAGACGGCATTGAGAGAGGAGGTTCAGCAACTCCGAAATAAAGCTCTCTTTGTCAATGAAGTGCCGCTTACCATTCAAAGGGTGGTCGATATATTAGAGACTACCATGAGGAAAGTTTATGGGGAAATGTTTACCATAAAACAAACAGTCACCCCCTTGGTGAAAGCCCAAACAGAAACTAAGCAAAGGCAGGAACAGTTGAAGGAAGCCTCAGCTGCCTTGGAAAAAATGATGGATTGGACAGCGTGATACCCCAAGGCTCCCGAACATTTTCCAAAGAAGGAATGGATTCAAACATAAGATGCCAAAGTCCAGATCCATATGAAAATGCAGTCCAAGGATAAGCTATCCAAGGACCTAGACAAGGTTATGGCTGCATACAAACATCTGATCAGCGACATCGATTCGATGAACATCTTACATCACATTCCATCGCTAGGCGCATTGGACGAGGGGAAGACATGGGAGCAAGTGAATCAAGAGATCCAATCATTTTTTCATCCCATTAAACAAGCTGCTGCCACTTCCGACCTTGCAGCATCACAAGAGAACCTAGGCCAGTTTCTTGTCACGCCGGTTTGGGTCTACACCAAGCTCGCTTCTCTGTCCAACCAGATCTCACAGAAGAAGGAGACTCTAATCCCAAACACCTTGGAGTGTACGCACTGGCTGAAAAGAAGAGGTCCCTTTGGTTTCTCCCATAGCAGCAGACTATCAGACTTGGCAAGACTTCCTCAAAGGACAACAGATTGATACCCCTGATCTCACAATTGCGCGCACATCTTCATAATTCGGTGGCAGTAGATCGATGGGAGCATTTGGAGACAGGGCGCAGGTTGCATTGCCCAGCCAGGTCGCAGGTCGCAGTTCCCTTCCAGGTCACAGGGCAGCTCAACAGTTAGGTAGGTGAAGGGTCAGGAAGCCCAAAGGGAAAATTTTAAGCTATAAAACTCCCTCCGGGGAAAATGTAAAGGATGTTTTTTTTGGGGACTCAAGAGCTATACAGAATTGTATTGAAAGATAACACTCTTGTGCATTTGAATATAGATACTTGTTTAAACTCCTTTTGGATCTGGTGTGTTTTGTTGTGCAAACACTATGAGTATTTCTTATACAGTTTCGAAAATATTTTGGTTAACAAAGCTGCACTTTTAGTGGCATCATTTACGCTTTATGGTTATCTATACTTGTGTTAATGATGTTTAGTTCATTTTTCTTTCTTAATGGATGTTAATGACTTTTCTTATTAGCATAATTTTTATCTTTCACGAATGTAAAGGGGGCATCTCGCCATAAAGAATTGTTTCTTTTGTGGTTAGAACAGCCTACAAGCATAACCCCAATGATGTGTTGTTAACAACACCTCCTTTGGCGTCTATGCTTCATTATTTGTCTCGCAACGCATAGTGTTATATACGTCTTTAACACATCAATCATGTATCTTGTATCATTTGAATAAGTGTGTGTTCGCAGGTTCAATCGTGTTATTTTGAGACCAAAGGGAAGGTAACTTAAGAGGTAGCTGGACCCACACCCCGGACGGGATCCCTATTCCAAACGATTCAAGTTCTAATTGGGACTTTCTACCGGGGAGATCCCCTACTGTTGGCCGGACAGATTTTCCCATCAACAAATTCCTACTCCCTAGATTATCTACCTAATACATTCCACTCATATCCTTAATTATTAAAAGAATATATACAATAATCCTTACCTTTAGATTTTCTCTCTTAATTTATTAAAAATGAGAAAAATAATTAGTAATAAAAAATAAAAACCTCACCCCATATTTCACACAAATGAATAATAAAAATTGAGCTTGATGCTCTTGCATCAGATATCCACGAGGAAAATCATTTAGAAGATTAAGAAGTAAGAGGGGAGCATATATTTCTTGTACAATTGGTCTAAAGCCAACCATACTTGAAGATGTAGATGTAGAGGAATGAATATTAGTAGTTAAAGAAGAAGAAGAAGAAGAGCTTGTAGGTGAATATGGAGAAGAAGGAGGCGAGGAATGAGGTGGAGAACGAGGAGGAGAATGAAATGGAATGGAATACCTTCTTCGGGACCTTCAAGGAGTTCGAATTACCAACTTTTGAACCTCTTCTTCTCCTTGTCTGTGTTCAAATAAAGGACTAGAATACAGAAAAAAGAGATCTTCTGGTTGGTGTGAATTAGAAGGTGAAGAATATGTAACAGGGGAATGAAATCAGTAGGTTTGAATCCAGGTAAGTTTAGATCCAAGTCTTGTTATGATATATGAGATTCATAAGGTTCCTTAGGTAATTTATAGGACTCAAAGGAATTAACTAACAAGGCTGATTGAAAATCCACCCCTTTAGATACTAACTCATGCACTCTCAGACGTATGTCTTACGATTCTAAAGGAATAGGTCTAGATCTGAAAGGATCAAGATTATATTGATCTCCTGTTGAGGGGTAGAAGAAGGGTTTTGCTTCCTTCTTCTGGAAGAATCTCGTCTTACCAGTCTCTCTGGATCTAATAAGGGTAAAAGACAATTTCAAAGTCAGAATGAGACCTGGTATGCTTTGAAGAACACATTTTGGTCACAGTGAAGTCGCCAGGTGAGAAATTTTGACCTAACTAAACCTTTAGTGAGGTATTTCAAGTTGAATGTCTAGCAGAAATAATGATACAATACAGTCAAGGGAGAAATCCAAAATCTCATAAGTATTATGTGACAACATTCAACCAAAGGATGATAGATTTAAATATTTTTAAAAATAAAATAAGCCTGACATTGACATCCAAGTTAGGTTTTCTAAGTTATACACAAATGAAATTCCAACTTTGCAAAAGGAAAAGAGCCCACAAAATCCAAGATCTTACCTTATTATTATAATCGCTAATCTTCTCCTATATATTATGCACTTCAACCTGCAAATCATATTGTTGTTTATTGAGGGGAAAAATGTTTTCTCGCAAATTATTAATTGTGCTTAAGTTAGAGGCAGATTTTATTGTCACTCTGCCTCATTTTATTTTAATTATCGCTCCAGCTTAGACAAAAAAAAAAATGAATAAATATGCAAATATAAGCTAATTAAATTTACAAAATAAATACGAAGCAAACCAATTATTTTCATATGAGAATTTGGCAGAAAAACCTCGAAATTCATCTATTCTATCAGTAATTCATTTTCAAGCTCCTTGTTGAATTCCATTATTAACTGGCTTGCCCCTAATAATTTATTTTCCTTGAGTACAAAGAAAAATTTTCAAAACAAATTAAAACCAATATAAAATCTAGCACTAGGATATCATAACATGTGATGTCCATCTCACCTGTAGTAGCATAAATTGATGAGAACCAAAGAAATTTATGGTACATTGGCGATTGTGCCTGAAACTATCCTTCAAAGAGAAATCGTGGGATCCCATAGCCTACATTATCTTCTAAAATTTTGAAATAGAATTAACATTGCCCACAAATTCTCTATGTGGTTCCTTGTTTTGCAGCACCTCCAATTCACAGAAGTCTAGTAATTTCGTATTTCTCTTGCATGTAGATAAGAAAAAATAAACCCTAACCTCCAAAGCACGCTCTCATTCTCGTGAATTCAAGTCCAAACAGGTAGATGCATACATCCATAGAAGCCTTGTTGTCGGGTCATGTATTGAGTGAAGCAATGATAGATATGGGAGATGGTATTAGGGTTTTATTTTGGAAGCTCATTGTGGGTAATGGGCCAAACCAAATCTCTATTAAACCACTGAAAACGTTTACAACCAGGATAAAAAATGAGTAAGAAACCAAGCTCTCTATATTTTTATTCATCGAGTATGAATAAATGGCCTGATAGAAAAGTCATGTTCTAAAATTGAAACCACTATGTTTCCCACCCTTAGCTGATTGTGCACAGAGGTAATGTGTGGTCATGTAATGGTTTTTAAATTTATTTTTTTCCCACCCTTGACGATTGTGCATGGTGGTAACACATGGTAAGATAATTGTTGTTAAATGTCGTAAATAGCGGTTGAGTCAAGGGGTAAATCATTTTTACTTCTAATTTTTATTTTTATTTTTGGAGGGATAAATTTCTATGTTTGGAGGGATAAATTACTTCTATATGCTTAGTCATATATGATAATTTATCTCATTTTAAAATGTGTTTGGTTTAATTAATAATATGTGTGGATAAATTTAAGGATTTAATTAAAATCAAATTAGAATAATAATATATTAATATTGAGAATAATAATTATTTAATTTTTTGTTTATAATGGGTGTGTATTACATTATATGTTAGAGTTTTCGCAATTATGTTATTTAGTTGTATTTATGTCATGCCTACATTATTGCAACATCTCTTCTCTCAATAAAAAGACATTGAGTCGTCATACAAATGAGACCTATAACATTGCATCCTAATGCCAAATACTCCCAGAAGAATTGATTGTCCTTCATGTGATCAAAATATGACCCTCCAATGATAAGGATATTTTCTTTTTCTCCACCATTTTCGTATGCTTTTCCTTCAACAATAGTCTTCAAACAAAGTAGGTCTAGCCTTGTGTGACATAAATGCTTGTGTCGATGGGGTGACACCACAAGGAGATCACCCACCTTATGTGTGGCCTTCATATATATATATATATATATGTGCATGGGAAAATTCCATAGACTTCACCACCTTTGAGGGATGGTAACTTAGGTATACCATCACTATCCAAGTTCCAAACATCTTTCCCCTAGAGGACCAAGAGAATTGAACCTATGAACCCAACAAAATGGGGAGAGATATTTCCCATCTTACTCATGGTTACTTAAAATAACCATCAAGGCTATAAGATGTTTAGCCCATATTTGGAGAATAATCAATGGAATAGTAAATTAGTGATATTGTGTTGAATCTTTGATATACACTCACATATAATGTGGATTATATCTATCCCTATGCATTAGAGCCACCCAAGATTGCTACTTACTTCCCCTCCCCCATGCCACTTAGCATGCAACCATCATCCATACATTTGATGAAAGTTTGTAAACATAATCATTGTCAATGAAAGGGAAGCACCTCACTCCAAGGTGTTCTTCTCAATGCCTATGTTCTTCATTTGTTGTTCAACCCTGCTCCAGTCCTCTCTCATTTAATTTGTCTTATATCACTCACTACATTTTTTCTTTACATAAAAATTGAAGATAAATGAAACATCTTCCCATTTGCACTCCATTTGGCATTTCAAGCCTCCATGCATTCAACATGGCTCTCCAACCAAAAATTATTTTATATCATAAACATTATGCTTTACCATTGTTCTATTAGATTGATGTTGGCGAAAATAGAAATAAATGGGATTCAAGGATGTTCTTTTGAAATAGAGAATGTGGCTTATTTCCCAAGATATTACCCAAAGGCCACACTTGTTCACTATTATATTTCAAGAATTTCGAATTCATCTGAGGCTAGTTGATTTCTACTTGGGATAATTCCTTCATCACACCACTCATTTAGTGTTCAAAGGAAACAATTAGAAATAGCTGCAGTTGTCATTTTTATATATTGGGTTTCATTATCACGGGTTACCATTCATTGCGCCTTATTTTCCTTTATTCACCTTTTTCTTATATCTACGACTTAGGGAATGATGCTTTCATTAGTTTGGAACAAATCATAGATATAAAATTTACATGATTTTTCACTTCAACCTTAGTGTTTATACTTAGATACATCACACTAGTGTATATTTAATGATTTTGTATTTCAATTTTTTCTTTTATTTCATCACACGTGACAAAAGAGGAAATAATTTTCCATAAATATATGAATTTTTAATCTTAAAGGTGTCACTTGAGGAAAATGAATGAATATCATATAGAATGACATGGGATAAAATTTTACTAAGGGAAATAAGGGGTACAATAATATTGATGTGTAGCACCTACTCAAAGCACCAAGTATATTCCCAAACAATCAAGATGACACACTTCTTTGAGTAAAATTTTGAAACACCATAAGAAAATCAAACTCTTATATCCAAAGCATTAAGAGTTAGAATATATTTCTTAAGTGATCACAATAAAAATAATACACATTGAAGATATCATACACACGTGGATCATACATATCAAGCTAAATGTGGTAGCTAAAGAAAAATCTTCCTACACCTAGGGTCCTAGATGGCCAAGGAAAGGTTTCATCAAACCAATGATACATACATGAGTAACATATAGATGTATATACCTCATGTGGAAAATTATCAGTGTGAAAATAATCCCAGAGGCTAAGGTGCCAATGAGAATTTATAAATTTCCTTTAAAAACCCATATATAAAGTGGGGTAATAGGTCCTATGACATCCAACCTACAATTCACTATGGGAAATACTCAAAATTCTCTTTGAAGAAATATGCCCCATTGAGGTCCAAGATGAGGTATGAGGCCTCAACAATTTGATAGTTGAAGAAGTTTGAATCTTGGTTTGTCAATTTTGGCCCTAAGTAGGCAAGGAAACATGGAAGGAGGTGACCTACTTAAAAGAGTTCAAATGGGGTAGGGCACATAAGGCCTTATATAAAGATCTAAATCCAAGGACCTCCTTCATAAAAATATATATACATGTATTGAAATAATGTATACAATGAACCATCCTAATATTGATAGAGACAATATAATGCCTCTTGAATCTCATAATAAATGTGGCTTCTACATATGAGGTGACCCTCTAACTCTATCTCATGTATATGGATAATCTAGCATATGTTATTGATAATACAAAGATCATGATGAATAGTTTCAAATTGAAGCTAATGTAAACCTACTCCTAACATAGCAAGGGTAATTTAAGAGCAACATACAATGATTTTGTACATATGTGGGTTAAAAAATGTTAAGACCCCCTCTCATTTGCATGAAGTGTACCTAGAAAAAATCCATCTTAGAGTCGGGGCCATGAAAAGATGAAGTCAAAGTACACTGAATGCATTGTTGATGCAGGGATTCTGTTATAAAACAAATCCTTTCGCACAATAAAATGTGTGCTTCCTTAACGTGGAATCCTCAATTAAATTTTTTGTTAAAACCACATCCAATTCAGCTCAAAACATATATAAAGAAGAGAGATCCAACACAAATATAATATGGGTATATAATAACATAAGAAAATTCAGATTCAAAACAACTACCCGAATATTACATTTGTGGGCCTCTCGACTCTCGGCCTTTTCAAAACTCTCACAGCATTTCTCTCTATCTCTTTCTGTATTCCTCACCCTGTTCTCCATCCTCACACAAACTCCATATTTATACATAATTATGGATTAATTTGAATCCATGATTTCATCCACACAAATCTCAACCAAATCCTAAAATATCTTTACCCCTTGTTTGACTCAACTAAATTCCATTTAAGGAATTCCTAATCCCTAAAATATCTACACAAACCAATTCCACTCATATCCTCAATTTATTAAGAGAATATTTACAATAACCTCACACTCAGATATTTTCCTCTTAATTTATTTAAAATGAGAATAATAATTTATAAAATAATTACAAAGACATCATCCCCTAATTACAAAATATTTTAATGAAAATCAAGCAGGATGCTCCTGCATCAGACTCCCGATGTAGATAAGTGTCATGTCCCTTTTTTAGGAATATTGCCAATCTACTCAATAGGAACGATGTATAAGGAAAAATATGCAAATGAAACATAGGCCAAGGCTGGGATCCTCTTATATATGCTGTGGGGGACTTATGTATGCAATTTCATCATAAACAAATGGGTTTAGATGCACTAAACAGATCTCTCACAAACTGGTATCAGTGAGATATTTCCTCCTAAGAAATTAACAATCGAAAATCTGATCTAAACCAGAGATTGAATGAAGGGGAATTTATTGAATTTGTCACCTCTAAAGAGAGGGTGAGATTTAGAGGCTATCTGGCCCTTTTCATACTTTGTCTATAGACTCTTGTCGAGAGGTAATATCCCAAAAGGGTTTTCTCAGCAAATCATGCCTGGAAAAAACATTATTTAGGTATGATGGCTTAAGCTACCATAAAATGTGTATGATAACTCTAAGAAACCAATAGAAAGAACAACAACACTCTTTACTCAGCTTTTAACATCAGAAAGGTGGGGAAAAGCAACATTTTATGCACTAAAACAGGTGTATAATAAAATCTGCATAAAATGAAGCGAAAGATTCTGGAATATGTTATATTAGGTTAATAGGGACTCACATGCCAAATTTCAGCTCAAAAAAAGGCGTTTTTCTAAGTTAAACAGTTCCTCCTTCCCGACTAGTCAAGAAAAACCATGCTTTCCCATGACCTAAAGTATGCAGAAACGTGTTGAAGCTTGTAGAGCATAATTTCTGGAGGGCTTGACTGATTTTATGCATAAATTTCAATATTAAATATAATAATGAGACTCATGTGGTTTATGCAAAGAAAAACAGTCATTTCCATGAAGAAAAACCATGCAATGAGTTGCTGTAATGCATAGAAAAAGACTGCAGACTATTCCAGCATTATTTTCCTGAAGATTCAGCTGCTGTAAGTTAAAACTCAAATATATGATAGATCTATGGCTGAAACATCAGATCCATACCAGATCTGGAAACTATTTAGCCTTCTCCTCAAGATCCCCTTGGGATTTCATCAAAATATTACATGCACAAGTGTAGATCTGAATTTGAAAGCTACAAGACTGCAGAATACTCAGAATTTATGAAGATGAATTTTATTAGAACATGAATCAGATCTTAAATAGCATAAAACAGTAGATCCTTTATATATTTACAAAGTGAGAGGCAAGCCTCAATCACTAGATAGCAGATTTTCACAGAAATTGAATTTACATTAAGCCCCAATGCAGAAAACACAGTTCTTGAGAGAGACTGCATAGTAGCTATAGAAAAATGAAGAAAATGCTATATGATACAGATCTGAATACAAAATAAGAGTGAGATCCTCTTCCGGGTGGTCACAAGACACCCTCCTTGAGAGAGAACTCCTCCAAAACACTAGATCTCTACAGATCTAGGATACCACTTGCTACAAAAGATAACAGCTACAAAACCCTCAATGGGCCAGCGTTGCTCATGAAAATAGAGCTTGGCCTCAAACCAGATAATGGCTCATTTCAATACATTCTCCTCCAAGAGCTACTCAAGGAAGGAGGGAGGATTCCTAAACAAGAAATCCTCTTCCCTTAGGCTAAACAGCCTAGAGAGCTAGAGTTTCTCAAGCAACCTCTATTTCGAAAATACTTCAACAACCATTTCTTGAGCCCTCTCCTCCTTTTTATAACTTGAAGGGGTGCAAAAACCCTAAACCACTTCAATGGACTTAACCCCTTTCACATTGGATCCCTCTTCTAAAACTGCGTTGGTTCTCCAAGGTGGTCCAATTTTTGTTCACACACAAGTGGATTTTGTTACAAAAGGCCCAAATTTACCCCTTTTCACATTGGGAATGTATTTATTCTTTGAATTAAGGAGTTTTTCTTGTCCTTCTTTACATTTTATTCATCAATCATGAAATAAAAAAATGAACAAGGCAAAATTAATGTTCCAATTAGCTGAAGCTAATTTAGGAACATTATAGTCTCCCCCTCCCAAATGTTGCTTGTCCTCAAGCAACTGCAAGGAAGAACCAGACTTCTCCTTCCCCTTCTTTGGCCTCATCAATGGATCCCACCATGGCTAAAGATGGTAAGCAGTGAATCTTCCCTCCAATGACCTTCTCCAAGTGCAAGATAGCAAGTGTACATCATGAGAAATGGGGGTACAAGTGGTGATCTTCTTGTTGCTCAATGGCCTCATCAGGTAGGAGTGATGAAGAGAATGGGAAAATTTTTTTCCAATGAGTGTCTCCCACACCCATGCTATCATCCAAATAAAAGGAGTCATCCTTGATAACTCATAAAAAACAATCATCAATTCCCATGATGTGCATTGAGTAGGGGCTACAAGGCTGGAAATGAGGGATGAATATATCCAACTCACGTTGTCCCTCTTCCCATTGTTGATGGATGTGGAGCTATGGATCCTGGGCTGCAAAATGTGGTCACCATGAAGCCAAAAGGAATTTTAAACTTCATGATCTCCTTCATTGATTTCAGTGAGCCTCCTTGCCCACCCTCTTAGGCATATAGTGAACAATTTACCTTCACCACATGTGCTCCAAAAGACATGAGGACTAAGTGCCATATGATGTGCTGGATGGTGACAATAGTCCCTCCCTTGAGACCAGCACTGTCCATCATCTTGCTGCCTCAAGTCATGATACCATAAGTGGCCATCCCACCACTTGCTTGCTCCAATAAGCTTCTCCAAAGCTTGGAAATAATAGAGGAAAATAAGTGTTGGCTGAATGGAGATCAAGAAAAACATGTCTTACTCTAATTCCTCCCATGTGAGAGGCTCCCCTTCATGATACAAACTCAATGCATGACCCTTTGTAGAAGATGATACAACGTACCATGCAACAGCCACAAAAAGTTCCCTCCTCTTCTTGAAATACAAATTAATATGGGAGAGTGCATTCCCAATGGATACATTCATCCAATGTATCATTCCTCCTCTCCCACATATGCTCCTCATAAAAATAGAAACATCAGCAACATAGGGAGCAAGAATAGAAATCATGTTGGCTGCCATATGCAACAAATGTGAATGGCAATGATCCCTCATATGCAACCAACATAGTTTGGACCTCAACTGAAAAAGAGACTGCTGAAAAATGTGGTCTCCCAACCACTTGCATGTTGCCCCAATCTCTTCATAAGCTTGGAGGAACTGAATGATAGATGAGGCAATGTAAGTATGTCCTCCAAATAAAAATCCCTCCCCAAGTCCTCCTAGGGAGAGGTCAACAATACTGCTCATGGCCTCAAGTAGACCATGCAACCTCAAAGAAAGAATGCTCCTCCTTGGAGAAACATTATGCACATGTATGGTTAAGGAAGCAATATGTAAATAAGCAAGTAAATAAACAATGTCCTTACCATAGCTTTTGCTCATGCAAAGGGAGCAGCTCATAGATGAACCTCCTTCCATCCTCAAAGAGAAGATAGGAGCCTGCTTTAACTCTTACCAAGAGTCATGTGCATGCACAGCTCCCATGCCAAATGTAGATGTGGAAAGGTTGTTAACGTTCCCCATTTTCTCCTGCCACAACGCAGAAACTAAAATGAGAGTGGGGGTGGATGATATTGAGAGACTATTTCTCTCCTCCTTGAGCCTACCCAAGACTCTCAGCGTTGCATCAAGACCTCCCAAGGTCTCCACTTCTCTGAAATCGATGAGAAATGCCTCACCATGTGAAGCACTCACCTCATCTTGCTGATCAAGTGGCCTTCTTGGTGCAATGTCTCCAGGAAATGAGACATCATCTAGTGGTGACTAAATACATGAATGGAGAAAACCCTCCATGCTTCCACTGCACAATCCAATCACCTCTTTAGGTGCATCAACCTTTTGTAATAGATAGGAATGAGATTGGCCTTCCCCATCTTCTCTTGGTATCTTCATGCTTTTGCACCTTCTCCATCTCAAGGGTATGTGAAATGCAGCCCCTTTGATATCTCCAAGGGAAGATCTTATCCCTCCCTTACTGCTCTTGCACAACATAGTGCAACTCTGTTGTTCTAGATCAGCAACACATAGAAATGTAGATCTCTCCATGCAACGGGCTGAAATGGAAACATATGAATTATTGACCATACCTTGGTGAAATGTAGAAGCAAGAACTCCTTTTGCAACTGTGTAGTCTTCCTCCATGGAACATGAAGGATTCTCCTCCAAGGTTGTGCCAGTGCTGGTACAAGTCTCTATTCCCTCAACCTCCTTGAGATTTTCTTGAATATCCTTCAAGGTATGGAAAAAGAGTGGGGGAATCTCTTTTTTGTCATTCCTTCTTCTTATCCTCTCTCTCTCAGCAAGAAAGATGGGGTGTGACAACATTTTAAATCAGATTGTGTGGCTAAATTCTCACACACATCATAATAAGTACTGGGTACTCCTTCATCTTCTTGAAATTCTCTAGGAATTTCACTGTAGCTTCTTCTGCTTTGAAACCCTCTTTGAGTTTCACTGCACCCTTCTTCTTCCATTGGTTGAACCTCCTTGGAGAGGCCCTTCTCTGATCTAAAATTTGATGAGAGTAATCTCATCCTCTCCATCAATCTGATCTTTTCTTCTGCTCTTAATTCACTGATAGCTTGATCTCACAAGCTGTGCCAGAGATCATGCTCTAATACCACTGTAATGTCCCTTTTTCAGGAATATTGCCAATCTGCTCAATAGGAATGATGTATAAGGAAAAATATGCAAATGAAACACAGGCCAAGGCTGGGATCCTCTTATATATGTTGTGGGGGACTTATGTATGCAATTTCATCATAAACAAGTGGGCTTAGATGCACTAAACAGATCTCTCACAAACTGGTATCAGTGAGATATTTCCTCCTAAGACATTAACAATCGACAATATGATATAAAAAAGAGATTTAATGAAGGGAAATTTACTTAATATGTCATCTCTAAAGAGAGGGTGAGATTCAGAGGCTATCTAGCCCTTTTCAGACTCTGTCTATAGACTCTTGTCGAGAGGTAATATCCCAAAAGGGTTTTCTCAGCAAATCATGCCTGGAAAACGCATTATTTAGGTATGATGGCTTTGGCTACCATAAAATGTGTATGATAAATCTTAGAAACCAATAGAAAGAACAAAAAAACTCTTTACTCAGCTTTTAACATTAGAAAGGTGGCGAAAAACATCATTTTATGCACTAAAATAGGTGTATAAGAAACTCTGCGTAAAATTAAAGGTAAATATTCTGGAATATGTTATATTAGGTTAATAGGGACTCACATGCCAAATTTCAGCTCAAAAAAATGTGTTTTTCTAAGTTAAACAGTTCCTCCTTCCCGACTAGTCAAGAAAAACCCTGATTTCCCATGACCTAAAGTATGCAGAAAAGTGCTGAAGCTTGTAGAGCGTAATTTCTGAAGGGATTGGATGATTTTATGCAGAAATTTCAATATGCAATATCATAATGAGACTCATGTGGTTTATGCAAAGAAAAACAAACATTTCCATGAAGAAAAACCCTGCAATGAGTTGTTGCAATGCATAGAAAAAGACTGCAGACTATTCCAGCGTTATTTTCCTGAAGATTCAGTTGCTGTAAGTTAAAAATAAGATCTATGACAGATATATGGCTGAAACATCAGATCAATACCAGATCTGGAAACTACTCAACCTTCTCCTCAAGATATCCTTGGGGTTTCATCAAAATATTACATGCACAAGTGTAGATCTGAATTTGAAAGCTACAGGGCTGCAGAATAATCATAATTTCTGAAGATGAATTTTATTAGAACATGAATTAGATCTGAAATAGCATAAAATAGTAACTACTTTATATATTTACAAAGTGAGAGGCAAGCCTCAATCACTAGATAGCAGATTTGCACATAAATTGAATTTACATTAAACCCCAATGCTGAAAACGCAGTTCTTGAGAGGGACTGCGTAGTAGCTATAGAAAAATGAAGAAAATACTATATTATACATATCTGAATATAAAATAAGAGTGAGATCCTCTTCCAGGTGGTCACAAGACACCCTCCTTGAGAGAGAACTCCTCCAAAACACTAGATCTCTGCAGATCTAGGATACCACTTGCTACAAAAGATAGCAGCTGAAAAACCCTGAATGGGCCAGTGCTGCTCATGAAAAAAGAGTTTGGCCTCAAACCAAATAGTGGCTCATTTCAGTACATTCTCCTCCAAGAGCTACTCAAGGAAGGAGGGAGGATTCCTAAACAGGAAATCCTCTTCCCTTAGGCTAAACAGCCTAGAGAGCTAGAGTTGCTCAAGCAACCTCTATTTCGAAAATAATTCAACAAACATTTCTTGAGCCCTCTCCTCCTTTTTATAACTTAAAGGGGTGCACAAACCCTAAACCACTTCAATGGACTTAACCCCTTTCACATTGGATCCCTCTTCTAAAACTATGTTGGTTCTCCAAGGTGGTCCAATTTCTGTTCACACACAAGTGGATTTTGTTACAAAAGGCCCAAATTTATCCCTTTTCACATTGGGAATGTATTTATTCTTTGACTTAAGGAGTTTTTCTTGTCCTCCTTTACATTTTATTCATAAATCATGAAATACAAAAATGAACAAGGAAAAATTAATGTTCCAATTAGCTGAAGCTAATTTAGGAACATTACAATAAGTTTCCATAGACTCCTGTCTATGAGGTATGTCACTTTTCTGTAATAATGTGATAGCCACAAGTCTCAATAACTTGCTCCTCCAGGATTCCAAACTTAGTTTTGCTGCTAGTCTTTTGCAGTATCAACTCTATTTTGGAAATTTGCACATAATTTCCAGAATAGTATTTTCAGAATACTATTGATTGTAACTCTCGCTATTCCATACCACATCATCTTTATTTTTAAAATTACAGACTCGTGTAGAAATGTTGATACCCATCTTCTAGTCTCCAAACTCTGAAAGAATCTCGAACTGGTTGTACATCAGCATCACTCATTCTATCAACTGGATTCCATCAGCCTCTCCAGCAATTTCTTTCACCAATTCCTCGGAGTAATTCCTCTTTGTTTGACGCTTCTGCCTCAAATCTTGCTGAACACTCAAATTTCTAAAGTGAAGAATAATCAAGAATTTCTCCTTGATTACAACTATAGTCATTGACTGCTCCTATAGTAACAAATTTTTCATCTGGTGTTGTACCTGCATTCATCAACAAACTATTAGTTTTAAAAACATAAGACCTTTCAGCCTCTTTTGATGCTTCAAGCACCAATCTCCCATCATAGTCTTCCTGGATTTCAGTAGATCTTGTTTTGAATTGCTATCTTCTTTCATCTTTATCCTACTGGTTCAATACTTTTGTTTCCTTTATGTCTCTAAGGACATAAATTTCTTGCTGCTCCTGATCTTTCATCTCATCTCCAAATACTTTCTGCTCAATTTATCTGATTTTGACATCATATTTATTTATGTTTCCTTTTTTACCTACAACCACATTATTATTTGAAAAGTTATAACATTCACTCAACTCTATAAATGTTAAAAACATTTCATCCCTATGATGCACGGTAACTGCAATCTTTTTTGTATCAGGTTCTGAAAGTTTCATTTCTCCTTCAGGTTCCTTAAGCCATCGTTCCAAGAACTCTATTTCCATGTGAAATATTTCCATCATTTCATCACAACCTTCATTCCCAGTTTCATTCTTCTTCTGGAAATCCTCCCAAGTTATCCTAGTTTTTGTATCATCACATTGCAAAATTCTGTCAGCAATTTCATTAAACAAATTCATTTGTTTACCTCCTTGGAATATCACTTCGACATTTTCATTATGATTCTTCTCCATAACAACTTCAACTAGCTGTCTTACACCAAACAAGAATTCATTTATGATTTCTTCTTGCTGCAACAAATCAGTACCTTCCTCCTCTGAAAGGAATTCTCCTTCGTACTTCACCTTAAGAGTTTCATTCATCTCTGTGACAGTTTCACCATATTTTCCACCATATTCCACACATCCTGCAAACATACATAAACTGTGAGATTTAAAAATGCAAGGCTTCATAGCCTCATCTTCTTCTCTTGTAAACATATCTTCCAATTCTTCTAAACCATTCCAATAGTCCATGAGATCTTTCTCATTGATCTATTCACCTAGAATTTCACCCTATTCTGGGCCACAATGGAAACTTCCATTTTCAACTCAGCCTCTCTGAGTTCTTCACATCTCAATTGCACATTCATCATCTACTCAATCTTGCTCAACTCTTCTTTCAACTATATGTTTACCTGTTGTTCCCTCTTTGCGTGTAGCCTCTACCATTTGACTTTCTTCCTCATGGTCCAACCATGTCTCTGGTCTTTCATATTTCTCTGCAACAATTCCATCAATAACTCAAGGTGAAGTGTTATCTCAGCTTTCTCCCTCTCATACTCTTCGTCAGTTAACTACTTCCATATGCCATTTTCCTTGGCATTTTCCTTCTTCTTCCTTCTGCTGTGGTCTTTCTCAGAACCTTTGAAATGAATATCACCAGTCATCTTCTCCTCCTTTTCGAACTTCATCTGTTCACTTGTGGATTTCATTTGAATCCCCTTTTTAGCAAGCCTCCATACTTTCCATTCAGTAATACAAGCTCTCTTCCTGCGCTTGACCTCTTTTAGTTTTCTGTATTGGAATCATTTCTGGCAACTCTCTTGCTCCTCTTTGCTGCAAACAACAACTTCAGTAATGCTTGTGTTACAATGACCAACTCTTTCAGTGTCAGGCTCCGCTGATCATGCACCCAATTACATTCAAAACTTTGACTTGATTTAAGACTCTTTGACCCCAGACTTGACATCAACTCTTCATCTTGGATGAAAAATACACCCTCTTGTACAATAACTCAATGGTTTAACTTGACTCAAGCTATCCAAATTTTCATTTGACCTTAACATCTGATTTGAATTCAAGGCTTGACCCAATAATTACAATAGTGGATATTTTGTCTCTAATTCAAGTTATACAATATACCAATGAACATCCACCCTTAATGCATTTTCATGATGTAAAATCTTCACTCTCTCTCATACTCCATTCTTATGAAAATATCATCAGTCACCAATTACATCATCTCTCTTTATCACTTCACATGATATTGAAGCCTTTAATCGAAATGCAATCCATTTTCTCAAGATTTATTTTATGGTGAAAATAAATAAACCATTTAATTTTCAACATTCAAAAATGAATGATCATACTTTATGCTCCCTTGAAGGTTATTAATAAACCTTCTCTTTGCAATTTCAACTCTCTGGATTTCACTCTTTTGTGTCGTCTTTATCACTGTGAATATTCGCATGCTGCTCATCATCTTAGCGCAAACAGTTTTCCCACACTTCCATGTACCATACAACTCTTTGATGAATAATGTACAACTCGTACATTTTTCCCATCCTGAGCAATACCTCCTTAGGCGCTGTCACATGATGGTAAAAAAAAAGGATTCTACAACATCAAGCAAATGTGGTTTGTTTGTGTTTTCAATCTTAAAACACAAATCAAAATAATTCTCCCATTTCAAACTACAAGCCTTGATCCAAAATGACGCAACCAAGACTGCGAAGAACCCACACTATGCATAATAAACCACCTCGTATATTATAAAAATTTATGCTTCTCTTTATATCACCTAGGATAGTGCATTCTCCTTTTCCATTCATTTAAGCGGAACTTAATTTCCTTTAAAACTTTATGTGGTTAAAAAACCTTATACATCTGCATTTAAACCATTTTCACTTTAATTCTGAGCATGTTCACATATATATAAATCATTCCCACAAAAATACTTATCTATAATTTAAATTTTGGTTAAGAAAACCAAAATGTCAACCTATAATATGCTCGGTCCCACAATTTTACTTAACATAACTTTCCAATTTTCTATGCCCTTCTAATTTGTCCGAGTGAACATACTCTCAACCCATTGACTGGTTACAAGAAAGATCTCCAAATGCGCTTACAAAATTTCTGTCTATGTGAATTTCAAATTTGCAATTTCGCATTGCAACTCAGTTTTACTGCTCCACAAAGCCTCTCTTACACGCTTCCAAGGATCTTCACACAACACTTTTTCTTTTTGAAAGAACTGCATCCTCTACTGACAGGACTCCTTGAGCAATGATCGCCACACAGTGATCTCCGGTGAACAATTCTGCATCGAAATGGACCATCACAACCTGCAATGGGAAACGGGTACCACGTAGATACCACTCAACAATTTAAGTAACTAATTGATGGTTAGTGCTATTCTACTTCAATTCTAGCCTCCCTTATTAACAATGGAAATGACTCTCTATTTTCCTTCACACGTTGTATTCCTTTCCATTGATAACTCTAAAAGTGTGTGCACTACTGTACCGAAGCAGATGTCACAAAGACATAACTCTTCCACAAATTACCATTTGTGTTTGGAACTTCAAAATTTAAGTTTCAGGCTGAAACATTTTTAGATTCATAGTCCTCTGCGGGCTTTCTACTGGAACGCTCTACTCCTCGGCATGATTGTTGTCTCCTTCTCACACACAAGACTGTTAACGTAATTTTGAATTCAGAATTTACATTGCACTTGCAATAATGTCAATACAGTTACGAGTTCCAATTCATACTATCATCACCTCCCAAATCCAATGTGACAGCATCAGAGGTTGTAATACGGTCTCGGCAGCAAGGCCTGCACGTTGACCAGTTGCAATCGTCAGTTTTCAGTTTTCCAAGGCCTGTACGTCAACCTGATTTTTTATTTTCCTTTACAACATCATCTCTGGCATTCCAAAATTCAATAACTCCACACAGTAACAACATCTGCACTCTGCTACAATAGCGCACTTAATTAAATAAACCATTCACTATCCACTAACGCAGTTCACAAAAGAATGGATATCGCTCTTCATGCACTGACGCAAACAAGGGTTTGTATTTTTGTTATACTCTCATAACCCCTAAAGCTTGTAAATGCAAATAAAAATTCAAGGGAAACGTTACCACATGAATGAGAAATTGCTAGTTTGGACACTTCTGCATTGCTCCAATCGGCAATTGCAAGTACTATCAACATAGTCATGAAGGCATAATGGAATTTACACTTGTATAGTTTACAACATAGGTACAAAACTGGAATCAATGCCAGCTAGAGCTATTGTTCACGCAAACACAGTATTCCATTCTGCCACATCGCAATCTCCACGGTGGCAACCTCTAGATGATCATGCAGTCTCGTAGCAAGCCTACACATTGATGCAGGGAACAAAAACGAATACATAGCAGCCCAATTTGCTTCTATGCTCTATCTTCAGCGTCTTGAGCAACTCAACATTGGCCGACTCCTCTTATAGTTGAATTTGAGTTTCCCTTTATGGTATTTTCCTCCAGTCTCTGAGTTCAACATCCACAGCCCTGGCGCTCCTACCAACATTCCAATCTACAATAGTGGATTTCCGATCTACGTTGTCTACCATCTCAGCATTTGCTTTCACGTTCAAACTATATGATGTAATGCAGAGTCAAGAAAAAATGTAGAACATGCATATTTTTGGCTCTGATACCAAATGATGCAGGGATTCTGCTTTAAAACAGATCCTTGCGCATAATAAAATGTGTGCTTCCTTAACATGGAATCCTCAATTAAATTCTTCGTTAAAACCACATTAAATTCAACTCAAAACATATATAAAGAAGAGAGAGTCAATAGAAATAAAATACGGGTATATATTAACATAAGAAAATTTAGATTCAAACCAATTTCCCGAATATTACATTTGTGGGCCTCTCGGCTCTCGGTCTTTTCAAAACTCTCACACCGTTTCTCTCTATCTCTTTCTGTATTCCTCAACCTGTTCTTCATCCTCACACAAACTCCATATTTATACATAATTATGGATTAATTTGAATCCATGATTTCCTCCACACAAATCTCAACCAAATCCTAAAATATCTTTATCCCTTCTTTGACTCAACTAAATTCCATTTAAGGAATTCCTAATCCCTAAAATATCTACCCAAACCAATTCCACTCAATCCTCAATTTATTAAGAGAATATTTACAATAACCTCACACTAAGATATTTTCCTCTTAATTTATTTAAAATGAGCATAATAATTTATAAAATAATTAAAAAGACATCACCCCCTAATTACACAATATTTTAATGAAAATCAAGCAGGATGCTCCTGCATCAATTGTCTACAAATAGCTTCTTTAATAACCTCACAAAAGCTTATAATGATGAAATTTACATTGGAGGTGTATATCACTTGAATTTAATCCCCGCCCCCCCACAAAAATGTGTCATGCTCCCTTATGATGATGGGTCAACCTTACTGGAGAACAACCTCACGATGTAAAAGGAAATTAAACATGATGTAAATTTAATAGCATTGCACATTCACCCCTCGACCCGTTACTCATGGCTAATCTGAGGTTATTTAAAGAATTTATGTGGATAATATCATTTTATCCTATCTTATCTACAATGTTCTACATTGACACAATTTAGCTTTTTAAGAAAATAAAATATTTGTGTCAAGGGTTTACTGCTTATGAATTAGGGCTAGAGAGGCATTTTATTTATGAGTCATCTATTTATTACCAAATTCTGTATGGGATAACACTACAAGATCCATCTCAACACGAAGTGTATATATTATGATCAATTCAGATAAAGGCTTTGTAAACTATCTAGTTAGGGAACTTAGGTGTTAAGGGTTAAGGGTCATCAGTAAAGAGGATAAGGGGTTAGGGATTATAGGGTTCATGGATTCTAGTTGGTGGTTAGTGGATTAAGGTTTAATGGGTCAAGGGGTTATTGGGTTATGATTTATGAGTGTAAGGGTCAAGGAATTATTGCTTGGGGGTTTAGGGGACAGAGAATTTAGTGGTTATGGGTTAAGGGCTTATGTGTTGTGATAATGGGGCCCCTAATCCCCTTATCACCATTTTTGGGGGTTACCCTATCAATTTCTCTTGTTTCATTCCCTCTAGGCCCCCTAGCTCCTACGACATTAGGTCCTAAGCCTCGTTCAAAGGATTTAAAAAATATTATCAACCTAGATTCCCTCAACTTTAAAAGAATTACTCTAAACAGCCCTTTACACATCCATAGGAAACAATAGAACTTTTGGAATACATTACAAGTGTCTTCTTGAATGAGGATAACCAAAATTTTTTGGTTCCAATCTTCAAGGAAGAACTGTGGGAAGCATCAAAGAGCATGGAACCATATATGGGTTGAAGCTCTAATGGTTTCATAGGACACTTCTATAGATAGCATTAACCAATGGTGAGTAGATATATTCTTCATTTCCATCCCCTAAACACATCCTTTCTTGCACTAATCCCAAAATAAATTAATCTCGTTGGTTTTGATAGGTTCCATTCAGTGTCATTGTATTTCATATAGGGTCTTTACAAAAATCGTTAGCAACCACTTAAAATTCCACTCAAGAGAAATTATCCCATAAGATAAAATGGGATTTTATAAAGGGGAGTATAATCTTATAAAACATTGTAATGGTCCAAGAATACATTCATAGTATCCAAATAGATGGAAAGAGTGGAATGGCCATAAAGTTAAAATTGAAAATTATTTTTGTAAGTTTGGACACTTTCTTATTTATTTTTCTCCATGTTGTAACATTATCTTGTTTTGATAAGTTAGCATGTTAGTTGAAAAAATGAAAAATAAAATGCTAAGTTAGGATATGGATGAAAAAAAAATAAAAAAATTTAAGATAAATTGTGTTTTTATGCATCCATGTCAGAATAAAATGTTAGAGTTAGTTGCCCTGAAGGAAGAAGGCAAAAAGAAAAAATGTTAGGGAAGCAACAAAATGAAAAATGGGAATGCTTTAGTCTAAAAAATAAATCATGGTTGCTTGTTTAAATGGGCCAAGTTACCAAAATATTAAAAATTTATTAATGATAATTAAATTCTTTAAATGTGTTTATATTTTCATTAATTAATTTGATGATATTAATGCTCATTTGATTTTTAGCCTAAAGTCAGTACAAGAAAAAAGGTCAAATCAAAATGAATAATGTGCCGACAAGTTTTAATGGTAGATCTTATACCTGCACAAGATATACAGCGGAGGATCACTTCGCGACCCCCCCTCCCCCCAACGACCGTTTCTTGTTAACGCGAGGGAGGGGGGGTCCGAAGTGTGGTTTCAATGGCTCTCGTGTTTTACAATGTGTCACACCACAACTCTTCATACCCCCTCCGCCCAAAACCGTAAACCGGGAGGTACCCCCCCGAAATCCACTGGTGGTTTTATTTTTGATGACCGTTTCTTCCCACGCCTCAAGCCAACGGATCCTACTTCGATCCATAACCATTAGTCATCCACCCAATATCATCCTGCCACATCACCTAACCGTTACCCTCCAACACTCCACTCCCTAACCGTTGTACTCCATTCACACGATCATCCCCTAGTCGTTTGATGCACCGTTGGTCATTAAACCCGCTCTTGAGTCGTTAAATTCTTACGGTCACCTTCCAGACCATTAAACCCACAATTTCCCCTATAAAATAATATGCAGACTCCTTTATGCCACTTTTATTTCTCATTTGTTTGTTACGACTCTTCATCCCTCCATCCTCTTCCAAATCACCAACCCTACACTCTGTGATCACTGTGACAATTTATGTAACCTCTGTAACTCTTTCTTCAACTATCAATCTTCAAATTCTTTCTCTGATTCAATATCCTTGTTAAAATGGCCCCGAAAGCCAAGACCACAAAGTAGGTGACCCCTAAAGGAAAAGTAAAGAAACAGGGGGTTGATGAAGCGCAGGTCACTGACCGGGTTGCAAAATAAATTCCCTCTCCTACACCATAGCTTAACCTCGATCTCATACCCCCCTCAGATTCTTTCTTTAAAGTCTCAGATGCTCACTGTGAATTTGATTTCCATGAGCTATATCTATGGCTAAAAAAACAAATAGATAATTAAGACCCTATCAAGTTCTGGGAATCTATGTTTCCCCTATTTCCTTACCACATACCCATTCTTTCCCCGATCTAATTTCCTAGTGCCAAAAATAATATGATCCCATAAAAAGATTAGTTGTGGCTCAAACTGGAAACATTCTGATCACCATTTCCCCAAAGACCATAAACTAAATGCTCCTCATCCCTTAATCTAATTCTCTATCCTATTTTTCACCTTCTTCTCTCATGGACCTTTATCATAAGCTAACCTTCCCTCAGAGAGCCTAGATATTTGATATTTTCCTACCCGAGGATGCAAAGTTTCCCAAGAAAAATCCACCATACTCATCCTTAATATTTTCTGAAGCCTCTAGACATTGCATCTCACATATTTCATACATGTTAGGATACCCAAATGACCAAACAGTTGATGAACCCATCATGGGGTTCTTATCCATTTTCAGTAAAGACAAATCACCATTTTTCATGTATAATTACAGCCAATTCTTGGCTGAAAATATATATGAGAAATTCATGAATTTTACAACACGGGGTGTGTTTAATTACACTTATGTAATTATTCACATGTTTCTTTTTCAACGGGAAGATATGTTGCCTATCCACTTCAGTAAACAAAGGAGTGAATCAATCAGTGATTCACTGGATAGAGTTGGTCAGGGCTACATCAACATGACCTACTTTTGCAGAGTTCATAGACTCCTTCATACACCCAGTGAAGCAACTACTTACTAGTCAGTCAGAACCTAGAATTGGGGAATAAATAAGAAGGATTCTACACCTGAGTGAGCAAGCTAAAACTGGGGATTGGTATCTGTACCAAATATACACAGAAATTAGAGTATATGGTTGTGAAATCCCACAATATAAGCTTCCAAGATATGTCCCTATGAGATTATTTTCCTTAGAGTATATCAGACAAATGATAAACATGGATGATCTCCATTTTGTCTCAGGAAATAAGAAAGCTCTGTTTAAGCTCAAGGCAAGCATTTGATCCTTCATCTAAAATATCAGATCAACTGGTGCTGAAGATGATGAAATTTTAAAGCAAATGGGTTTCCAACCAAGTTTCACTTGGTCTTATGACCACCATGGCATTATTTCTGCTCTGAGAGTCGAACTCAAGACAACTTCCTATACTCATAACTCCAGAGAAGAAATAGTGAAACATATCAATCAAGAAGAATGGATTGAAGGCACTCATTAGGAGGCAGATGAACAAGCTATTTCAACTTCTAATGTGCAGACCCCAGTTCTTGACAAAAAGCAACAAAAAAGAGTTAGAGAAGAGCCTCCACATGCCAAAGAAATCATGAAGGAGTTTATCTTGTAGCATAAAAGGCCAAAGCTTGGTTCCACCTGTTAGTGTCAGAATTTGCATTCTCCCTTCAGTGATCAAAATCACTCTTTTTATATTCATTTTAGGGGTCCCACTTAGAAATTTTTTATCATTCCACTAGGTCATGCAAAAAATTCACTCACTAATGGTAGCCCTAGTCATAAAACCTCAATTTCCCTCAAAATTTCACATTTTCTAACCCATCTTCATGTCTTGTTGAGCATAAAACATTCCTAAAAGATCATTTCACTATGTCATTATGTGATTTAAAGTCAACCATGGAGTCAAGTCATTCAAGGTCCCATTAGGTCAACTTGGTTTCATTTTTCAAGGTTCATAACACATCATCTCATCTCAATAAGGTCGGCAAAGGTGTGAGAGTGACTCAAATAATACTTTCTCAATCATTTGTAGAGGATTTATCAGCATGTAAATATGATTTTTAAAGGTTGAAATTATGGTTTCAGAGTATGATTTTCATACCAAAATGTAATTTTATTCAAAACAGAGATGTAATTTATTTTTAAATTTTTATGTAATTTTATGCTCATTATATGTAATAAGTTTTTTCCCAAGATGCCAACTCTAATTTCATATGCCAAACTAAAGATAATAAAATTAAAAATGAAAAGTGGCAACTCCAACAACATCATCCTGCAAAGAAGAAAAATCAAAGAAAGATGGTAATCAACAATGTTTTCAAAAGGTGAAATGAAACATTAGAAAAGTGGGTTTTTAATCTAAATTAAAGACTTCTTGACATCATTTAAAACTCATTTGTCTCCTAAAAACACCAAGAAAACACTCCAAGAGAGAGAAATTTCAATTTTTCGGGTAAAATCAGCAAAAAACAGAGCATAGGGTGCATATCCTTCAGAGAGGGTGCAAATCCTTCAGGCACTGCGCACAATCTTCTGCGAGGGTGCACAACCTTAAGTGAGGGCGCACAGCCTTAAGACACTATTCATATGACTAGAAAAACCCATAAATGCATTCAAGTTGCAAAAAATCACTTCCAAATCTTTATCAACCTTCTCATCGACCTCCAGCGAATCAGTAAGAGATAATTCCATAAATTATCACCCTCATAAAGTTCATCTGTTGGATGTTGTGAAATTTATGTTAGAATTTGGTGCTTGAAATTGTTTTAAAACCCTAGTATTCCCATTCCACTCTTGAAATTCTTCAAATTTCATATCCATACACCTTCATACCCTTCCTACAATTGCAAATACCCATTCCTAAACCCCTGTTTTACAAAATTCCCTTTCCCTAACCTTTTTTCCCAAAAACCTAAGACCTAGGTGCTACATTTACCTAGGCTCCCAATCCCAAAATCCCCATCCTAAATTCCATCATACTACCACTCCTTATCCCCTCCCCCATTTCATACATCCCTAGCACCATCTCCTTCATTTTCCCTTTCCCATTCCTCATTCCTAAAACCATATTCCACATCATCACACTTCCGTATGGTTTTGATAAAAATACCATGGAAGAAGAGGAAGAAAACAAATCATATAGTGAGGGAGAGGAAACAGAGGTTCAGAGGCCACATAAAGGGGGAAGAATACTCGGATTTTAACCTACCAGCACTAGGGAAATCTTGGCTTCTCCAATGGCTGTGACATGCTTCAAACATGTTGGTTGCTATGAGTTCTGTGAGTAAATTCAGAGGGTCCAACACCATGCCATGTTGACTAGACTTTTCGTATCTAGACTCCATGACAACCAAGTTACTTTAGCTAGTGTCACCTTTACTATATCAACTACTATAATTTCAGCTGCCATCGGGATCCCAAATGTTGGGGAGAAGTGGTTCAAAAAGAGTGATTTGGAGAAATAGTACTTTGAGCCTTTCCTAAAACCAAGATACAAGAATGAGAAAAAAAGGTTCTTTCCTTTTTCTCACCTCCATGATAGATATGCACCAATGATGAAGATAATCATGAAACAATTTGTATGCAAAGGTAGATTTTCAAGAATTTATACTTATCACATCCGGCTCTTAATGAATTTCACTAGGGTAAGGATGCTTAACATACCCTACTACCTTTTCCGGAACATAGATAGATGGCATTTATTGTCTAGAAAAAGGATTATAAGCATCAAATGAGAATTATTTTTCATCATTCCCTTATCAAAATCATAGTCTTCTATCATCTCAATCAATTAAACATTGCATGGAGTACCTTCATGGCCAATGATATATTCAGAGAGCCATCTACTCAACATGCACAAAATGTGCCTTTATCATCTTGGCCATCCACTTACATCCCTCCATCTCAGCCCATAACACATTCATCATCATCATATCAGTCCCCTTCACCTCCTTCATCTCCATCTCATCATGACATTGGATCACCTAGCAGGATTGAGGTCAGTGAGCCTAAGTGGGCTACTGTGATTGAGGTTGAGCCATTGCCAAAAACCTACCAGATAGGTCACATGCATGTTTTTCTCCACACATAGTGGAATGGGCCATGCCTTCTATATCAACAAATCAGGTGGACAAAGGAAAATAAAAGGTGATTGAGGAAACCCTTCATGATGAGGAGGACCTCCATGAAATAGAACAGGAATTTGATCTTGTTGACCTGGATGAGGATGAAGTTAATGAAAACATTAGTATAGCCATCAAGGGAAAGGTTGTAAATATTAAGGAGCTCCAAACTAATCTTGATAGGGCCAAATATGTCATAAACTTCCTTGAGAAGGAGAACCAATAGTTGAAAACAAAATATACCATTGATGAGGTGAAATTTATCACTGCTCAAAGGGAGGTTGAAAAGGAAAAATTTATGCTAGATGAGAAACTTGAAAACTATAGGGTTCTTGATGAATAAAATGGACAAGCACCAAGAGGAAGACCTAGAACTAGAGGGTTGAAAATAGCTCTAGCTCTAGAAAGACAAAAAGAGGCTAAGCTTGCTAATTAGCTAACCCTAAATGAACAACTTTCAATGGTGATCAATGAAAATAGGGAGCCATGGCTTGATAGATCCTACCAAAATTTGGAGAATATTTTGGAAAAGGCTAACAAATACAATGACCTACTGAGGAGGAAGGTCAAACACTGTGCTCAAAAGGAGAAAATTGCAATGGCCAAGCTAAAAAGAGCCAATGCAAATATTGAGGATTTGACAAGGAAAGAGAAGAACAAACTGGAAATACTTGCAGACGCTTCACTCCAAGCCTAGCCACACCATCATTAGCCATTCCAACAATTTTGAAACATTTTTGCAAAACCTATGTTTTTCTGAGTTTTTATGAACAAGCACATATTGGAAATTAGGTCATATGTGCAGCACCCTAGGTGTTGTGTAAATGTTTGGGGTATTGTTTGAGTAAAATGAGACCAACAATGGATTCCTAAGGACAAATGCATTCCAGAAAAACACTTTTGCAACCTTTATTTGCAGATTTGATAGGTGAAAAGGGAAAAAAACTAGCTAAAAATCACATTTCTGCCCCTATTTTGGCCTAGGCACTACACACAGAGAAGCCTTGGGAGAATGACATTTAGAGGGGTCAAATCAGCTTCATTTTGTAAACTAGAGGCACATTCAAAAATAATACTTGAAGGGCTTTCCAAAAAGCCATATTGGGCCTGAATTGGATACCTGCAAGTCAGTCAAAATTAGCCTTGAATAGGGAAGGCACATATGACACAACGAGGGTGCATATGACAGAAAAATGGCGCATATGACCATTTGCTGATGTTTTTGGTTTTTCACTGTAATTTTGACTTTACTTCAGAAATTCATGTTTCTACCTATGTAATTGATGACGGTAAATGTAATTATGTTGTGGATAAGCTACCTAGGGGTAGATTCATTAGGTAAAATTTATCATTAAGTCAAATGAATCAGTTTGAATGTAATTAGGAATGAGTCACTTGGACCATCCTAAACTTCAGCTTTCAGTTCAATATTGTGTGTATCTCTTCCTCACCTCATGGATTCGACGCCTGAGGATTACTGAATTTTTTTTTGATGTCTATTTAGTTCCTTTCTTCACACTAAGCAAGGGTTGGAATAATTTTGGATGTTAGCTTATTTATTAAGGAACTATTGTACTCAGTTTTGGCCAGTTAATAAAGAAAAGTTGCAACTATTTTTTGGGATACATGTGGTATGATGTTTATCATTGTTTTTCCTTCAGTTTCATATGTTATAATGTGTTGTCTCCATCTTCATTACATCTCTATTGTATGATTTCTTTCAAGTTGATAGGAAGAACACATGCATGCTCATGCTCTATTTACGGAAAGTTATCATAATTTGTCCATTTTCCTTTGTTTAGGAAATACATCTCCCATGCTCTTCCTAGCTTCTCATCAGTCTTAAAACCATCTCATCACAATCATATTTAAAGTGGTAAGCCTTATGCCTACCTTGTCCCATTGAATCTCTGCAACCCTATTTCATTTGCCCTGACCTAGCTCCCTTGAACATACGTTCATCCAACATCCTGACCAAAATCAATTATGAAACCCCTGAAATCACACCTAGCCTAAAATCCTAATCCATTAAGCCTCCTAGGTTTTTTTTTGTGGAGAAAACCCTCTCCGACTTGGTAGGGCTAGCTACCAAGTTAAAAGGTTGGTTTGTGGTTACCCCTGTTGGGAGTCCTTCCTCGGCCTTGGGAATCTGGAGGAGTTATAACACCACCTTAATTTCAGAGGGAGAACAACCAGAGATTATTGATTTGGGAGATACTGACGTTTCTACATCGAAAAGTGTTCCTATAACTCCTCCATCATCATCACCTGCTAGAGAACCATTGGAGATTATTTACATTCAGATGCCATTTCCTCCAAAGAAAAAAAAAATTTCTCTAGGCTCTTAGACATTGAGAATAAAAATTAGGCATTAAAATTTGATGTCTATAGTTAGTTTTGGAAGCAAACATCAACTTCCAGGCACAGGCTTCTCACTTCCTTTGACAGTGAGAAAGGAAGGATGAAAATAGCCTTTTTGCAGGCAACAGTTCCTTTTCCAAAGACTCATGCTGAATAAAAAAAGACTATGTTCTCTTTTGATGCAAGTCAAATCCATCCAATAGATCATATGGACATGCACAAACAGTATGGGGAGATGCTTTTTTCAAAAATGACAACAACAGCCATGTCACTTTCCAAAATGAAGACCACATTGTCAAATGTTCAAACTCAGTTGAAGATTGAAAAATTGTCTTCATTGGCCAAAGTCAACAGACTGAAGTCTTTGGAGGACCTTGTAGTGAAATTTGGGTATGATCCAAAAGACTGCAAGGAAATTGAGGAAATTATCAAAAAGAATAATGTAGACATCTCTGCTCTGCCCAAACAACTCAAACTACCTTCAGGTGAAGATCCACGGACAAAGTAAATTACAGAGAATGAATATAAAAAAGAGGAGATGTTCAAATTGATCATTGATCAATGTTGAGATTGCAACAAGATGATGAGCTTAGTGGAAAGAAGTCGCCTTCACTAAGTGGGCCCGCAGGCTTTTTTTGGCGTAAAGTCTATTTTTAGACATATGGATCATGTTCTATGAGTTGTAGGATGCTATTTGTGGATGGTTGGTCAAGTTGGAAAAATAGATGGACTTCTATTTTTATACATATTGGGCGGAATCTATTTTTAGATTGCCAATCTAAAAATAGATATGTCAAATATTATTAGCTCTTAATAATATTTGGACTTAAACATTATCTTATTCTCTTGGAGCACTTCAGTTAAGTGCACAGATGTGGCACAGGAGCTGACAGAAGGAATTACGCTATTCCTAAGGGTTAAGTGGAGCTATTGCATGGATACTTCAGTTAGAACTCATGTGAGAGAGTTTGGTGGAGTTGATTGAGGAAGTTAATGGAGTTGTGTTCAATTTAACTAATCTAAACATAGTTGAGCTAGTTGTATCTAGTCTAATTGATTGATACACTAGTGAGAGTGGTGTGAATTAATTATTAATTAATTCACTAATTATAAACTCATTAATCAACTAAAGAATACATCATTTAACTTCAATGCATGGATAGTTTCAGTGGAGACCAGTGAAGAGATAGGTGAAAGAGCAGTGTGACTATCATTTGTGACTATACTGTTGCATGATTTGCAAAAACCAGTGATTGGAGAAGCCAATGAGGATTGTGCAATACAAGCCAGGTGTTTCGAATTTATTTATGAGCCATTCTTCATCATTGATTATGCAATAGAGGCAGGCTATCAGGTGGTAGAGATTGGAGCATGTGTTTTGCTAGATCTAGCTTGATTAGTGTGTAGCGATTGGAGGTTGTGTTGAGAGCTTGTGAGGAGCTTTGTACAATGATCGTTACATGATCTCTATGACATATAATATATAGATAGTTGTGGTTTTCAGCTTTAAGCTTTCCCATGAAATACTGTGTTCATATGTGTAATTTTTTATTGTTTTAATGTGCACATGTAATTGATTTTATTTCCGCATGTAATTGTCAATGGTAGAATAGATTATGTATTGTGCATGAAGATAAAATAGTGTGTGATCAGGAGAATCTCGGTGGATAACATATCAGTTATTCAAATTTCTACATGGTATCGGAGCGATGTTGATCATTGGAGCAATTGCAAAACATTGAAGCGGTTGAGTTTTGTGCTAGTGGAATTCGAATTTGCAGTAGTGTTTTCTTGGTGTCGAAGTTGAGATGTCTTTCAATGGATTGCAATTGGAGTATGCCCCTGAGGGAAGCTCAAATTATATTGTATGGAAGGATAGGATGGAGGTAGTGTTGGATGACAATGGGTTGAAGGAGTTCATAGATGCATAAATTCCAAAACCTACTTCTAGTGATGCTACCGTACTTGACGCATGGCAAAAGAAGACAACAAAGTGTCGAAGGATTCTGTTGGAAGGTGTGAAGGATCACATACTATCCAGCCTTCATGGTAAGGCTTCTCTATTCTTGATGCGGAAAGCTTTGACATATTTATTTCAAAGCAAGAGCGACCAGAGGAATTCGGTGCTCAAGGATAAACTCATAAACATAAAAATGGAGAAAGGCGACAGTATGCCCAAGTACCTTACGAAGTTCATTCAATGTATGGATGAGATGGGAAGTGTGGGGGTTACTGTTGATGACAAGGACTTGGTGAACTTGGCTCTCCTTGGGCTTCTGGAGAGTTGGCATTCTTATCAGGACTCTGTCAATGGTCGGGAGAAATTGCCAGGATGGGAGCGACTTTGGTTGGATCTTGTGCAAGAGGAGATAAGGCGAAGTACCACAGACAGATCTTCATCAAAGAACTCAGATGAAGAAAATTGCACTTTGGCTACCAAAGAAAAGAAGGGGAAGAGCAAGAAGCATGCTTCTCAATCCGGTGCGAAAGGCAAGAAGCAGGACATGTCCAAGGTGAAGTGCTTTCACTGTCACCAACATCGACATTACGCCACTAATTGTCCACAGAAGAAGAAAAATAAGCAGGCTGCTGGATCTATAGCTGGAGAGGCCTTAGCCTCACAATTTGCGCTGGATTTTTCGCTGATCGCATGCTTGGTCTCAAGTGTGATGGGTTCGGTGCGGTTTCTTGACAGTGGTGCGTCTTTTCACATGACAGGAGATAAAGATTTGTTTACTGATCTGGATGAGAAAGATATTGGAGTGCACATCGAGATGGGCGATGATGGTAGATACAGTGCGATCGGTATCGGTACCATTTCCTTTGAGAGGGAGTCTGGTAAACCCTTCGTATTGAAGGAAGTGATGCATGTTCCAGGATTGAAGAAGAATCTTATCTCTGTGGCGATGTTAGAAGACAAGGGATATGATGTTGTCTTTAGCGAGGGAAAGGATTTCCTGCGCAGTAAGGCAACTGGTGAGACCCGGAGGATAGGGGTTCAAGTTAAGAACCTTTATCAATTGTAGGTAGATGGCTGCGTAGCAATGGCAGGCAAGGCAGAAGGAGTGGTGAGCCGGGATGATGGCGAGTTGTGGCACTAGAGATTGGGCCACCTTCACCATGGAGCTTTGAAGATACTACAGCAGATTTCTATTGGGCTTCCTAAGGGTACTCTTGCTCAGTCAGATCAGTGCAAGGGATGTACCTTAGGAAATTTTTTGAAAGCCACCTTTCACGAGAAGGATAGTCGCGCCACGAAGATCCTTGAGAGAATTCACACAGACGTGTGTGGACCTTTCTCAGTAGCTTCGACAGAAAAGCACAGGTACTATGTGATATTTGTTGATGATTTTTCTCGGAAGTGTTGGATCTTCTTCATGCAGAAGAAGAGAGAGACATACTCAAATTTCTGTGATTTCAAGGCACTAGTTGAGAAAGAATCAGGGAAGCAGGTGAAGGCTCCTAGGAGCGAAAATGGTGGTGAATTCATCTCTGGCGAGTTCAAGGACTTTTGCAGCACAGAAGGAATTCGAAGAGAGCTCATAGCACCTCATAACCCACAACAGAATGGGGTTGTTGAGCAGAAGAATAGAATGATCGTGGGTGTTGCACGGGCGATGTTGCATGATTAGGGCCTTCCCATACACTTGTGGGCTGAGGCATGAAATACTGCAGTATATGTGCAGAACCGTTGTCCTCACAGGACACTTGGCATGAGTACACTCGAGGAGGCGTTTTTTGGTAAGCAACCTGATATTTCCCATTTGAGGATTTTTGGTTCACCTGTTTACATTCATGTGACGAAGGATGCCAGGAAGAAGCTGGAGCCGATTGCAGAGGTTGGGATATTTTTGGGGTACACCGATACACCCCACAACTATCGTGTGTATTTTCCAGACAGTCGCAAGACTGTTGTGCGACGGGATATCAAATTTCATGAGGAGAAAGCCATGAAGTGTTCGCTTGAGAGGGAGCCACACTTGCATGCAGATGAGGAGCTATTAGTTCTTGAGGATGAGTCTCTATATGTGGATCATCCACAAGAGGAGGTTCATGGAGTGGAAGAGACCACTCATGCAGCGCCAACCATTAGAGGGCGGAAGCGCAGTACAGACGCTGAGCGACTGGCTCAAGATGCAGAGAAGGTTGTAGGAGCACCTACCTCACAGCACAGACAGAGACAGTCACCTGACTGGTATACTAGATACATGGCTCTTATGAGCAAGTGTATTGTGACGGAGCCATCCTCTTTTGAGGAAGTTGTGGAGGATCCCACATGGGTAGATGCCATGGTGGAAAAGTATGATTCGATTGTCAGAAACAATGCATGGGAGATTGTCCCAAGGCCGGAAGGGAAATTAGTGGTGGGTTTGAGATAGATCTACAAAGTGAAGCAAGCAGCTGACAGGAGTGTGGAGAAGTACAAGGCAAGATTTGTTTCTTGAGGCTTCTCACAGATTGAGGGGATCGATTATGAGGAAACCTTTGCACCTATAACAAGGTATTCTTCCATACGGATGATTCTTGCTCTCTCAGTGCAGATGGGGTGGCACATTCATTAGATGGATGTGAAGACTACGTTCCTCAATGGGGTGATTGAGGAGGAGGTGTACATAGAGCAGCCCGAAGGTTTCGATATCTTCAATAGCGAGTCGCATGTGTGCATGATCAAAAGAGCATTGTATGGGTTGAAACAAGCACCTCGTGCTTGGTACACACGGATAAACAGTTATTTCACCGGACTTGGATTCTCCAAGAGTGAGGCGGATCTGAACCTATACCAGATTGTGGTGGAGGGTAAGTTTTGGATCATTGTAATTTATGTAGATGATTTGATTTTGACAGGTGATGAATTGTTGATACACTCATGCAAGGCTGATCTTGCAAAGGAGTTTGAGATGAAGGACTTGGGCCTCCTTCATTATTTCCTGGGATTGGAAATTTGACAGCGCAGTGATGGACTATTTGTTTCTCAAGGCAAGTATGCCCGGGAGATACTGGAGAAGTTCAACATGCATGGCTGCAAGCCTGTTGATACTCCTATTCCTGGTGGATGGAGGAAGGAGGATGCTACTTCGGCGGAGGTAGTGGATGCCACTGTTTATCGACAATTGGTGGGGTCGCTTATGTATCTGGTCAATACACGACCCGACATATGCTATGTTGTTAACCAGCTTTCACAAGCTATGGTTAAGCCTACCAAGCTCTACTGGAAGGCAGGCAAGCATGTATTGAGATATCTCAGAGGCACATCGGGATATGGATTATGGTACAGACAGTAGGATGAGGTGAAGCTTTGTGGCTTCATGGATGCAGATTGGGTAGGGAACCCAACAGACAGAAAGAGCACATCTGGAGAGATTTTCAGTATCGGGTCGACAACAGTTTCTTGGTACAGCAGGGAGCAGAGATCCATGGCACTCAGTTTAGCAGAGGCCGAGTATATGGCAGCGAGTTTGGCTGCATGCGAGGTTATATGGATGAGGAAGATCCTGGTCAGGTTGTTCAATTCACACTTATATTCTACTGTTGTTATAGCATCATTTCTCACCTTGACATGATTCATGATTGCTTTATGGCTTTTGGGCACCCATTCCTACAGACTTGGACAGATTCACTTAAAAACAGTGTAAAATCCCCCATATGCGACTATGCCCGTGTTTTTCCGCGTGTATACGCGAGTCCAGCTAGACTTTTCCGCGTATGCCATTAACATGATTAAAAAATATATAAAAAATCCCTAATTTCGCGCTGGGTTGATGGTTACTCAGGTAGTTCAACCACCCCAGCCCGTGGCCAACTGTTTCCAACTGCTGAAACTACTTGGAGGGACTATAAAAGCCCTCATGTGTATGGCCTAAGGGAGAGAGAGAATTATTGATATTATACTTTGTTGGTATTCCCTATCCAAGTCTGATTCCCCGTGCCTCTTGCACTTTCCCAGTTCATTATAGGAAACCCTTGTTTCCTTGAGATACACATCCCTTTATATGTTATCTCGTATGCACCAGTTTGGA
Source organism: Pinus albicaulis (assembly GCA_034641835.2). Lineage (NCBI taxonomy): Eukaryota > Viridiplantae > Streptophyta > Pinopsida > Pinales > Pinaceae > Pinus > Pinus albicaulis. The sequence continues at coordinate 1,216,540,999 of CM076574.1, forward strand.
AGGAGTCTTAGCGAGGCAAGGGCTGGACGGATCCGGGCGACGGTCTGCGAAGGCCTTGGAAGGATCAGGTGATCTCTCCACTTGATTACTTTTGTACGTACTATTTATAATACAGAAGTATCATGCTGTTCCCGAAATAAATGTGTTAGTGTATGCTTTTATGTATGAGAATATTTGTTATACAAGCATTCATTATGATTTATTTAATGTTTTATATGAATCTCACTGACATTTAGAGTAGACATATGCTGTACAACCTATCCTTTGTGCTGGTTTCTTCTTGTATTTCAGGTTAAGAAGGAAGGAAGGTTGCTGGGGGTTTGAACCCCACGTGGATCTACTTCAAACGTAGGACCAACGGGTAAATCTCTCATTCTGCTCTATTTAGTTTTTCTGAACGTGCATGGTTGTGTGAGTCTCTGTTAAGTAGTACGCCCCTGCTCTGTGGAGGTTGTATCCCAACCAACCTCTAGGGTCTTAATTCCCCGAAACAGAACTGGCGAATCCGCTGGGGATCACATTCTTGTGATTCTCCTGTTGGGTTGTTTCAGATGTTTGGTAGGTTGCCAACAGTTTTATCTATCATTTGCAGTCCAGTTTGTTTTCTTGCAGTCAGTCTGAAGTCTTGGTGTATTTTCCAGGCTTGTTCTTTTGTTTTTTTTTTCATTATTTACCTTTGCATACGCTTCTTCTTTTGCACACAGTCGCGTATACACGCGGGTTTGTCTGAAGAAAACCGCGTATACGCGAGTTTCCCTTAGAACAGATGCGTATACACGCTGGTTGCACAGCTGTGAAGCCGCGTATACCTAGGCGGATTTTGAATTTTTAGGATTCTTGAGTTTTTGGTCCTTTCTGGTTGTGGAGGCCTATGTCTTCAGTGTCTCTGTACTTACTGGAGTGTGAAGGAAGTGGTTTCATGTCTTTTCTCTCTTTCGTTTGAGTGGAAACTAGTCTTTTGGCAAAAGTTTTGTTTTTAGTGCTGGCACTTCTGGATTGAGTTCCAAGATCGCTTTCTGAGCATTCTTGGTTGTTCTGCTTTATCAGAACAGAGAGCTTCTGCTCACTGACTCGCTCCTATCTTTGTGTTGTGCTTTGCATTGTGATTTTTTCTTCGTTTTCGATTGGTTTTCTTGAGTTCCATAGGCTAGGGTTTTGTTGCAATTTTCGAAGAACTTTTCTTGCTTCTTTGGAGTTTTTGTTGCAGCGAATTTGCACTATTTGTCTAGACTGATTGGCTGAGTTTTTGGTCTTCCGTTGCTCTTATTGGTCTTGCTACGAGTTAGCTTTATAAGGTTTGGGAGCATAGTTGAAGTTTGTGCTTGAAATTCGGTCTCGTTTTGGTTTGGATTTTGATAGTTTGTGCTTGGTCTTTTTGAGCTCTTGTTTTATAAAACTAAAAAGCCCAAAAAACATTTGTTTTGCTTTTTGTTTTTGCATTTCAAAAACTCAAAAAACATTTGGTCTTGTTTTTGTTTTTGTTGTTGCATTTTCATTTTCGTTTGGCCATATCTTTTGGAGCTTTTGTGAAGTTTCTTGCTTCTAGTTTTCGGCTTGATTTTGAGGAGGAGTTGTCATTTGATTTCTTCTTCTTGTTTTTAAGTGTTTTGGTGTCCTTATTTTAAGAGTTCTTGATTTCAAGAATTGGCTTTCTGGACAACAAAAGATGAGTTAAAACTGAAGGAGCTTTTTGGGAAATTTCACCTTGTTTTAAGAGATTTTTGCATCTTAGGATTTACATGCTTGTAGTGATTTGCATTAGGTGCATTGAATCATTTAGTTAGCTTCTTAGTTTTTGTGAGTGTGAGTTTGTAATTCGAAAAGAAAAATACATTTTTAGTCTCGTAGAACTTATATAGAAATTGCTCTTCATCGAAAGACAAAGAACTGCATGTGCATGTAGTCAGGTTTTTATTAATTTCTTTTGCGTCAGAACATCATTGGTTTCAACTCCATATCCTTATGACTTAATACAACAGCCCTTAAAATAAGTGATTTAATCTAAAATCAACTAGCAAGTTTTATTAAGTGTCAATCACCAACTAGCTAGGTTGTAGGGCCTTGGAATAGGAGAGAGGAGAGTTAACTCTCCAAGGCCGCTCAAACAAACATAGAAGTTTATTAATTGAGCGAAATCAAACTCCGTGAGGTGGACTGGGAAAGCTCTCATCCGAGAGTCAAGCGCGAGGGGAAGTGAAGGTTAAGAAGAGGGATACCCCCCCTCCGATTAGCTGAATCTAACCTCAAGACCGTTCAGCCCAGCTTCTGATACGGATTGGTGTCCATAGTTGCTGTTCCTAGGTTCCACACAGGTGACTGCGGGGGGGAATACCCGTGGTACCTGAGGCAGACGTTGCATCACTTTCAGCAGTACTTCTGGGGGGTGCCCTTGCGAAGCTTGGGTGCTTGAGCCGGCAAAGGCTGTCGTCAGGAGGTCGGCGTAACTGTTTTCGATACCTTCGCTAGTTGTTCTAGGCCCTAATCATCCCAGACTGCTTTCGGAAGGCCCTATACTTCGCTTTCCTGTATTTTGGTGTCCGGTCCTCATCACCTGGAGCGAAAATACTTGGAGGTTGTTTGCTTGCTGCATCTCAGGGATTTTTATTTTAGTGAGTGCTCTTTGCTCCTAGCTTGCCTAGCTTTTCACTTTTTTGAGTCTAATTTAATAAATCTATAAAAGTGGCTGATCAAGCGCCTCGACGTTCGAGGAGAATCTGGGGGTTATCTCCCGAGAGTGCAGAGCCTTCTTCGAGAAGGCGTAGGAGCGATTTAGCAGGTGGTTACCACCATGTGGATTCTGACGCTGTGGAGAGAGATCCTCCACCAAGGTCTGAAGGTTTCGTAGCTGATTCTGGGGTGGGTCCCAAGAGGAGCGTTCCGCTCACCTCGTGAGTTCTTTTTCCTCAGGAAGAAGATTTTCAAGTTGAAGACGTACCTGAGCCTCTTGCTACAGGTCCATCTCCTCTTCCTCCTGATCATCCGTTTGTTCTTCAGTACATCGGACCGGAGTCTGAGAGACCGTCGGATCTTCCATATCATTCTTATCTTTCGATGGCCACGACTGGGAACGCGGCTTCTACCGTGAGTGCTGCAGGCATTCAGACCCCTGCTTCTGTCGAGGCAGGGGGCACTATTGCTTCATCTTCAATTGCTTCTAGCACTGCTATGTTTGGCTCTGGGTTCACCCAAGCATATGCTTCTCATTCTGGTCCCTTCTGTTCAGGGATGTCCATTAGTGGAAATCCCTCTTTTTCCTTTTCCGCCGGTGCAGCTGGATCTACGCCCATGTCTAACATGGCTAGTGGATCATCTTCGTTTCAGGGTTTCCCCTTTGGGACTGGGCACATTCCTAGTTCCAATCCTTCTTTAGGGTCATTTCCGTTTACGTCCCAGACCCAGAGTTTCAACCCTTGGTCTGGGGGGCAAAGTTCGACTACTTTTACGGGATGGAATCCTGTGTTTACAACGGCTGGGGCAGGGAATCAGTTCTTCACAGGTCATCAAGGGAATGCTTCTTTCCCTTCATCGAGTGCTTATCAGTCTTTTTCTCCTCTGTCTAATGCGTGGAACCCCTACCAGGAGCTTTCCTCTTCAGTCAATACTTCAGCGGGGGGAACTGGTCTGGGTTTTGGTAACTCGGCGTGGGGAGGAGGTTCTTCTCCGTTTTCTACGAGTCCTTTCTGGCAGCCTGGTGCCTCATCAAATCCAGGCTATTCTTTTCATAATGTTGGGAATCCATCCACTCAAGGATGGAATCCTCAGGCTCCGCCTCGCTTACCATTTCTGGCAACGTTAAACTTGCCAGATTTGTCAAAGTTAACTAATGACCCGATTCGTTATAGTCCGGGGTGGCCTCCGGTCCCGACCAAACTTCCTTCAGACATTCCAAAGTTTGAAGGTAAGAATGGAGAGGATCCGGCAGACCACATCACCACTTTCCACTTATGGTGCTCGTCGAACTCCCTGATCGATGACTCGATTAGGTTGAGATTATTTCAACGCACCCTAACTAGAAATGCTGCCAAATGGTATATAGAGCTCACTGGGGGCAGTTTCGCCACATTTGGAGAACTGGCTGTCACTTTTCTAAACCATTTTCAGTTGCCTGTCAGATATGAGGCTGGGACCGAACTCCTGGCTAATTTTAAGCAGGATGAGGCAACTCACATTTCTGATCACATTCAGGAATGGAGGAGAAGGAAGAGGCTTATCAAAGCCCATATTCCAGGTGAGGTCCGTCTCGAGTGGTTTCTGAAATCACTACAGTCAGATATTTCGAAAGATGTATCCCTATCTGGGGTATTTTCGGAGGAGCAGGCCATTTTTAGGGCCCAGCAGTTAGAGTTGATCTATTCTCAGTCTGGGGTACTTTACAAGTATTTTCCCAATGCTCCTCGCTCCAAGTTGGATTTATCGAAACCCAAACCTGGTCTGCATGGTGACGGGCTTGTCGGATCGGTCAATAGTAGTGCAGCCAGCCTGCTTTCTCAACTACAGCAGTTGTCTTTACAATCTGCTCCTTCTGGTCAGGCTGTGCCTGCTGATTCACCTCCTTCCCAGTCTTTGTCCATTAATGCTATCCAAACTTCTGATCCCAAAGGAAATCAACAATCCGATGGGAAGAAGAAGGGACGAAATAACAAGAAAAAGGGCAAGAACGGGAAGGGCAATGCAAATAAAACTAATGAGCGTATTGGTGAGGGTCAAAAGGAGAAAAAGAAAGTGAAGTTTCCATGCAAGCTTTGTGCTGGAGACCATCTCACGCACCTTTGCCCGAAAATTCAGGATGCTCAGCGCCTGTTATCCCAGCAGGGTTCTTCTAGTTCCCAGGCTGTCTTAACAAACCCTTTTCCCCAAGGGCAGCAATTAGTTGTTGGCGCGAACCAAAATCCTGGGGCTTCCTCTGGAGGTGCCCAGGAAGGGGAAATTCCATCGAACATCTTTATGATGAGTGCTCACGCGGATATCGCTATGAGATCCCGTGATTATGGCGGAGAGGAATCTTCGAAAGCTAAGGAAGTTCCTGATGCTACTGAGCCGCTTCACATCACGAAGCCAACTGTTGAGTCTATGCCTCGGATGCCAAAAGCATCTTCTAAGCGGTCAACGATTAATCCGAACATGAGGGCTGCCCATAACTACTCGATTGTAGAAGATCTGGCGCAAAGTCCTTGTGCTATGTCAGCTTTAGAGGTACTCCAGTCTTGTCCGGCTCAGTGCAGTGCTTTGCTCACTGCCATTGGGGCTGTTGATCCGAAAAATTCTCTTCTGATTACTTTTGATATGAATAATTTTAAGAAGAGACTTCCTCATCACATGGCATTTCATATTAAATCATCGTATCGAAAGACCAATATCTTTCGAACGGTTGTTGATGAGGGTGCTTCTACATGCGTGATGTCTCTCGCATGTTGGAAGACACTTGGATCTCCCAAAGCTGTTCCATCTAGCACTGTTCTTACTGCGTTCGATGGTCATTCTCACAGACCCCATGGTATTGTCCCAGCTTTGCCCATCTGTGTTGGGGGAAAAACTGTTGATATTGAGGTTGAGGTAGTGGATGCAGCCTTGGACTACAACCTTCTGTTGGGGAGGAACTGGATTTATGAGATGGATGCCATTGCATCCTCATTATTTCTAATTGTATGTTTCCCCCACGAAGGGAGGATTGTCACAGTGGATCAACTGGACTGTCCTCCTGTAGACCTGGATGCGCCTTCTGACTCATCTGTTCCTAAGTTGGATAATACTAAGGCGCCTGTTGAGAATCTAGGAGTTGGAATGTATTCTTTCCTGATGGGTTCTTTCGATCTTCCTCCTCCTAAGGTGTCTATTAATGCTATTTCATCCTCCAAGGCTCCCCTTCGAAGAGAGTTCTTTCGAACTCATTATTTTTCGGACCCTTGGACCTTACCTTCCCCAACTGCCACATTGGAGGAAGGACAAGTGGGTGGAATGGCATTCCCGATTTCTGCAGCTGAGATTGCATACGGGCCTATTGTTGACACCCAGAAACCGATCCAGCCTCTTTCATCTAAGAGTTGATGGTGATGTGGCTCGCTTGGACGCTTACTTCTTCTTCTCGCTCAGGATTGTTTATGGTCTAGATACCACTCTTCCATCTGAAGAGGCCATCCTGGAAGCCATGAATGGTATAGATAGACCGTGGGATGACTTGCATCATCGGTCTTACTTCTTACCTGATTTGAGCGAAGTTGAAACTAGTTTTCCAAGTCCTCCGTCTCCTGGTCCTGTTCACCCAGTCTTGAAACCTTTAGCACCAACACAGGTTTATGCTGAAGGGAACATGGCTGTGATCTCTCCTACTATCCTGGATGGCCTCCGTAACCTAACAGCCCAGGGCTGTGTCTCTATTGAGTCAATGTTCCTCTGAAGAGGTTCAAATTTATACCGAGCTCTTCAAAGAGTATAGAGATGTATTTGCTTGGTCTTATGAGGAAATGCCTGGAATAGACCCATCTATTGTCCAGCATGAGATCAAGACGTATGAAAACGCTAAGCCGGTGAGGCAAAAACTTCGTCCGGTCAATCCTAGGAAGGAAGCAGCTATCAAAGCTGAAGTTGAAAAGATGCTTAAGGCGGGATTCATTTTCCCAGTTCCTCTGACTGAATGGGTCTCAAATCCCGTTCCGGTAGATAAAAAGCAAGGAACGATTCGAGTGTGCATCAATTTCAGAGACCTGAATAAGGCGTGTCCTAAACACAATTACCCCACACCGTTCATCGATCAGATTATTGACGAGTGTGCCAGTAACGAGATTTTCTCCTTCATGGACGGTTTTTCTGGTTATAATCAAATTACTATCCGTCCAGAAGATCAACATAAGACCGCATTTATTTGTCCCTGGGTACGTTTGCATATAAGAAAATGCCTTTTGGCCTTAAAAACGCTCGGGCTACCTTCCAGCGGGCCATGTCTTACGCCTTCCACGACATCAAGAAGATTATCGAGGCATACTTAGATGATCTAGCTGCTCATTCTCGAAAGAGGATGGATCATCCTGGTCACCTCCGGCAAATATTTGATAGATGTCGTTTTTATAAAATTCGATTGAATCCGAACAAGTGCGTTTTCGCGGTTACATCCGGTCGACTGTTGGGATTTATAGTGTCTAAGGAAGGGATAAGGGTAGATCCCTTCAAGGTTGAGGCAATACTTTGGTTGCCTCCCCCGTCTTCAATCCGTCAGCTTCAAAGTCTCCAAGGGAAGTCTAATTTTCTGCGGAGGTTTATCGTCAACTATGCTGAGATCACAAAGGGATATATGAGACTGTTGAAGAAAGGAGTTCCTTTTCTTTGGGACGACTACGCTCAACGCTCATTCGATGCCTTGAAAAAGGCATTGACCTCTGCTCCTTTACTAAGTCCACCCGATTATAGCAGAGATTTTCTTTTGTATCTGGCTACAGCAGAATCTACCATCGGTATGGTTCTGGTTCAGGAGGATGATGCTCTTGCTGAGCATGTTATTTACTACCTTAGTCGAGGACTGGTAGGACCTGAACTGCGATACACCCCGATAAAAAAATTAGCCTTAGCAGCAGTCCATGCTGTGCAGCGACTCCAGCATTACATTATTCTTCGCAAAACTTATGTCTTGGCAGCTGCCAATCCATTTCAGTTTGTCCTCAGCAGGCGAGTGATTGGGGGCAAATATAATAGATGGATTGTAATTTTACAAGAATTTGATCTAGAGTTCATGTCTGCCAAATCCAAGAAGTCATTAGTTTTTGCGGAATTGATCTCCGAGTTGCCTTGTGGAGAGGCGATGATCTATGATGAGTCCTTTCCGGAGGAACACTTGTTTCTGATCTCTCCACAAGATCCTTGGTATGGGGACATCATTGTATATCTCCAGACTGCGAAGTTTCCCTCTTCTTTTTCGAAAGATGAGCGTCGTAAGCTGCGTCACTTAGCTAAAAGTTATCTGATTATTGGTGATGTTTTGTACCGTCGAGGGGTTGATTCAATCCTAAGACGCTGCTTAACTTTCGAAGAAGCTGAGGCTGTGCTCAATGATTCTCACAGTGGAGCTTGTGGGGGTCATTTATCCGGGCTTGCTACAGCCCAAAAGATTTTGCGTGCTGGATACTTTTGGCCCTCGATTTTCAAAGATTGTATTGAATCGGTCAAGAAGTGTCATCCGTGTCAGGTATATACTCGAAAAATGCGCGCTCATCCAGCTCCGCTTTTTCCAGTCGTTACTGTCGGACCCTTTAAAAAGTGGGGTATTGATTTTACTACTTGTAACCCGCCTTCGGCAAAAGGTCACAAGTACATTATTGTAGTAGTAGACTACTTTACGAAGTGGGTCGAGGCTATGCCTACTTTTGGGAACGATGGTGAGACTGCAGCTTTGTTCCTTTTCAACCAAGTTATCGCTTGTTTTGGTATACCTAGAGAGATTGTCACTGACCATGGCAGTCATTTTCAGAATAGTATGATGGCTGAGTTGGCTCTCAAATTGGGTTTCCGGCAGGAGCATTCATCTCCATATTATCCTCAAGCCAATGGGCAAGTGGAAGTCATGAATAAATCCTTGAAGACAATTCTTCAAAGGAAAATTGATAAAGCTAGATCCAACTGGCATATTATGCTATATCCTGCACTTTGGGCATGGTGATTGCCGCTAAACTCAACCGGCTTTACCTCGCTTTTCTTTCGTTAGTCCACTTTTTGGAACCGTATTTCCCATTGAATGCGAGATCCTTCCTTAAATTATCGTTGAGCTTCTTCCCCGACACTCTAGTCCGGGCGAGCGCTTCTTCATCCGGAACATCTCGGCGATAGCGTCGGGATGCTGCCACGATGAATGAAGCGCATAAAAACCGAGTCAAAGTTCAGTACCATAAGGCGGTTAAGCCTAGGGTCTTTTCCGAAGGTGACCTTGTGTTGGTCTATGCCCAAGAAAAGGATGCCCTGGGGGCAGGAAAGTTTAAATCGATGTGGTATGGCCCCTATATCGTTAAAGAAGTCCTTAAGAAAGGAGCGTATACCTTGGTTGACTTCGAAGGGAACGAGTTGCCGGAGCCCCGAAATGGGCTCTATTTGAAGAAGTATTATGCCTAGGCTTTGGCCTGGCATGTTGCTTTTGTATATATTTGTAGTTTTTGTTTTGTACATATCTGATTGATTTTCGATTTTTGATGAGTTGGTGATGTTTTCGATCTGCTTTGGCAGGTTGTGTTGGATGTCAGTTGAGGTCAATTTTGTCACGATGGTGTTATAGGCTTTTAAGCACCTTTAACTTGAAGCCCATGGCTTGTGCTTCATTGTCCTTCCAACAATCGTTGGTATCAAGAGGTCCCATTGGTCCTGCTTCCAATAATGTAGCAGAATACACTGCAGTCATTCATCTACTCTCGGAGGCAATATCTTTGGGTGTTGATTCGTTGGTAGTTTTCTTGGACTCCCAGCTGGTGGTGTCATAGTTGAACAACACTTATCAGGTACGAGATCCATTTTTATTACGATTGTTCTTGAGGGTACGTTTGTTACAAAGGTCATTTCAATTTTTAACATTCATTCATATTCCTCGAGCTGACAATTGGTTTGCTGACTCATTAGCTAATCAAGCATTAGATTGGCATATTAATCATTCAATACAATAATTTTTAATCATCATAAACATCATACATTTGATACATTTATCACATCACATCAAACATCGCTTTATATATATCATCGGAGTGTCAAAAAACTTTACAAAATTTGGATCCATAATCTCGTACAAAACTTGGGCTTATGCCCCATCATGTTCAGTCTCAAAAAAGAATATACAGTCATCTAATATATAAAATCTGTCTACTCCTGAGGACCCTGCCCAGAAGTGGTGTTCCTATAGAACATAACTGCAGTGGCCACACGGCGAAATAGTCTAACCCAGTCCCGGGGTACTCCTACAACCCGTCTCTGGACGGCTTCCGGCAATTCCTCCACGGCAGCCATAGGGATTTGGCGGGTCAGTCCCTCCAAGTTTCTCTGCACGGCCTGGAGAGTCCTGTCGGAATCCACTGTCTCTGCTTCACCCCTGCGGCGCTTATGGCGCGGAAGGCCCTCAGGACGAACTGGTCCAACATCTGAAACATGATCATTTTTAATTGTCAGTCATTATGAATCCAATCAAAAACATCTTTGTTTTTCATTTTTCATACATATTTGAAAAAATCCAAAAAATCATATAACTCAAAAAAAATTTGCAAAAAACTTACCGACTGCTCCCCATGCTGCGTCGGGTGGAAGTACTAGATCTGGACCTAGGCTTCGGCCTGGCATCTTGCTTTTGTATATATTTGTAGTTTTTGCTTTGTACATATCTGATTGATTTTCGATTTTTGATGAGGTGGTGATGTTTTTGATCTGCTTTGGCAGGTTTTGTTGGATGTCATGAGTCATTTTGGTTTCGCCGATGGTGCTAGTAGACACACCCGGAACTTAGCTTCCGCGGCTTGGGTGCTTCATTATCCTTCCAGTCAGCTGTTGGTATCAAGAGGGGTCTGCATTGGTCCTGCTTCCAATAACGTAGCAGAATACACTGCAGTCATTCATCTACTCTCGGAGGCAATATCTTTGGGTGTTGATTCGCTGGTAGTTTTCTTGGACTCCCAGCTGGTGGTGTCGCAGTTGAACAACACTTATCGGGTACGAGATCCAGTTTTATTACGATTGTTCTTGAGGGTACGTTTGTTACAAAGGTCATTTCAATTTTTAACATTCATTCATATTCCTTGAGCTGACAATTGGTTTGCTGACTCATTGGCTAATCAAGCTTTAGATTGGCATATTAATCATTCAATACAATAAATTCTAATCATCAAAAACATCATACATTTGATACATTTATCACATCACATCAAATATCACTGTATATATATCATCGGTATGTCAAAAACTTTACAAAATTTGGATCCATAATCTCGTACAAAACTTGGGCTTATGCCCAATCATGTTCAGTCTCAAAAAGAATATACAATCATCTAATATATAAAATCTTTCTACTCCTGAAGACCCTGCCCAGAAGTCGTGTTCCTATAGAACATAACTGCGGTGGCCACACGGCGGAATAGTCTAACCCAGTCACGGGGTACTCCTACAACCCGTCTCTGGATGGCTTCCGGAAAGTCCTCCACGGCAGCCATAGGGATTTGGCGGGTTAATCCCTCCAAGTTTCTCTGCACGGCCTGGAGTGTCCTGTCGGAATCCACTGTCTCTGCCTCACCTCTGCGGCGCTTGTGGCGCGGTAGGCCCTCAGGACGAACTGGTCCAACATCTGAAACATGAGCATTTTTTAATTGTCAGTCATTATGAATCCAATCCAAAAACATGCTTGTTTTTCATTTTTCATACATAATTGAAAAATCCAAAAAAAAAATCATATAAGTCAAAAATTTTGCAAAAACTTACCGACTGCTCCCCATGCTGCGCCGGGTGGAAGTACTAGATCTGGATCTCCTCGGAAATCCATCCCAGCATAGGGATAGTCGTCCACTGCGATGATCTGTTCTCCCCACCACAGGAAGAACTCATCATCCCATGTGGTTCAGGGTACCTCGCTGCCACCCAGTCTCTTCATCATGTCTGCCCAACGGGCAATTCTTGGGTCCCGCGGGCTGCTGATAGTCGAGATGACTCTGGGTCTCAAAGCTGGAACTCTCTCAAAGAAGAATTTTGTCAAAATGGTACCATAGCCAAAGTGTTTAGTTTTTACCTGGCGAATAGAGGTCAGCTGTTGTTTCATGTTCTGTAGCAGGGCTGTGCACCAATCGTAGACGTGAATCAAACACTCTACAGCTATACTCATTTGCGTCCTAGACGCCTGATGCAGTGAGGCAGATCCTGCCACTCTGCCGATGGTGAAAAGGAGGATCTTCATGTGCAAATCCCTGATATCTCTAATTGCAATCTGCGTTCCAACCTTCTTGGAATTATCTACGCAATATAACTGGACATAATCTTCCACAGTTAACCCTCCCAAGGGTTTTCCGTGAAGGTCTACTGGGTCTCCCCTCCTGGAGAGTCCAGTGATGAAATATATATCCTCCACTTCTATGCGTAGTGGCATCTGATCAATTATGAAGCAATCCTGATCTGGTTCCCAGTAATTTACAAGCATTTCAAGCAATCGCACATTACTTTTCATGTTGGGCATTTTAAAGAATTTCAACAATCCGCAATTTCGGAGAATGTTTTGCGATGCGCGGTCCTGCATGACCTCTTGGTCTACTGCGCTATGCTCACGTTCCCTCCATGAGATGGTCATCCTGAGAAATTTCAATAAAATTTGCATTAGCCACGCTTTTTTGGTTACGGCCCTGCGCATACGCGGTTTTCATTGTACACAGTTGCGTGTATACGCGGGTTTCCTTCATTAAACCCGCGTATGCGCAGATACGCAATTTTTAGCAAGGGTTTCTAAGCAAAAAATCACTTAATTTTAATTTTCAAACGGACAAAATGAATAAACAAGATGATTAAGGAGCCTACCTGAAGTTTCGCTGAATTCCGACAGTCGGTTGTTCCTGATTTGATGAAACAAGTTTTTAGCTCCAGAGCTCTTTTTCCAAATCAACTATGCAATAATGAACCAAATGAGAGGTAATTTGTGTATTTATGGCTAAAAAATTGAAAATTTTCGCAAAAATTCCTTATGCTTATTTTTTCGATCTATCTTATGCTGTATAACTCGATTGCTTGGAAGTGCCCAGTTTGGTATGTTTTCAGGTACATTTTGACGATTTTGAGATTTTTCCCGATTTTTGATCCATGATTTCAGACTCTTCACGGCAGGTATATGATCTTCACTGGCATATAGGTTAGGGAATCACTTTCCGTTGCATCTTGCATACTAGCTTCCATACTGATCACTTGCCTTAGGGTCGATCCCATCAGGTCATGAGTATTACACCCATTTCACTCGCCGATTTTTAATCATGACTTGATGGTAGAGCCTTCCTTTACATGGGCTTCCTAGTTAGTTTCTCGCTATCACTTGTTGCCCATGCTGCTTTTTATGTAGGCTCGGGAGTCCTCTTTAGTCCCGCCATGTCTTCTGTGTTGAAGCTTCATTCTTCTCCTTCATCACTTATCATTTTTCTGGCTTATACCCTAGAGGCTCCCTGGTGTCGTTAAGTTGTATTACTGCAGTGCATATTGGCTACTTGTTTATCCTGGCCTTTAGCCGGCTTCATTTGGACTCGATGTTTAAGCCAACTTTTGACCTTGACTTTCTGTACAAGTTAACCGTTGCATGCACTTAGCTATCACGACTTGACACCTTTGTACCCATGGATGGAACGTTCCTCTGAGTATCACCGACCAGTTTTCGCCACCTTGCATTGAGCATAGGATTGTTCCAAACCCCGGAACTAGTGCATCTGCTTTCTTGATACTCGTTCTATCCATTGTACCATAACATTCTTTTATTCTTTTTCAGGCTTATTATGAAAAAGACAAAAAAATCAAATATAACAAAAAGAGCGGGAACGGGATGTATCTTCGTTATTTTGATGGCAGTACAGAGTCAGTTTGTCGCCCTTGAACAAAGCACATATACTTATATATATTTCCTTCATTTTGGGATGGTTCTAGTTTGACCTAGGTTCAGCCTTTACCATGTTGCACTTGTCAGTTCTCCCCCGGTTGGTTATCTCTTCCAATCATATGGAGAGTTTGTTTTGCCTCCTGCAAGACAGACTTATACAGTGTCACTTTTTACTGCCATGGTCATCATAGAGTCGTGCTTTTGTTCAAGGGAAGTCTAGCCCGAGTCGGCCATTCTGCGGTGTCTCTTGACTCATTATTCAGTCGGCCTTCCCGGTCTTGTCAGTATCATGTTCTATCACATCAGATGTTTTGATCTTCTGCTCGTGCTGGTTTGAGAAGGTCCCTATTGACTTCTTGCCGGCGGGTTTGTCTCTTATCGACTACGACACATTGCTCTGAGAGCAAGCCTAGAGCCGCACCTTGGGCCTATTTCCATCATTGATAGGTGACCTCGTGCTCAGCATTTGATCATCATCATGGGTCTTTGATTGAGTGGTTTCCCCTGTGTTCGACGTCAGCACACATTATCACACTTGGGATTCGTGCAGTACCTTGATTTCCATTTGACCCTATCGGTGGATTTCTCGCCTCTGTGTCAGCTTTCATTATTGGTTGGTTCATAGGGTTTCTTCCGTGCGCTAGCTTCATCTTGTGCATGTCAGAAACGTACTTCGGTTTTGGTTCCGTCACTCTACTTCGTCCGATTCCTTCCAAATCTTGGCCTGCGGGTTACACTCGCGCTGGACTGATGTGGGATGCCTTATTGCCTTCCTTCCAGCAGATCTTTTCCCATCGACTCCGACTCATTGCTCTGGGAATAAGGTCTAGAGTCTTTTTGTCAGTACCTTAGGGTTTGCAGTCATCAGTGGCAGACTCTTCGCTATCGACAGTGGGGATTCCTCATTGCCTCCTGATTGGTAGATTCTTTCAAGTGTTCGACTTCAACTCATTCATTCGCACTTGTCAGATTGTACTGGGGCACCTTGACACTCATTATCATTATCGGTGGGTTGTCTCGCGTTGGTTAACGGGATACATCAATGCCCGGTAATCCAACGATTTCTCACATGGTCGACTTCAGTTCATTTATTCCCATTGTGTAGAATTGTGCCATAGTGATCGGTGAAGACCTCGGGTTGCATCAGCATTTCTCGGTTCACTGTTGACAGTCCTTTCAGTTTCTGCCAGTGTTGCCGTCCACCCTTATATGTTGCAGTTCAGCACAGCAGCATCTTATATGTTGGTCCCCGAGTTGCATGATTGTACCGTTTGATCCACCTCTTATGATCCGGTACTTGGAGATTCAGTTACTTATTTGATCAGACATCCAGTTGCACCATCTTTGATAAGCTTTCTATATGTGATACTTGGACATTGATTCAAATTTGTATTTTCGAGCCATGCTCAGATGATTCATTGTGTACTTTCAGTTCAGCTATACTTGTATACATGTTGGATCTATTTCAGTACTTTCCATATGATGTATTTTTGACTGAGCATGGGTATGCCCGCCTCAGCATGAGTTGACTCTCTGGTTTCTTTCATTGGTTTTTGGCAGGCTGAAATCTCGTGAAGTCCTCTCTTGTCCTTGCGAAGTTCTTTCTATGTGCATAATACATTTCGGCCATCATGTACCCCTTCTGACCTCATATATTAGGGGGCATCTGTTATAGCATCATTTCTCACCTTCACATGATTCATGATTGCTTTGATGGTTTTGGGCACCCATTCCTACAGACTTGGACAAATTCACTTAAAAACAATGTAAAAATCCCCATACGCGACTATGCCCGTACTTTTCCGCGTGTATACGCGAGTCCAGCTAGAATTTTCCGCGTATGCCATTAAAATGATTAAAAAATATATAAAAAATCCCTAATTTCGCGCTGGGTCGATGGTTACTC